>CM061542.1:272304983-272511371 GCA_030864215.1 Capsicum pubescens
ATTTGTATTTGGTTGTGATTAATTTAATTGAGTTTAATCTTTGTTGAATTGCTAAATCTATTATCGATTATGTGGCAGGCTTGTTCAAGTCCATAGCAACAAAAAAATAATTGATATATAATGAGAGTTTTCTTTTTCGTGGCAATATCTTCACGGTTGAAGAGCTATTTGGATGCACTCAAATAGCTCAACCGGTTATTTATGTTTGAGCCTTGCAAGAAAATAAGTGAAATCATTATTAATTCTGTCGTGGGAGGAGAAGATATTTCAATAGAAGTGTGTTGTACAAATACAATGCTTTGTTTATAGAGAGAGAGATTACAACCCAACGTTGGTTAAATTTCATCTATGGTCACTTAACTTTATATCTAATGCAAAAGTCTTTTTTTTTTATTGGTTTCATCCATGGTCACTTAACTTTATATCTATTACACAAAAGCCATTTTCTTTCATTCATTACACAAAAGCCATTTAACTTTACTCCGACCATCACAAAAGTCACTATGACCAGATTTTATGATAATTCATTGGAAAAATAATGTGACAACCTTAATGAGTTCTTAATCTTGTTTAAGTGAATATATAATATATTGCTCATATCTTGACCCTTTTTATATGTGCACAACTCAATTTTTCTTATGAATTATTTAATGAAACAATATCAATTTCTTAATAGATTAGATTACCTAATAAAGACTATTTTTATAAAAAAAAATTGGTTGATATTTTTATGAAATATTTCATAATATTACATTAATCTGCCAAAAAGGTGCATCGAAGAAAAGTGATAAACAAGATAAATTCTTCAAAACACATAAAATAGAAATACATGTATGATATTATTTTTTTAAAAAAATTATTTTAATTCTTTGAAGAGAAATCAACATGCTAAAGATAGTTTTAAAATAAAATCTTCTTAATTGTGTCATTGAATAAGTATTGTCAGAATTGTACAAATAATGTTATATTAACAATTTTGTTAATAAAAGTTATAAAATATAAGTACTTTAATAGATAAAGAAATCATAGGAGATTTAATTTTTATATTTATTAATTAAATTAATTAAACAATATGTAATTTATCATAAATTGAATATTATAGTAAAAAAATTTAAGAGAATTAATCGATTAGTCAAACAATTAAAAATACAAAGACAAACTCAATAAATAGAGTAGTTTATCGTGTTATTATGATATACCGAATGCAAAGACCCAAGTGGCAAGAAAAAGAATGTATGAAAAAAATAATTTTATCAACTACATGTCATAATCATTTTTTTTTTTTATGAAAATAGTCTTTACTAGGTAGCCTAATCTATTGAGAAATTGATATTCTTCGTTATATAATCCATAAGGAAAATCGGGTTGGACACATATAAAAAAGATCAAGATATGTGTAATATATTATATTCTCTTAAATTAAAATTAAGAGCTAATTAAGGTTGTCACATCATTTTTTCAATGGGATTATTGTAAAATTCGGCCATAGTGACTTTTGTGATGGTAGGAGTAAAGTAAAGCGACTTTTGTGTAATGGATAAAAGAAAAATAACTTTTGTGTAATAGGCACAATGTTAAATGACCATAGATGAAGTGAATAAAAGAAAAGTGACTATTGCATAATAGATACAAAGTTAAGTGACCATGAATGAAATTTATCCCTCAACTTTTACTGATTCTGTGATGTCTTATTTTTATTTACAATTGATAAAAATACCAAATACCCCTCTATTTTTATAAATTGGCTAAGTTTACCCCTTGTTAAACTATGGGTTCAAATATGTTCCTGTCGTTACCAAAGCATATAAATATACCCCTCTTTTTAATAATTTTCCACGTAGACTAACAACTTGGTGAGGTGAACGCCAGGTGGCATGCTATATCAGCGCCAGATGTTTATTTTCTTTTTCATTTAATGTTTCTTTTCTTGTTTACTGTCCACATCTATGTCTTCCATAGGCATCCATTTTTTCCTACTAACAACCAATACAACCCTCTCAATTTTCTCCTCTGGTGGAACTCCTTGTCCAACGATGATACTCCGGCGAGAAGCCTATGCAAGCTTGTTCGTGCACCTGAGCAATCTGACAATCTCATCTCTGATTCATCCTTTGTGCTTTGCCTTTGCGGGTGAACCCATTGAGTCTTTCTTCATTCGAGAGTGCATTCTCCATAGTTGGGATTTTGGAAGTACCTTTCGAGGCTTAGCATCCCTTATATCTATGAAACCATCTGTTGACTTCTCATCCCTCATATATTATCTCATACATGCATGAAGTTAGATTATAAGTTTTAAGTGTGTCTTAATTGTTCTTGAACTGTCTAAGTTCTTTGACACAATTATCTTTTATTAATTGATTCAAGTACTAAGCATTAAAATGACAAATGAGACTTGCTTACATAATTGAATATTTCTACCATCAACTGGCAGATTGAATAATCTATTGTAACTGTAGGGAATAAGCGGAAAAAAGGTGGGGTGGGGTGGGAAATAAGGTGAACTAAAATAGATGTTTCAATAAAAGTGTGTTGTACAAATACAATATTTTGTTTAAAAAGTTGGCTACTATAACACAGAGGGGGATAATTCTGAGATCAGGAATTTCTTATTTGTCTCCCTTTAACATATATTCTCATTTATACACCAAACTAAAGTTACATTTTGGAGTAAATTAGATTGGGAGTTGGGAGCCGTTGAACTTAACCACCTTTACTTAGTGCATTTATGAACTTTATCTTATTGAAGTAGACAACTCGATAGGCTCGACCCCACTAGATATTAGAAGCACCAAAGAACATGAATATACTCTTTTATAGATACATTGAAAGAAACAAAAATAGAAAAATCATTTTAGACACATAGAAGGAAACAAAAATAGAAAAAATAATTTTGAAACGTGAACAAAGTATTAACATAAAAAAAAGTAGTCTGATTCACTAAAAGTTTTGTTATGAGCAGGATTTGATAAATGATCCCGACCACTATAAGAATATATTGTACGCGGAGGATTACCATGATCCTACCAATTGTTATCAATTATCATTATTGTTCTTATACGTATCATCATCTCAAATACCCATTAAAGAAGCCATAGTTTCTTATTTATGCCATAATCAGTAGCTATGAATCTAAACTATAAAATCTCAACAAGAACAACATATTCAGTGAAATTTTGCAAGTGAGATTTGAGGACGGTATAGTTTACGTAAATATTACTATTATATACCACGTGGAAGTAGAGAGACTCGGCTCAAGTACACCAATCCACATAAAAGAAAAAGAAAACCATGGAGAAAGCATAACAATAATAATTACTAAGGAAAGCAGTGCAGGACCTACAAGCAATGAACAGTAACAACATAGAACTAATGTAATAATCGAAACACAATAAATAACATATGATGATACATATCAAAAGCAAGAACTACAATAATATGACTAGTTCTACGACAAACACCAACATACCTAAACCTTCGAAAAGCAAGACAACACTCCACTGCCTACTAAACCTTCAAAAAACAAGACAACACTCCACCTCCACGGCCTACTAGCCTTCTATCCTAATACGCAATATCCACACCTTTATATCTAAAGTCACATAATATAAAACTTTGTCATATTCTGTATAACCACCTCTTCTCGATCTATGAAATCCCACACAACAAAATAATATAAAATGACAAGTATCATTATTATTACCGTCACATATATAGTGTTATTTTATGGTGTTCGGGTACAAGAATCTATATACATGAAACACCAACTTCAACTCTAGTTCAAGTCTAAGACGAACACTTTTGAAGTTACTTAACACATTCAACACTAGATTATGAATAATCTATCTAAGAAGTGTGTTAATTTTCAGAAAATAGATGAAATAGAATTTGTAAGGAAAAGTCCCCCGACATCACGGAGTGTTCTTAAGGAATAATTTCCCTCACTGTACCCAAGGCTATGGAATCTTTCTCCCAGGATAAAATGGCCTTCAATCCGAACAATAGTAGTACCTTAAGTTGTTGGATTCAACGAACTCACTCAACAGTTTGATTGATCACACAAAATGTTTTAAAGACAAGAAAAGAGTTTGTAATTCAGAAAATTCGTATCTAAACCTGTGGATGAAAGCAGGTTTATATAGCCTTCATATGCCTCTTCTGAAAAGTGGTAATGGTTCACTTAAATGGTGTGACCTTTCCTGAAAATCATGCATGTTTGTCCAAAGATTGCATCTTTTCTGAACAAACAAACCATTTCATGAATCAGTGTGTCATTTCGTTAAATGATTGCATCCTTCCGGAGCATCAGTTCAAAATAGTGCATCCTTCTGAAGCATCAGTTCAAAATAGTGCATCCTTCTGAAGCATTAGTTCGAAACACAGCATGCATGCATATAACTGGAGGATCAAAACACAAAAAAAATTTACTGCATTTTTTATTTTCCCTTCAGATTAAATTTCTGTCAAATAAATTTTGTCCAAAAAGATAGATCTCATCGATCGATCCAATTCCAAATTTGAAGCTGAAGCCGAAGCCGAGCCGAGCGAGCGACGATGATGATGGCGCGAGGCGCATCTCTTATATCTTGGCTTACTTACCAAGTGGAATGAGTGTTTCTTAATATAAACACATGAAAGTCACATTCTCCCACCAATGTGGGAGAAATAGTAGACTTTCATTTTAGAGGACACTTTTCATTTTAGTGTTTTCTTCTCTATTTTTCCTTCCTCTTGATTTCCTCCATTTTTCATTCACACTTTATCTATACTTTGAACCCAACAATCCCCCACATGAATGGGGAATGACTATTTTTCATAAGATTTTACGGACAAGTATGTGATCATCAAACAAAGACTGATTACATCTGGATAAGTGGGTTTTCCTTTGAACTTTCCATAGTGAACATGCATCGGATGCACTTGGTCAATTGGTAGATTTGATATTCTTGAACCGTTTATCTTTAATGTACACCTAAACAATAAATGTCACACAACCAACTTTTTACCGTTTATGGTTCTCATGGTTTTTGTTCTTTTCAGCCATGAACACATCCCGATTTCATGAGAGCTTAGAGAATAGGACTTTACTAACATTTTCCTTGAAACAACTTCTACTTCAACCTCACATAGGTGATTTCTAAATGTTCAATCCTATAGATTAAATAATTTGGTCAAATCTGCCAAATTTAGATAATCATTAAAAGACTTTTCACCTTGAGTCTTATCCTTGTTTACTAAACATTGTCTTCATTATGAGAATAGGTTAGGTATATTGAAAATGTTGAAACTTTTAGTCACAACTTTGTTTGATCTCCATGAACTTAGCTCTTGGGATTTCCAGTCTACTAGGTAGAGTTATCGACATGCTGACTTGCCCTAGGCCTTAAACCCATTCCCTTGGATGTTCTTTCCACTTCTTCTCTAGATAGGCCTTTTGTAAGTGGATCCAACACATTATCTTTTGACTTTACATAGTCAACAGTGATAATTCCACTAGAGAGAAGTTCCCTAACGGTATTATGTATTCATCGTATGTGATGAGATTTATCATTGTATATCATGCTCCCTGCCCTACCTATTGCCGTTTGGCTATCACAGTGTATACAAACTGGTGCTACTGGTTTGGGCCAATAAGAAATATCTTCCAAGAAATTCTGGAGCCATTCTGCTTCTTCACCGGCTTTATCCAATGTGATAAATTCAGATTCCATTGCAGAGTGAGCAATACAAGTCTGTTTGGATGATTTCCAAGAGACTGCTCCTCCACTGATAGTAAATACATATCCCCTTGAGGATTTTAGTTCGTTCGATCTGGTGATCTAATTTTCATCACTATACCATTCGAGTACCGCAGGATATTTATTATAATGCAAGGCATAGTCTTGAGTGTATTTAAGATACCCCAAAACTCTTTTCATTGCCATCAAATGATTTTTGTTGGAATTACTCATGTACCGACTCAATTTACTAATAGCGCATGCTATGTCTGGTTGTGTACAGTTTATTATATACATTAAATATCCCAATACTCTTGTGTACTCCAATTGTGAGTCACTTTCACCTTCATTCTTTCGAAGTGCAAAGCTCACATCCAATGGAGTCTTGGCAATACCGAATTCCTTATACTTGAATTTTCCAAGCACATCTTCGATATAATGAGACTGTGACAATGCCAACCTTTGTGGAGTTCTATGGATTCTTATTCCTAAGATCACATCTGCAACTCCAAGATCTTTCATATCGAACTTACTCTCGAGCATTCATTTCGTTGCATTTATGTTTGAAATGTCTCTACTGATGATCAATATATCATCCACATATAAACACACAATGACTTGGTGATTTGAAGTGTCTTTAATATAAACACATTTATCATATTTATTTATCTTGAATCCGTTTGCCAACATAGTTTGGTCAAACTTTGCATGTCATTGCTTAGGTGCTTGTTTTAGTCCATAAAGTGAATTAACAAGTTTACGAACCTCATTTTCTTTTCCTGGAACCATAAAAATCTCAGGTTGTTCCATGTAAATTTCTTTCTCTAATTCTCCATTTAAGAATGCGATTTTCACATCCATTTGATGGATTTCAAGACCATATACCTCCGCTAAGGAAATTAACATTCGAATCGACATTATCCTTGTTACAGGCAAGTATGTATCAAAGTAATCAAGGCCTTTTTTTGTTTGAAGCCTTTTACTACAAGTCTTGCTTTGTATTTGTCAATAGTACCATCCACCTTCATTTTTCTTTGAAGATCTATTTAGAACCTAAAGGTTTATTTCCTAGAGGAAGATCAACCAATTCCCACGTATGGTTGCTTAAGATTGAATTAATCTCACTGTTGACTGCCTCTTTCCAAAAGGATAAGTCTGACGACGACATCGCTTCTTTAAACATTTGAGGCTCATTTTCTAAGAGAAATGTTACAAAATCTGATCCAAATGATGTAGACGTTCTTTGACGTGTACTACGTCTTGGATTCTCTTCATTATTTACATTCTCACTTGGTTTATCTCGAGGTCTTTTAAATTCTCCACTAGACTGTTCATGTCTAATTTTATACGGGTAAGTGTTTTCAAAGAATTCAGCATTATCTGATTTAATTACCGTATTTTCATTTATATCCGGATGTTTGGATTTATGAACCAAAAACCAACATACTTTACTGATTTTAGCATATCTTATGAACACGCAGTCCACTGTCTTAGGTCCTATCTTAACCCTTTTAGGCATAGGAACTTGGACCTTTGCTAGACACCCCACACTTTCAAATATTTCAAGTTGGGTTTCCTTCCTTTCCATTTTTCATAAGGAATTGATTGTGTCTTACTATGGGGAACTCTATTGAGTATACGGTTGGCTGTAAGGATAGCCTCCCCCCACAAGTTTTGCGGTAAACTGGAACTTATAAGTAAGACATTCATCATTTCCTTCAACGTTCAGTTTTTCCTTTTCATAATTCCATTAGATTGAGGTGAATAAGGGGACGTAGTTTGATGGACGATTCCATTCTCTACACATATTTCGACGAAGGGAGATTCATATTCTCCGCCTCTATCACTTCTTATCATTTTTATCTTTTTCTCTAACTGATTTTCTACTTCAATTTTGTATTACCTAAACGCATCTATTACTTTATCCTTACTATTTAGAAAATATACATAACAATATCTAGTGCAATCGTTAATAAAAGTTATGAAATACTTTTTCCCACCACGTGATGGTGTTGACTTCATATCACAAATGTCAGTGTGTATTAAGTCTAAGGGATTGGAACTCCTTTCAATGGACTTATAAGGATGCTTTGCATACTTTGATTCCATACACGTTTGACACTTTGATTTATTGCACTCAAAGTTTGGCAAAACGTCTAAGTTAATCGGTTTTCGTAACGTTTTGTAATTAACATGGCCTAAACGTTCATACCACAAATTATAAGACTCCAGCAATTAAGAAGAATTTGAACTTTTATTGATTTCAATATTCATTACATTCATCTTATAAAGACCCTCGGTGAGATAGCCTTTTCCTACATACACTTCTCCTTTGCTAATCACAATTTTTCCAGTAACGGTTACATATTTGAATCCGTTCTTGTTTAGAAGTGAAATAGAAATCAAGTTCCTACGTAATTTCGGAACGTTCAAGACATTGTTAAGTGTCAAGAACTTTCCTGAAGTCATTTTCAAGCCCACTTTTCCTGTTCCTTCTACCTTAGCCGTAGCAGAGTTATCCATGTAGATTATTTCTTCTACTTGAGCCGGAGCGAATGACAAAAACAACTCTTTGTTGGAACAAACATAGCGGGTGGAACCAAAATTCATCCACCATTAGCGAGGATTCCCCACCAAGTTGCATTCTGAAAGAATAACATACAGATCATCACATTCTTTGTTGAACTCAATCATATTTGCTTGGTCCTTTGTCTTGCCTTTCTTAGGGGCACAACAATCCATGAACTTTTGGCCAATCTTTCCACAGTTGAAGGACTTTCTCTTGAATTTCTTCTTAGGTTGATTGCTTCCATGTTCAACTTTTTTTTTTTTTTTAGAATTGTTTTGGGCATCTTCTATAATATGTGCTCCATTAATTGTAGAATTCTCTTTTGAACTTCTCTCGGCAACTTTATAATCCTCTTCAATACATAGCCGGATAATAAGATCTTCCACAGTCATCTCCTTGCGTTTGTGCTTCAAGTATATTTTGAAGTCTTTCCACATAGGTGGTAGCTTCTCAATAATCGCTGCTACTTGAAATGCATCATTCACAATCAAAACTTCCTCTAGGAGATCGTGGATGATTACTTGTGATTCATGCACTTGAGAGACAACCGATTTTCTATCTATCATTTTAAAGTTCAGGAACCTTGCAACAAAGAATTTCTTAATTCCCACATCCTCTGTCTTGTATTTTCGTTCTAGTGCCCCCACAATTCCTTCGATGTCTTAGTTCCACTATAAACATTATAGAGGTCGTCTTGGAGACCACCCAAGATATAATTCCTGCAATGGAAGTCCAAGTGTTTCTAAGCCTCTACAATTATGAAACACTCTTTGTCCGAGGTTCCCTCAGGCACCTCAGGAGCATCCTCACTAATGAACCTTTAAAGACATAGTGTTGTGAGGTAGAAGAACATCTTCTGCTGCCATCGCTTAAAGTCAATGCCCACAAATTTTTTGGGCTTCTTCGTAGGTGCCATTGGTTGCAGAGCATTTTCTCGACTTGTTGAGGCAATACTAGTTGCCCCAACAGTTGTAACCGCATCTTGCATTTGACTTTCATTAGTCATTTTTCCTGTCACCACAAGACAATAAAATTTAGTATTTTCAGAATACTACTTATAAAGTTAAGCAACTTTAAACTCTTCTTCTTGTTTCTGGTTAACGATGAAGTTTTTATGACTTCCAATCGTCAATTGAGTAATCTTTAACTCGTGATGAAGATTTTCTGTCTTCGAATCACTAGTTAAGTTCAAACGGAGTAGAAAGCTTAAAGCTTTAATCTCCAAAAATAAGCAATACAGATTCTGCAAATTTATTTCTTAAAATTGTTATTTTATGGTGTTCGGGTACAAGAATCTGTATACATGCAACACCAACTTCAACTCTAGTTCAAGTCTAAGACAAGAACACTTTTGAAGTTACTTAACACCTTCAACACTAGATTATGAATAATCTATCTAAGAAGTGTGTTTATTTTAAGAAAGTAGATGAAATAGAATTTGTAAGGCCAAGTCCCCGACTTCACGGAGTATCCTTAAGGAATCATTCCCCTCACTGTACCCGAGGTTATGGAATCTTTCTCCCAGGATAAAATGGTCTTTAATCCGAACAATAGCGGTACCTCAAATTGTTGGATTCAACGAACTCACTCAATAATGTAATTGATCACACAGAATGTTTTGAAGACAAGAAGAGAGTTTGTAATTCAAAAAATTCGTATCTAAACCTGTGGATGAAAGAAGATTTATATAGCCTTCATATGCCTTTTCTGAAAAGTGGTAATGGTTCACTTAAAAGGTGTGACCTTTCCTGAAAAATCATGTCTGTTCATCCAAAGATTGCATTTTTTTCGAACAGACAGACCATTTCATGAATCAGTGTGTCATTTTGGTAAAGGATTGCATCCTTCCGAAGCATTAGTTCGAAATAGTGCATCCTTCTGAAGCATCAGTTCGAAACAGTGCACGCATGCATATAACTGGAGGATCAAAACATAGAAAAAATTTACTACGTTTTTTATTTTCCCTTCAGATTAAATTTCTGTCAAATAAATTTTGTCCAATAAAATAGATCTCATCGATAGATTCAAAGTTGAAGCCGAAGCCAAGCGAGCGATGATGACACGAGACATCTCTTATATCTTGCCTCACTTACCAAGTGAAATGAGTGTTTCTTAATATAAACACTTGAAAGTCACATTCTCCCACCAATGTGGGAGAAATAGTAGACTTTTCATTTTAGAGTACACTTTCCATTTTAGTGTTTTTTTCTCTATTTTTCCTTCCACTTGATTTCCTTCATTTTCCATTCACACTTTATCTATATTTTGAACCCAATATATAGCTCGATATAGTACTCTTTTTATTTTTCGAGTAGGATGACAAAAAGGTATCCTCGTACATTATATTACTCATTCACAAGGTGAAAAGCACACACTTTAGCTGATTCAGTGTACATTAAAGAGTGTACATTTTTCACATACTAATCTATATTATGTATGTTGCTCAACATTAGTAGTATAGTTCCATTAATTGAATAGTACTCCGAACAAAATACTTAATATTATAATTAAAAAAATAATTCTTCACAATTGCTAGAAAACTGTCGTTCACGTGGATAGTGGCGGATCTACACTCAAGTTAGGGGTTCATCCAAACCCCCTTCGACGAAAAATTATGCTATATATATATGGTTGAAATCATTTTTTTTATATATATATTAGATGTTGAACCCCTCGATTAGTTTTTATATTCACTTATGAACCCGTTAGTAAAAATTCTAGCTCCGCCACTGCACGTGGAAGCTGAAACTTTGCAATCTTAATTTAATACTATTAATATTTAATGAAGAGAGCATATACCAAGTGTTATTTCACAGTCAAACCATTAAATAATAGGAGTATTAGTTTTACGTATAATATGATTAGTAGATACTACTGTATACTGATTTTGGTTTATATATATCCAAATATTCCTAATTGGATTATTAAATTAAATATAATACGCCGACCAATCAAAAATGATGGTTTTGAGGATCATTCTGGGCATTAGTAATATATACTCAACTCTTGAGTGGAATCATTTAGAAAACAAGCTAAGGTCAATTAATTAAAATATTTTAAATTATATTAGTAGTGGGATTAATTAATTGATTAGCAGAAGTGTTTTACGCTTAAGGAGGATGACAGGTCACTTACAGAGAGTTAGAAGGTAAATTAATTAAGCGTGACAAAAAAATTTCAAAAGTAAAAAAGAGTGACACGAGTCTTAAATATTGAGTAGAGATGAATATTTTAAGATTAGTGTTCATGACACTAATTTTAAAACCATCAAGTTTTATTATTTACACAAAGATTCCTACCCCATATTTACACAAAGATCCTGCAGCAACTTCGACAGTTGCTGTAACACAACAACTAATAGTAGTTGTTGCAACAATTACCGTAGTTGTTGAAGCAACTCTCGTAGTTGCTGAATTTGCTAAATTATTTTTCATTGATTTTTAAAAGAAATCAAAAAATTTCTTCTCAAATTTTTCAATTTTTTTTATAAAAATAGTCCATGAAAATTTACAAAGGAAGAACGAAATGAAAAGAGAAAGAAAAAGAAGAGAAGATGAAAGAAGACAAAAATCTATAGAGAGAAAAAAATAAGAAGAAGAAGATGGGGAGAAAGAAAAAGAAGAAGAAAGATTGAAAGATAAGAAAAGGGGGAACTCTAAAATTTGAAATTTGGAGTTGGAGGATTTTTTAAAAAATTAAAAAGTTTTTAAAAATTACTCTTTACACCCTAATTAATTTAATCACAATTTAAATAAAGCTTTAATCTAGTCAAAATTATCACTATTTTTAATTAATTTTTTTTTTATCATCTCCCACTTAATTTTCTCGAGCTAGAAGATGGCGCACATGCATTATTGTATATCCAGTCACTAAAATCACCAAATCATCCAAGAATAGTAATTATCTTTTATTAATCAATTTTGAATTCCAAAAGTAAAATAAAATGGAATCGTCTTTGTAAATTATAAAGGAATATTTTATCACTAAAGTGTCACATTTTGGTGCAAACTCGAACTCGTATATGTCCAAAATAAGTAACAAAGTCTGAATGAAATATAGAATTACTTAATATATTTCCCAGAGCACAAACTATAAATTCATAGGAAGATTTTTTTTTTTATATATATCTCATATACAAAATTCACTAAATATGTATAGGTATTTGAATAAAATAGATTTTTATGATATATTTGATATCGTTGGTAGTTAGTTGGGCTCGTCCCAACCAGTCATATTTATGGAGTAACAATCGCCAAATTGAAATCAAAACAAAAATAAAAAAGAAGACAACAACATCCACCTCCACAAATTCATGAATCAAATTTCATGAAGTCACTACATATTTGATTACGAACGTGTGCATTATTATTCGTCTATGAAAAGGAAAAGGGAAAATTAGATGTGCTAAGCTTTCGCTATGCATGAGATTTGGAAAAAGGTCGAATAATTTTTTTTTATCATATGCACTTATATTTTGTATTTTTATAAAAGGTTATTTTCACAATTTAAATTCATGACCCCTTGATCATATCACGATAATTGTAACAATTACGACTAGCTCCCTTCATTATTACTCGTATATATTGATAAATTTTAAGTTTTGAATTTGTTTACATTGATAATGTTATCGTTTATAGGTACAGTACAAAAAATGGGCCTATCACATAATAATTTAGATTTCATAACTATTAAAGCTAAGACAAATATTGTATGACCAATTTTGGCTCAAATACATTATATATATATAGAGAGAGATAAATATAATATGCTCTTTAAAATAAAAATTAGAGGCTAAATCAATAGTAATATTCATCATATTTATTTTATATGCATTTTAACTTTATTTATGCTTATATAATAATTAATAATTAAGGTAAAATATTTTAATTAATAGTTACTAGTATATTTTCTGGAAAAAAAAGTTTATTTTATGCACCAAAATAATTTTTTCCCTCATTTTGCATTTGACCCCCCAACCCAACCAAAATCCTAATATCTTTCCCTCCTTTAAAAGTAAAATAAAGAAATTAGAAACTGTTTAAGATCAAAGTTTCCCCCCAAAAAATTAAAAATCAATCTAATAACCCACTCCTCCTTCCCACGTACAAGCACCCAAATCCCACATCTCTTTTCCCTCATTCCTCTCCCATCGTCTCTAACTTTTCATTCCACATAACCTCGATGTCCACAACCTCTCACTCCAATTAGTTACTTAACTGCCAAGGATTTGAATTTCAAATCCTCTGTAATTGCTGCCCGACTACTCTATTTGTAACCGCTGACCAATCGTCTTGATGGAGAACATTATAAATAGACAAATCCGGTTAAAGATCCCTAAGTATGACTTTTAAAAAACTCCACATCATCTAAAGAGTGAGATTTGAATACTTAGAGGACTACCAGAAGTGGAAAGTGAACGCTGACGACTTCGGCAAACATCGACAATTGCTTGAGGTATGCCAATCTCTAATTTCTTCTGTGTTATTACTTTGTTTTTATAACACGTAATACATATCAATTGCACTTTCATACTAAAGAATTCTTTCTAAAAGTTAAGACAAATGAGAAGCACATACCTTTATCACAAATATTTCAATAACGACGGAATCGATCCTTATAAGGGAAGAATGATGTTTTTCTAATGTGAGGAGTAGCCTTACATACTTATAAGGGCGTCATGTGGAAGCTTAAAATTTATAACCATAAAGACAATAATTCAGATGACAAAGAAAACATACTAAAAAACATATTATTAATATGATTTGGTCAAACGACCTACATATGAAAAACAAAAATTTAAAAAATATAAAATCTATTGGAAGAAATCTCCCTCTAAACAAAAACACTTTAAAGACTACATTGTGGATGCTATTGTGTTATGGTATGAGAAATGGGTCTTTTATTTATAGAGTTTCAAAACCTTTCCTCCAAGAATGAAGCTTGCCAACTATGAAAAAGTTTTATATTTTCCTTTCAGGAAAAATAAAAGTAACTATGGTATTACTTTTATTTCTTTAAAGAAAAGTAAAACTTAAACTTGATAAGAAAATCAGGGCAAAAACCCTAACAAATCTCCCCTTTTTAGCTTGATTTTCTTGACTTGATCCGCCTTCTTCATGTCATATGCATAATTTTGATTCTTCACATAATCTTCATTTATCTATGCTATTTGTCATGCTTAAAAATAGAGCTTTTGAGTTAAAAATTATGAACTCTTTAGGGTTAAAAATATATGAGCCATTTGCAGGGTTAAAAGGGAGCTTTATTTTCAAATATGTAACAACATGATTGTTGAAAATTGAAAATATGATTGACAATCGTCTCCACATGTAACTTTTGAACATATATCTTCATTATCATCAAATTGGTCGCAACTTTGATCTTAAACTATCCTCAATCGAACCATCGGATCTTTAAACCATTGGCTCTGATACCACTTGTTGGGTTCGAAATCTAGAGGGCGTTATGCGGAAGCTTAAAATTTGTAACCATAAAGACAATAATTCAGATGACAAAGAAAACATACTAAAAAATATATTATTAATATGATTTGGTCAAGCGACCTACATATTAAAAACTAACATTAAAAAAATATAAAACCTATTGAAAGAAATCTCCCCCTAAACAAAAATACTTTAAAGACTACATTGTGGATGTTATTGTGTTATGGTATGAGAAGTGGGTTTTCTATTTATAGAGTTCCAAAAACTTTCCTCCAAGAAAGAGGTTTGCCAACTATGAAAAGTTTTATATTTTTCTTTCAGGAAAGTAAAAGTAACTATGGTATTACTTTTATTTTTCTTTAAAGAAAAGTAAAACTTAAACTTGGTAAGAAAATCAAGGCAAAAACCCTAACACATAATTTTTCTTGAAACCCTAGTAATGTTTGTTGGGAAGGGAGGAACTTGAGGAGGTGTCATGCTTGGGGTTTTCAAAACTGTTCAATATAATTTTTGTGTCAAACCATTACACCATTAAGGATCATTTGGTACATATGATAAAAAAAGAAATTCGATATAAAATTTGGAATTACCTTTATTTCATGCTTAATATAAGGTATTAATTAATTTCAAATTTAGTTTATCCATCATTAAATGGTAATTACTATCTGAAGAGAGAGACGTGCTAATCCCATCCAATTACCAAATGCACCTTAAACTATACTAGGTAAAAATGCTAAACTATTCAGGTCCAAAGCTTGCTTTTACACTTTCGAAGTATGAAAAATAAAATACATAAATAATCGAGACTTGCTTATCCCATCCAATGTACCAAACACACCTTAAACTGTACTAGGTAAAAGTGATAAACTATTCAGGTCCAAAGCTTACTTTTACACCTTTGAAGTACAAAAAAACAAACTACATAAATATCGAGACGTGCTTATCCCATCCAATGTACCAAATTTACCTTAAACTGTACTAGGTAAATGTTCTAAGCTATTTAGGTCCAAAGATTTCTTTTACACTTTCGAAGTATGAAAAATAAAATACATAAATAATTCAGACGTGCTTATCCCATTCAATGTACCAAACACACCTTAAATTATACTAGGTAAAAGTCCTAAACTATTTAGGTCCAAAGCTTGCTTTTACACTTACGAAGTATGAAAAACAAAATATATAAATAATCGAGACGTGCTTATCCCATCCAATGTACCAAACGCACCTTAAACTATACTAGGTAAAAGTGCTAAATTATTTAGGTCCAAAGATTCCTTTTACACTTTCGAAGTATGAAAAACAAAATACATAAATAAACATCTTGCCGTGACCCATCGCCAGCAAGTATCACTATCGTAAACGGCACAATTTCCTGCCATGACCCATCACGGGCGATTTCAGAAAATCGATACATTTGTTTGGAACATGTAGAAGAACCAAAATAAAAAACGAAGACAGAACAAATGAATTGGATAGTAGCAGCAAAGGAAATATATTTTAGAATATAGTTCATATAACTCAGGGGGGAGTAACATATTATATATTGGACTACAATAACACAAACTAACTTTTAGAGTTTCTCACTGACCCCTTGCTTCACCACACCCAAGCCAGAGGCTGAGGAGAGTAGAATAAGGTGAAGGTGGATACCGCTCATCAAGATCTTGGTTAAGTGTCCAAGACCGTATGCCTTGCTGGTTGGATCTGAATCTGAACTCAATGATTGCAATTCAAGAAGAAAAAGAAGAATTGCTTAAGTAAGGTAGTCGTTTCTTTTTTTTTTTGGTATACCGCTCTGCTCGCAGAACGAATGAACAGAAATATTTCCTAATATCATTAATATCCTTCACCCCTTATCTCCTCATCTTCCTATTTATAAGCCACAACTCACTTCGACGTTTGCAATTTCCCATAAAATCTCCGAAGTTTCAAAGATAGCAAATGTTTCTATCTTTTTTTTCAAGATGTATTCCAATAAGAAGAAAAACATGAAAACTTTGGCTGAGATTTATTCCCGCACAACTCCCATGCATAAATCTCCCTCTCTTGGGGTAGAAAAAGAAGGTCTAATCCCATTGTATAACTCGATAAGCTTCTCCCCTTGTGCCCCTCTCCCCTAAATACTTTGGGAATACCCTTTAATTCCATTATTATGCACCTCCCCATTCACCTTCTTCATTGGGAATGTCTTTCATAAATAAAAGTATCTCTCCTTACAATGAAAGAAAGGTATGTGAAGCAGAAGGGAGAATAGAGGAGGAAGTCTCAAGCATTGCAAATGCAAATGAAATGGGATCACTTTGGATGAGAAAACGCCTTTTGTTTTAGGACAATGGGTGCACGGAGAATCATCAAATCTTAATTATTTGACATCCATTTTATCTGATTTGAGAATAATGAAAGAAAAAAGTCAATGGTTTGAAAGTGCGACTGACGTATGGTCAAAGAAATTTTTTGTCCCATCTCTGGTGGAGTAATTCCACATGAATCCTGCACTAGTGGACTTCTCTTTAGGACTCTCTTTGTGTTGGCTGCTTTTGGTCTTACTTTTTCTTTTTTATTACTAAAGGTAAAAGTAGCTTGACCGCCTTACCCAACATTGAAACACAAGTTGGAGATATATCGGCCTATATTCCCACTAATGTGATCCTCTTTACAATATGAAGAGAGAAATAAGGGTCGAAGTTTAGACCACTCACAATAGTTCTACCTATAAAAAAGATCATCAGAGAGGAGACAACCCATATATGATTTCATCCGAGAAGACTAGTAAAAGGAAGGATCAAGAATGTTATATATTTCAGGAGCTAGATTAGTTGGCGATGAACAAGTAAGAATTGCCTCAACCAAAATTGATGGAATTGGCCCTAAAAAAGCCATTCAGGTTCGTTATCAATTAGGTATTAGTGGAAACATAAAGATAAAAGAATTAACTAAGTATCAAATCGACCAAATTGAATAAATGATAGGTCAAGATCATGTTGTTCATTGGGAATTGAAGAGGGGAGAACGAGCAGAAATCGAATGATTAATTTTGATTTTTTGTTATCGTGGAATTCGTCATCAAGATGGATCGCCCTGATGTGGTCAATGAACTCATACTAATGCTAGGACTTGTCACAAGTGAATTCGGTAATGAAAGAAGTCTACTGAAAGCCGTTGGTACTTGCCTGATCAATTACACTGATAGCTTCAATAGTTCACTGAAATTTATGTGAATGATCGTGACAGCTCTTTAAATCCTATTCAGTCTAATTAGATATGTCACTGAAAAGTGATTCCGTTCTGTCTCTCTTTTATTTTCGGATTCTGAGGATGAGACGACCGATCCTAATATCATTTATGAGAAGCCGAATGATGAATTATCCTCCTCAGATAAAGATGTTTCCGATGCTACTCTCCTGACAAGAAGAATTTTTTCTATTGTGATTTTTTTGGTGAGTTGGTCAGGAGGGACAAAAGTGAGATGCTTTCTATCAGTCAAAAGCAGATATCGCCCCTATGCTCCCATGATACGCTTATCGAGGAATAGAAAAGAAGGACTCGGGACCAGAGCAAGTTGGATTGGGGTATAGAGCCGTAAACATGGTGGGGGTGACAGAGAATGTGCTCATACGGTTCATAAAAGGATATGAAAAAGTACTTATTTGTTGGGAACTTTCACTCCTCTATATTCAAAATATGCCTTTCTAGGAGCATTACGATCTGCAACTCAAATAGTCCCTTATGAAGTCTCTATTGGTCTTATTCTTATTGTGCGCCTTGTGAGCACATTTGGATCTATGAAGGCAATCGCTCGGATGTTCCCTTAACCCAATCCAGGAACAGACTGGAGGGAACCACAACATGGGGAATGTCTGCATCTTGTTGCAAGGCTTATTTTTCGTTGTGGGTCATAAGAAGGGCAACTTTATCTAATAAAGAGCTGGGGTACAAGGGTTCTGGTACTATCCAGGTGAGAAGAACCCTGGAGGTGACTACAATGAGAAGAAATCTTACTCATAGGCCTAAATGATGAGAAAACACGCGAACGTGAGAGCTAGGGATCACCCAACGAATAGACGAGCTCAAAGGGGTGAGGGAAGAAAGAACCATGCTTTCAGAGACCTAACCCAACCTGGTCCGAATCTTATCTGAACTGCAAGAATAACTGACTAAGCCGTGCCATAAGGGGTCATTCTCTAAACAGGACGGGGCTAAGATTTTAGGTTGTTTAAGTAGGTTGGGTGATAGATCATCCATAAGAGTACTTTGGTATATAAACCAGCACAACAAAAGTAGAGCATACAATGATGCCACCCATTTTTATTTCGTGGAAGTCCCCAACAGAGAAAAGGGTTGTAGGTGATGATGCGTTCTACTTCTTATCTAGAGAGGGGTATTCAGCCACTTGATTTGTTGGAGAGGGGAATCAAAATCCTTTCTATTGGTTCTTTCATGGCAGCTGGTATAGATGATAAAAGGCAGACCACTTTTTCGGGACCTATTCTCTTAATAGACGGTAAAGCAAAATAGAAAAGGGGCTGAGTTGACTAATGAGTGCCTTTTTAGCCTTTATTTCAAATTGAAAAGGCTGTCATGTAGAGATAACATGGATGGATACATACAAGTATATCCAAATCAAGATGAGATGGGACGACCGTGCAGAGGCCGTAGCGGGACTACCATAGGAAAGCCCTCCCCCGCTAGCTACCATAGAAAGAGATTTGCAGATAGCAGTAGTCTCTATATGAATCTCTTCCGACCAGCCAGTAGGAATTGGGGCACCACTTGGGATGGGAATGGCTCATCCCACATGCATTATTTGATGAAAGAACTCCAGTCTCCTCCGATGATTGGTTTGTCAACCATGCTTTCTCTTCCTCAAAACAATGCTCCTCACCAAATGCCCTTCCTTGGGTTGGGGTAACACAACAATGAGTAGTTCGCTCTAGGACCCCACCCCATCGAGAGAAAGATGCCGGCCGATATGGAACTGGGAGCAAACCTAGACTTTCCTGGGCTTGCCTTACCTCAACATCTAAATAAATAAAGGGTTGGTTTTGCAGTTAACCAAGAAGGAGATTGATTGTCTTGGAGAGGAAACCAGAGACTGAAAACTAAAAGGATAGGAATAAATTTAATAAATAAATAATATATAAAACGTTGAGCATTTTCTCTTCTCGGCAATGGTTGAGTGTAAAAAAAGGGTATTCGCATAGAAGGATTGATGGTATACCGGGTAGATGTTTATCTTTTTGACTTCAGCAAAAATGTTCAAAGAACCACCTTCGTTAATTATATTGATGTCGAAAGGGAATAAGACAGGGTCTTACTTACTTAAAAGTAAAAAAAAAGGGAAGTTTCCTGTCTTAGTTTCACTTCCTTGAACTGGCTACTACTGTGCAACATGCCCTTTCTTGGTGGGTCGTTAATTAATCAGTTTAAAAAAGAGGGATGGATTTTGACCTTGCTTTTAGTCGTCAGGCTAGTAAAGTCCTACTTCTAAAATGATCGTTAAGGTCATTCACTCAATTTCCTCGGTGGCTCTGCTACCGATGGATCAAGATATGCTGCCTGCCTATCATGCCAAAGGTGTTACTGGTGGATATGCAAAATATGTCCTAGATCTGAACTAGGTACTTGAAATTCTAAAGGTACTTCTTATGGTCCTGCTTCAACCACCCTTCCTTCTCTACCTTTTACTTCAAAAACTTAAGCTACTTAGACTGATGCTGGCGATCTCGAAGAGAGATATCTGGACCTGGAGCTACTCATTTTGATCTTTATTATATTAGGATGTGAGGAAGGGGAAAAAAGGTGATAAGAAATAAGAGGAAAGAATAATTCTAAAGAAGTCCATATAAGTACTTCACTTAGCCTTTCTATAGTCTTTCTTCCCCTCTTCCCTCAAAGCGCACTCTTTCATCCATACGCATGGTTTTTACTTTGATTTCTCCCTCCTCACATAGGAGCGTATCTTGTTTTCAAAGATGAGTTGTAGATGAGTCGGTTCGATCACTTCATATATCGATGGTTTTTTAATACCTTATCCTAGGCCCATCTAGTTGATTGAGGGATAGACGAGTATAAAGAAGGGATGGAGAATCTTTTATTTGATCTTGATTTGATGTATATGTTATGATTCCTTCATATGAAGGAGGATTGGGGGTACGACAGATAAGAAGAACGACCTAAAAACAAAAAGAAGAGTATGAGGGGTAGTGGCTCACCGATAATAAGAAGAACTCTCATTCTCATCCTAACAAATGACCAACCTGTTAAGGCATCTTTCTTAATGACCATCCTCTCCCATTCCAGTTCTTTTCTCTTTTTTAAGGGAAAGTTCATTTCCATTCCCTCGTTTTGTCCAGGTGTGAAGCAACTTCACGATCAAATGAATTCCCTAAAATTAAATGACACAAGACAAACTATAATAGGCTGATTGATCTAGTTAGTGATAGGATACAATCGAAAGGAATTGTGCGTACGCTATAAAGACGTATAAGAAAGCCTTTCTTTATGATCATATGGATCACGTTTTGTGACTTTTCTTTCTATAGGCGTAGATTGCAGTCTAACCATTTTTCTAACTTTAGGGGACCGAGAATCAGTCTTTTGATCCTCCTTAAGCCTACTCTAGTATTTCGAATGTTGCTTCTGATTTAGTTGGTGCATACGCTGAAGGATCAGCTGACACTAGAGAGGAAAGGTTTTCGATCGAAGCTCTCGAACCTGTTCCTAAGTCACTTTAGGATTCAGTTTTCGATCTGGTTGATGTTCTGACATCCTGAATCAAGGTGGCTCTAAAATTAGGTTGCCTACCTCTCTAGTTATAGAGAGATGAGAGGGGCTTTAAAGACTTAATTCAAGCTACAAATCTCGCTAAAAAACTAGCCATATCGATCTAGGTAAGTGGTGACAACGAAAAGGTTTTTAAGCCTGAGGGGTGGTGAGTGAGGTAGAATAAAATGGTATTTGAACCAGGGTGGGTGACCCTATATAATAAATATTTTAATAGGTGGTGGGCGGAGAAAAAAGCCATTCATTAAACCTTTTGGAACCGAAAACGAAGAGTCATTTAAAGACCTTTTCAAAAACCAATTTGTAGAAGGAGGGTATCATGCTCAATAGAACCAGACTTTGTTATGTCAATAGTCAATAGGAGAGATAAAGAAAGAGAATAGCAAGATAAGGCATTTTTCTTTATATTTATATATTTCGGAAATCGAATCATCATGCACTTTAGGCCCTTCTAAAAGCCATGAGGCGGGGTCACACGAGTAGCGAAAGACTGTGCTTGCTCATGTTCTCATGATTAACACAAACCCAGGCTAGGAATCTTGAAACACATATCACATCATATGGATATAGAAAGTCCGATCAAAAAACAAACAAAAAAGGACTGGGAAGGCTTAAATTGATGACTTCTAAGGCCAGGGCTCGATCCTGCACAATTCAGACTAGCGAGTATTTGTTTAATTTACTTAATTCACTCACAAACATTTGCATCTCTACCCTATCTTCGTGTTAAGGGAACAACTTAAAGAATAACTTACTCTATTGACGTAATATTTATTCATAGTGGCCAGACGAACCATTCTAAAGATGAAGGGCCCTAAGAAACCCAGAAAGAAAAAAACCAATATAGGAACTACAACTAAGAAAGAATAAGAATAAAAAGAATTTCTTAAGTAAGGTAGTCGCCATAAGGCTTTTCTTTTTTTTGGTATGCCGCTCCGCGAGCAAGGAGTGCCACTCAAAAGCGGAGCAAAAAGCAAGCAAGGGGACTTTTTCTCTTTTTTGAGGAGAAATCTTTAATTGCGTATTGAATATAGATCCATGTATTTCTTGTTCCACTAGCTAAGACCAAATTCTCACATGTCCCTTTCGTTCTTACTACCTTCTTTTTTAATGTCAAAGACCAGAAGCTATGCACAAATTCTCATTGGATCTAGGTTATTCTTAACAGTGATGGCTATTCATTTAACTTTTCAGGTAGAACCACTAGTTCTTTAATAAGGTGGAAATTCTCGTATTCTGTATGTACATGTTCCTGCGGCTCGGATGGGTATTCTTGTTTATATCATTACAGCTATAAACACTTTTTTGTTCCTATTAAGAAAACATCCCCTTTTTCTTTGCTCTTCCAGAACTAGTACAAAAATAGGTGTTTTTTCTATGTTGTTTACCTTAGTTACAGGGGGGTTTCGGGGAAAATATATATGGGGCACCTTTTGGGTGTGGGATGCTTGTTTAACCTCTGTATTTATCTTGTTCCTTATTTACCTGGGTGCACTGTATTTTCAAAAACTTTTTGTCGAACTGGCTCCTATTTCAATCTGTGTTGGAGCAATCTATATACCAATAATCAAGTCTTTAGTCAACTGGTGGAATACATTGCATAAACCTGGGAGCATCAGCCGATCTGTTACATCAATACATATTCCTATGTAGATTCCAATCTTGTCTAACTTTGCTAACTCCCCCTTCTCAACCCGTATCTTGTTCATTCTGGAAATACGTCTTCCTATTCCATCTTTTCTTGAATCACCTTTAGTGGAAGAAATAGAAGCTCGAGAAGGAATACCAAAACCTATTTCACTCGTTGAGTCTTTTTGCATCTATGGCTGAATGGTTAAAGCTCCCAACTTATAATTGGCGAGCTCGTAGGTTCAATTCCTACTTGATGCATTCCAATAGGACCCTCCAATAAGTCTATTGGAATTGGCTCTATATCAATGGAATCTCATCATCCATACATAACAAATTTGTAATACCCCGATCGTTTCTTAAGCCTAAATCCATTTTTTGAGTGAATATGGATGACTTACAAATTTATTATTATTTATATCATGTTTTATTTTCCTAAATTCTACTCTCGATCATGTGGAGAATTGGATAAGCTTCCCATCGACATAAGATTCACCCGAATCGGACACCCGGTGAGGAAGTTAGAGCCATTTTGTAATTCCCCGAGACTCTAACCAATAGTGCAACCATGAATCAAGATCTTGAGAAATAAATTATAGTTATTTGGTTGTTTTCTAATCAAGTATGGTGTGTATTAAGGCCTTAAAGATGTCCTAATGATTGGGCGAATGAAAATATTCCTTACCGATTGAGTTCTTGGGAAGGATATTGGTTTAGTCAAATTCAAATGATCATATCTCTCATTATACTTGGAATTATTGATCTCATTACCTATCAACAGATATATAATTCAATTATCTTTCCAACTATACCAATTTTGCCAAAATTCGATATCGGAGCAAAGAGTTATGCTCATTTTACTCCAACATGGTCAAGCTGGAAAACGGTGACAACGGTTCTGACGGGCTATCACGTTTCTGATGCCATTTCTGACGACGTCGTCACTTTTTGATGACATTTTTGATGATGTCGTCAGGTTTAGGCAGAAAATAAAAAATTCGACCCTTTTGTGATGATATTTCGTGACGGCCTATCACGGGTCTGATGGCCTATCACGGATGTCGTCAGCCTTTTTTTTTCCAGCAATTAAGGGGAGTTTTTAAAAGGGTATTTTGGTATTTTCCACCCATTTTTACCCTCTACATATAGCCAAGTAAAGAAAAAAATTTCATTCTTCTTCCATTTTATCAAGAATACTAGGGTTTCTCTCTAAAAAATCCAATCCAAATTTCCCAAGAACATCAAGAATTCAACCATAGATTGTATAAATTGGTTCAAGATTCAAGGTACCCAAGTCAAAATTATCAAGAACCCTAACTCAAGAAGTTGAAAAGGAGTCTATAACAAGTTTATTCATTCAAATCCATAATCAAGGTATGTGGGGTTTGAACAAGAACACTTGTTTCGTTCTTATGCCCAAATATTTAATTTCTACTATTGAAATCCATGTTGTTGCAAAGTGGGTTTACACCCAAATTACTTTATTAATGATTTATGATATTTGAGCTATTCAAGATCGATACACATGACTATTTCATTATTTTATTTCTTAAATTGAGAACTTATGCCATGAGTTGAATATTATTATTATGAGTTGATGATTTCTGAATGATTTGAGATAAGATTCATGATTTAAGCTTTTCTATGAGAATTTTTATTATTGAATATATATATATATATATATATATATATATTGATATTTGAGCTTGAGAGTCAAGAATGAGTTCTATAATTTTTTCTTGAAGTTTTGATACATGATTATTTTACAGTTTCCAAATTATGACTTGATATTTAATATTGTGAATTTCATGTTCTACCATGAGTTGGTATTTCAAGTGCTTTCAAGACATGTGTCAAGTTTTAAGCTTCCTTATGACAAATTGGATTATTGAGTATATTGATTCATAAGATTGAGTTGTTATAATAAGTCTTGATATTTTCTTAAAGTTATTGTTGTTTCTATGACTAAATGAATTGATAGATCTTGATGTTGAGAAAGATTGTTTGATTTTGAGTCGAGTTAGGAATCCACAGTTGTATATGATTTACCGATGAGATATATATTTATGTTTTGGTCTTTATAATGGACCCACGAATTGATATTGATTAAGGTGGATTTCCTAATGTGTTCTGAGCTGAGTCTGGGAGGAGTATTTAGCACCGAGCAGGAAATGTGGTATTTCCCCAAAACTACGTGCCATCGTAGGATTGATATTGATGATTGTGGGCCAGAGGCCGAGTATGGGATTGTGATTGAGAAATTGAGGTTGTACTCCTTGGCAAGAGTACGATACCCCCGCCAATGTGGGGTTCTCTCCTTAGGAGGGAAAAATGTTGGACTCCATGCGGCTCACATGGTGTAGTTATGTCGGTTATAAGAAACTCCCAAGTCCATAAAAGTTCAAGTTTCATGAGTTACCGAGTCACTCAAAGTTATGATTTAAAGAGTTTGAGTTAAGTATAATGATTTATGAGATTTATAATGCTTGTATTACTATTGATGATTTACACGGAATATATTTCAGTTAATTCAAGCGAAGAAAGTTGTTATCGTCAACATGCATGATTTTCATAATCATTTATGATATTATTTATAATGTTGCATTGCACGCCCACATACTCAGTACATTCCTTAAAGTACAGGCCCCCATATATTTCTATATGCTACAGTGCCTTATAATGTAGGTATAAGTTATAGCGCAGATACCGTATTCAGTCAGTTCGCATCTTCCAGTCAGCAGGTGATGAGTCCTTTTGATTTGAGGGAATGATTCAGTTATACAGTTCGAGAAGTATTGTATTTTTCTTACTTTATTCGTATTTAGATTGGGTAGTTGGGAGTCATGACCTATCTATCTGAAGTCAGTACCAGTAGAGGCTTCATAGACAGTCAGTAGAAGTTAATGTATTCAATTTCAGTTTATTTTATAAAAGTAGAGTTTTTATCTTGTAAAGTTCATGTTTATATTGATCAAGTTCAGGGAAGTTCTATATTTTCGCTAACTTTATATAGATTTAAGCATTTTATCCAGTTGTTTATGAGTTATGCCAGTAGGAGGGTTAGCTTGGGGTCACTTGCACCCCTAAGCACTGTGTGACGTCTCGGGACCCAAATTTTGGGGAGTTACAAAGTTGGTATCAGAGCCCAGAGTTCAAGTGCTCTAGGGTATCTATGAAACCGTGTCTAGTAGAGTCCTGTAGAACGGTATACTGACGTCTATACTTTTCTTCGAGAGGCTACAAGACATTTATGATAGGTCTCCATTCTTTCAAGTCTTAGATCGTTCTATAGAAAGGTTCATTGAGAAACTTATACAAATTCTCATCTTACCCTATTCGGGGCATCCCCACCTTATTTTTAAGGTATTAGAGACAGTCAAACTCAATTCTTTGTAGATAGTACTTTCTTATACAGTCCCCACAGATAGTTGTGAAGTTGTAAATGAGCTAGAAAGTACCCTGTTAGTGCCTTATCATGCTTTGCTTATAAATTGTGCAATAAGCCCAAGTCAGTTGCGCTTCCAGATTTCCTTCTCATAATCCATATTGATAATCTATACTTCCTTATCTATGTACTATTTCTGAGGTAACATGATCAGCGAGTTCCAATTTTCTCCCTCTGATAATGCTTTTAGACTTACAAGAGAGAAATTTCAGAAGTCTCACAAAGCAGCCTGATAAGAGCTTACCAACGTGTTATCAGTTTCCTAAGTTCAATGTTGTGCCCTATCCCTTATGATTCTTTTAGTTAAGACAGATTAAGATATGTATTCTTAGATTATCAAATACTGCATGGTGAGTTTCTATCTCTTGTAACCTTGTTATCTTCATGATATTGGAACTGAAAGTCTAGTGAAGCTGTGTGGGGCTCTTTCGATTCACTAGCATAATTGTTTTGTTATCCATCTCAAATTCTTTTTCAAAATGCAAATCAAAGACTAGTGAAGCCGGGTGAGGCCTATTTTGATTCACTAGCGACTCCTTGTATATCTTATATCCTCGTGCTGGTTAGAACTGGTTTAGAGGTGTTGTGTCAAGAAAGGGTGGAAAGTATGATTTATTAAAAGTATGTATAGCTGAGACTTTTGCATGTGATCGATTTAGTGATGAAGTGATATTATTCTTGTGTGTCATCTTATGGAAGAAAGAGAAGGAGTTATTGGTGGAGGTAAATAATGGTTTTCTTAAGGTATGAAAAGAGTTGTTGACGGTGTGTTGCACAAGATAAGTATAAGTTATGGATGATGATAGTTAGTGGATGAGTGTTGTTAACCTAGATGCACCTGGGATTGCAAGGGAAAGTTAAGTTGAGGCTTAGAGAGTTATGAACTAAGTTAAGTTGTGTATGAAGGATAAATAGTAATGATGGGTAGAAGCAGGGCGTGTTGATGGATTATAAATGAGAGAGGCCATATGATTATGACTAATTATTGTTATTAGGGGGTTTAAGTGGACTAGTGTTTATTGATGTTTTGTTTTATAGTTTCCAAGTGAGAATGGTGTGTGTGAGGTGGAGTTGTAAGTTATGCTGAGCGCTAGGCATTAAGCTTGGATGAATGGTGGCTATGAAGGTGGATGTGATGATTTCTTGGTTAATGGTTCTAGTTTCAGGGAAGTGATCTAATGGGCTTGGACAGTGTATGCGAGAGCTTGAGTTTGATCAACTTGTAATTAAGTTTGATTTTGTGTTCTTTGTGAGAAATCTTGCCCAAGGTTCTGTGGGGCTATTTTTTTTTCTAGGGTCATTGTATGTGGCATAATTAGTAAGTGTCGTGGAGGTGCTAGGTGGAGGAAGACTAGTTAGGCAATGAACGATATTCCTAATAATCGAGTCAAAAAGTATGATGGCTTTAGTCTAAGGGGGAGATAGTAGAACAAGTGACCAGGTTAGTTTGTCAGGTTCTAGTGGGTATGCCAATAAGTTGTGGAACAACTGTGAGAAGGGATATTTCTCGACCCATTTTTATTTTAGTATTTTCAGTCATTCCTATATTTATTCATGCTTTGCATTTTGATTCCATGATCATGATTCATGTCAGGCATTCCATAAAAAAATCCTGTCCTCACTTAGTTACCGAAATGCAGAGTCTCAGACCTTTCATCGGTTGGAATCACAATTCATAGTTATGAATTCCCAATTTAGGTCATGCAACGCATGACTTATGTACTCAAGCTTTGTGATATGTTCAGTTCCAATGTTCAAGCGCTACTTTTAATGATTAGCAAGAAAGGAATTCAAATTCATATCATGCATGTCCCCTGGCCGTATTTCTTTGATGGGTTTATTATGTTAAATCCTCTATTCCTCAAGCCTCAGTTGAGTGTCAAGTTATTCATAGTATCTATTCATGTGTCAGATCCTCATGCTCTAATATTTTTGTTATCTTTCCTTACCTAAGATAGTGGTGGTGAATAGTTGTTTAGTCGGAAGAGAAGAGACATTTCCTTATCAACGATAGAGGGTGCCATGCCTACTTTGGCTTGACAGTAATGTGAAGTAAGATTGAGGCTAAGTCTTTGATACATGTTATGGTTAGTTGAAGTTTAATGTGTTATGATTGGGAAGATTATGGTGTATTCATTTAGTGTAATTCTATGAGTTGTAATTCCATGAGTTGGAAGGAATATTGGAGTGAAGCATTTGTGTAGGAATCGATTAGCAAGGAGTATGTTAGGTGTGCTTGAGGTGAGTGCATGGAAATTTTCTTGATAAGAGGTATGTAGGGTATGAAGAAGAGGCTTTATAAGTGTTTGATTAGGAATGCGCATGTGGTTATGAAGATAGGCTTGAATGTCGTGTTTGTGTGCATGCGGATGGGTGCCTTGCACATTAGTAAATGGCTAGTGCTAGGTGGATTGGAGTTGTCGAAGTGGTCATGAGAATTACTCTTGAAGTGAGAGGTTGTAAGAATTTAGATGTGTGGGAGCTTATGATTCAGAATGGGGTTATGTGGCGAATCTTGTGGTTCTAGGTTATGTATGAAAACGATGAGGGGGTTTGGTTCAAGGGTATATGAGTAGATAGAAGTATCGGTGTCATGTGAGGATTGTAAGTTGAATCGATCAAATATAGTATCAGAAAGGTATAGTATAGTCGAGAGAGTGTTTGAGAAGTATGGTTGAGTTGAGAGTAAGGAGTTGCTTTGCTTGAAGCTTAGTACTTTTATCCGGACTTATGATTCATAGGTTTAGGTTTCAAGTTATGGGATTATGGTAATTTTATGATCTCCGATTCAGATGTCTTGTTTAGATCTTGCCTAAAGTTCTTTGCTCCTTCAGACCATTAGAATTCCTTGGGAGGGTGTTGAAGAGATCCTCTACTTAAGTATGAGTATCTAGTATGATTCAGTTTACATAGCTAGCAACCCAGTTTTTAAAATTTGGCAGATAGATTTCTATGGTCTTCCATTTGTTTTCGAACTAGTCTGGTCTTACCACTCGAAATTTCATAGGTATGAGCAATTCGATAAGTAGTTGCTCATGCCCAAAATCTATGAATTCAGTTCAGTATGTGTATCAGGCATCAGTTTCAGATTCGAATATATAATTGTGATTCAGTCTGTGAGCATTCATTGAACAATCTTTGTTTTCCAAGTATTCTAGTCTAGACAATGTAATACCCATTGTGTAGTCTTATCCTTGTTTCTCATGACCTATGCCTGCAGAAATTATCTCTTCACCATCTATGAGTACGATTGCACCCTTATCACATCAAGTGAATTCTAAACTCTCAGTATGAGCCCGCTCTTTAATATAGGAAGAAGGCAAATCAGCTCAGATTCAGTCGAGAATTACAGTTGTCCTCTATCTATTTTTTTTCCAGTCTCGGATCCAGCTGTATAGATATTCTCATCATGAGTTTATACATTCAACGAAGTACTTCAAAGTTTAGAAAGATATAGATTTATATTTGCAACTTGTTTCAGCTGTGTCTTCAGTTTTCTCTATATTCTTGGAAAAAAAGCAACATTTGAGGACGAATGTTTCCAAGGGGGAGATATTGTAATACCCCGATCGTTTCTTAAGCCTAAATCCATATTTTGAGTGAATATGGATGAATTCCAAATTGATTGTTATTTATCTCATGTTGTATTTCCCTAAATTCTACTCTCGATCATGTGGAGAATTGGATAAGCTTTCCATCGACATAAGATTCACCCGAATCGGACACCCAGCGAGGAAGTTCTATGATTTTTTCTTGAAGTTTTTGATACATGATTATTTTACCACTTCCAAATTATGACTTGATATTTAATATTGTGAATTTCATGTTCTACCAAGAGTTGGTATTTCAAGTGCTTTCAAGACATGTGTCAAGCTTTAAGCTTCCTTATGACAAATTAGATTATTGAGTATATTGATTCATAAGATTGAGTTGTTATAATGAGTCTTGATATTTCCTCAAAGTTATTGATGTTTCCATGACTAAATGAATTGATACATCTCGATGTTGAGAAAGATTGTTTGATTTTGAGTCGAGTTAGGAATCCACAGTTGTATATGATTTACCGATGAGATATATATTTATGTTTTGGTCTTTATAATGGACCCACGAATTGATATTGATTAAGGTGGATTTCCTAATGTGTTCTGAGCTGAGTCTGGGAGGAGTATTTAGCACCGAGCAGGAAATGTGGTATTTCCCCAAAACTACGTGCCACCGTAGGATTGATATTGATGATTGTGGGCCAGAGGCCGAGTATGGGATTGTGATTGAGAAATTGAGGTTGTACTCCTTGGAAAGAGTACGACACCCCCGCCAATATGGGGTTCTCTCCTTAGGAGGGCAAAACGTTGGACTCCATGCGGCTCACATGGTGTAGTTATGTCGGTTATAAGAAACTCCCAAGTCCATAAGAGTTCAAGTTTCATAAGTTACCGCGTCACTCTAAGTCAATATTTAAAGAGTTTGAGTTAAGTATAATGATTTATGAGATTTATAATGCTTGTATTACTATTGATGATTTACACGGAATATATTTCAGTTAATTCAAGCGAAGAAAGTTGTTATCGTTAGCATGCATGATTTTCATAATCATTTATGACATTATTTATAATGTTGCATTGCACCCCCACATACTCAGTACATTCCTTAAAGTACTGACCCCCATATATTTCTATATGCTACAGTGCCTTATAATATAGGTACAAGTTATAGTGCAGTTACTGCATTCAGTCAGTTCGCAGCTTCCAGTCAGCAGATGATGAGTCCTTTTAATTTGAGGGCATGAGTCAGTTATACAGTTCGAGAAATGTTGTATTTTTCTTACTTTAGTCGTATTGAGATTGGGTAGTTGGGATTCATGACCCATCTATCTGAAGTCAGTACCAATAGAGGCTTCATAGACTGTCAGTAGAAGTTGATGTATTCAGTTTCAGTTTCATTTGTAAAAGTAGAGTTGTAATCTTGTAAAGTTTATGTTTATATTGATCAAGTTCAGAGAAGTTCTATATTTTCGCTAACTTTATATAGATTTAAGTATTTTATCCAGTTGTTTATGAGTTATGCCAGTAGGAGGGTTATCTTGGGGTCACTTGCGCCCCTAAGCACCGTGTGATGTCCCGGGACCCAAATTTTGGGGCGTTACAGAATTGATGTGGTATATTCATATCATAATGAACAATAAGAACTAGCATTCTTATTGAGACTTTCACTCATAGGGAAGAAAATCATTTTATAGATGTAATCTAATATGCAGTATTTACAGACAAAAGTATTCAGTTGTTGGGGGAAAATCAATATACTTCTAATGTCGAATCAGGATTAACTAGGACAGAAATAAAGCATTGGGTCGAACTCTTCTTTGGTGTCAAGGTAATAGCTAAGAATAGTCATCGACTTTCAGGAAAGAGTAAATGAATGGGACATATTATGGGACATACAATGCATTATAGACGTATGATCATTACGCTTCAACCGGGTTATTCTATTCCACCTCAACGAAATAAAAGAACAATAATCAAAATACTTAATAGCATGACAATACATTTATACAAAACTTCTACCATGAACACACGTAATGGAAACGTAGACAGTCAAGTGAAATCCAATCCCCAAAATAATTTGATCTATGGACAACATCATTGTGGTAAAGGTCATAATGCCAGAGGAATCATTACCGCAAGGCATAAATGGGGAGGTCATAAGTGTCTATACCGTAAAATTGATTTTTGACAAAATAAAAAAGACATATATGGTAGAATCGTAACCGTAGAATACTACCCTAATAAAAATGCATACATTTGTCTCATACACTATAGGGATGGTGAGAGGAGACATATTTTACATCCCAGAGGGGCTATAATTAGAGATGCCATTCTTTCTGGTACAGAAGTTCCTATAAAAATATGAAATGCCCTACCTTTGAGTGCGGTTTGAACTATTGATTTACGTAATGTGAAATAACAAATTAGGTTTATGATGAAACCTAAAAATCGATCACTGATCCAATTTGAGTACCTCTGCAGGATAGACCTCAACAGAAAACTGAAGTGTAAGGGTAGCAAGTGATTGAGTTCAGTTGTTCCTCATATAAAATTATTGACTGATGTGATATAGTAATATGGAGAAAAAAATGCTTTTAAGCACCGACAGAACCAGAAGTTCCCCTTCTTTCAAAGAGAGTAGGACAGGTTATTCATATTTCATTTGATGGTCAGAGGCGAATTGAAAGCTAAGCAGTGAGAATTCAAAAGATTTCCTGGGGGAAAAATAGAGATGTTTCCTACCTTACCCATAATATGTGGAAGTATCGACCTAATTTCACAGAGTTATTCGCTCTGAATGCTACATGAAGAACATAAGCCAGATGACGAAACGGGAAGACCCAGGATGTAGAAGATCATAACATGAGTGATTCAGCAGATTTGGATTCATATATATATATATATATATATATATATATATATATATACATCCATGTGCTACTTCATTATATGATATATAGAAGATCCATCTCTATAGATATCATCATCTACATCCAGAAAGCCCTATGTTTTGTAAGAAGCTTGAAAAAGAGTTTGGGAATTGATAAAAAGAAGAATCTACTTCAAACGATATGCCCTTAGGAATGACCATACATAAGATAGAAATCACACTTGGAAAGAGGAGGACAATTAGTTAGAGCAGCGGATGAGATAGTACCGGAGTCATTCAAAGAGCCCTTCTTTCTGTTCTATTTTGTGCATGCCAACTATTGATTCTATGCTATCAAAGCATGCTAACAACAGAAAAGAAATAAAAGTGCATACAACTGTGGTAATGTCGTATCATTGATAAAGAACCTTCCCATCCCCAACTTTGTCCCCTGCAACAAGTTTATTGGTATATTATTCTTTCCCTTCTATTCCTAAAAGCTGATTCAATAGGCTTTCTTTATTGATTTAAAAAGATTCTTTCTCGCGACATGGAAACTAAGATTAGTTTCCATAGGGTAAAGCGGAAACCTCACAACTTATTTCTCTATTTTCTCTAGATCAAGTCTATATAATGACCGAGACCCGTACATAAGATCATTCTAGCTTATCTCCTTTTAAGGAAGTCTGAGCTCCTTCCCATGCTAAGAGCCTTTCTAAACTCTTGAACTTAAGAGAGGCATCTTTTTAAGATGATGAGTAGAAATTGAGTATAAAGAAAATGACAAAAGAAATATCACACGGAGATCAGTGTACCCATAGATCTATACGAAAAATAGATATATGAAAATGAAAAAAATTCAATTTCAAAACCTCGGGATTTCAGAGGCGAACGATGACATAAAGGTTCCCCAAGTAATCCATGGTGGCCGGGCAAGCTCTTTGTCGAGCTGCCAATTTCCCTCCTATCCTAATGACAAAATTGGATTCATAGGTTGTTTCTCTTAAGACAAAAACGTACGATTGCAGTCACGAAGGGTTTCTATGTCATCATTTTCATGTTTTTTTTGTTAAGTAACATGAGTACCTGGGGAAACTGGAGAGCTGTTGGCAGGGTAGAAGCACTCTTAACTGGGGGGATTGCTTTCTATTTGTCCTTTCATTCGATGATGCTTGTCTCATTGTGGTAGAATATTACTCCACCATCCGATCTGAGTCCCGGTTGGTGACAGTGGCTAATTGTTTTTTATTATAGGGCTTTTTGACTTTCCTTCCTATTCCTTGTTCTGTAGAGCGATTTATCTCTGACTATCTTAGGGAAAGATTTCTCTCTTCTCTACAAAGACACTCGGAATGTATTTTGGTCACAGTCAATAGGAATAATACAAAATGAAGATATGATGCATTAATATTCACAAACAAAGATAATAATGAATGGGCTCCTCTGTTGTGCCGTACTGCTTCCTTTGAAACCTATTTGGATGGTTCGAGATACGATACACTTTTCTTTCTTGTTGCGTGAAAGTGCTTAAGCGATCGTTGGGAAAGATTTTTAGCGGGGAAGGCAGAGGAGTACGGTGATCAAAGAATTATTGTCTCTTTAAAGAGGGTCACGAGGGCATCAGTAAACATAAAAGGTTAACTAAAGCATTGGTCACTCTTGACTGGTATAAAAAACAATACACAAATCTCAATCTCACTACACAGGCTACTATTCTATCCATATTCCATGTTAATTTGAAAACACTAGACATCGGTGAAAAGCATATTCATGTAAACTTAGGAACTCCAACTAATACCAAGAGACAAGCTGTCTTTGATAAGGATGGAGTTTGGGTTGATACAAAACCATTCATAGTGAAAGACTATGCAGTACAAGATAAAAGAGTAATGGAATATCAAAATTGATCTCTTAAAAAAGAGGTGAACTTTTAAGAGAAATAATATCTAACAAAGAGAAGGAAGGGCAAGAGAATAAATAGGCACTGGCATATTGACTACTTGAAATACAGACTATATAAGAAATATGGGGAGGGAATGAGAAGAAAGCCTATTTGCAGGAAACAAGGATTTGTTTCTTTCTTAGTTAGAAAAAAGAGTTTCCTAGCTAGTGGAGCGAGGTAGTTTACTTGCCTTTCCACGATTCCTATATTGAGCTCTCTGTGCCTTACTTATTATGAGTTGAGAAATTGATATAAGAGAGAATCCACCAGCTAGAAGAGAAATAAGATATAGGTGAGCCCAGGGAATATTGTTGAAAAAAGACCCCTTATAAAGAGCTCTTGGCCCACCCTTCACTCTGTTTACAGTTAGCTGGTAATGAGACAGGGAGTTCTATTTGATTTATGACTTTCGCGTTGCACCTTACACTAAATAGAATCTCTTGCATGCGCGTATAATAAGAAAGAAGACCTTGCTGGCTATTCCTTATTCTTGATAGCACAGGAAAGAGAAATTCCAGAATCTCTTGACTTCACCTCTACGCACCTTTCAAACATATTTTTCTTACTCCAAGAGAGAAAAGAACCTCATATAATTGGTTATACTATCCAAAAGCATAGGAGTAGTAGTACTTGATAAAGCTAAAGGTTGTATCCCTCTCGACACATGAAAGCTAAAAACAGTCTACTAGATAAGCTAAGTAAAGTAGTGCCAGATATAGATGAAATCGTTTTTTCTCCTTTTTTGATTTAGAGAAGTCAATTCCTTATTCAATCCTCCCCCGAGGGTTACTTCTGTTTAAGCTTTAGAGAATCCAGTTCCAGCGAAAGACTAAGTAAGGTACGATATAAAGTCCAATCAATCTCCTCTAACAGATAATAGAGGACTTTGACCTGACCACAGTCAATCAGTCTATTGTTCTGGTTCTATATAGTCTAACCCTAAAAAGAGAGGACTCATCATTTTTAGACTGGTCCAGGTATGGGAGATCTTTACCATAAAGTATCCCTTCCCTACAGACAAGGGAAATTACGCCTTTTTCTAAAGCCCTTACTAAACCACCAGGAAGTAGTCTTATTTGATATAACCTGGACTTTGCCTAGCTACCACGGAAAGCATAGTCAGAAGAGCTGAAAAAAAGCCATCTTACTCTCGGACCTTACCTTAATAAAAGAAGAACTTAAGCCTTTCTTAAAAATCAAAAGCCCTATGATGAGCTAACTTGGCTTGGTGCAGGAAATGGAATCACAACAAGAACGAAGGCTAGAAGAGATAACATACTTTCCTTTTTTAGGATTTCTACCCGCGAATGACTGAAATGCCTTTCCTTTCAAACTGAACTACCACGACTCTCTCTAACTGCATCGAATTCTTTAGATAAAAGAAGACTAGCTTTTAGAGTGGATTCCTTTGCTAAACTAAAGAATTTACTGACCTTCAGCCTGTATCATTTTGCTTGAGCCGGGAACTCCTGTTTACCTTACGACAGGTATTCCTTCTTATAGATATCATTGAAAAAGTGAAAGAATAAGAAGACTTTTATTTGTCTCTTCCATACCCAGGAAATATGAGATCAGATCAGTAATAACAGACTTCTAGTTCCTTGTTCCCATGAAAGCATGAGTGAACGGTCAATTATTGTTGAGAGTATTTGAAAGAGTCGAGTTTGTAAAAGTCTTATCGGATGGGTAAGAAAGACTTTGGTATATCCCATTCAAGTTCAAGACCGGTTAAGAGAGATACGTCCAGCAAGGTTGGGCTCATCATCCTGAATCGAAAATGAAAGGAATTGGTAGTGAAAGACCAGATCCCTTTTTCATTAATTCTAGTATCTATGCGCCAATCCTTTTAGATTTACAATCCTATTTCTATTATAAGAAATGAGTTTTTTTACCTATTTAAAAGAGTCCTTAAGGTTATAAAGTGACTTTCAAAATGAGTTTTCTAGAGGTCAATTCTTTTTTCCAGTCGTAGTATACGACATAACCGTCTTAGTCTTAGGAATCCCATCCCTAACGAGCTAGAATTTAAATAAGTGCTCTTAGCCTTTTTCTTGAAGTTCTTCCCTTCTGCTTGACTTGTCTATTGAATCAGCTCTTTCCAGGAGTAGGCAAAAAGAAAAGCTTGTGTTAAGCATATCGCTTTTTTAGAATGATTTGATCCATCAATGGCAGCTATATGAGATAGCCTCGGTTTGTACCTTCAGAACATCGAGAACAGGAATAGTGGACCTAAGCAAGAGAAAAGATTGACCGTAAAGAAGAAGGGGATTACAAAAGGAAATTTCCAAACAAGATAGGATCACTTCTAGCAGGACTGAACTCTACAGGCTTGATGGACGGGCTTTACTTTCAAAAGGCAATAAACAAAAAAAGAGATATGTGGCAAAGAATGAATTGATAGAGGTGTGGAGTTTAACTGAGATAAAATAGAATCAAAAGGGCTAGGAGCTCTGGCCGGTAACGAAACTAAAGCTTCACACGGGTCTTACTTCTTTTTTTCTAACTTGAAAAGGTAATAAATCATGATAGCGAACTGTAGATAAACTCGTTAGCAGGGAATAACAACGACTAGCAATATGATAAAATATGATAAAAAGGCGGAGTAGGTAGTCCTCAAAAACTAAGGTTGCTTTCTCTATTGGTTTAATTAGCCACTAGGTGGAGTCAGACCATCGTCTCTCGATTGCTGCTTGATTACCTATGTCGGTTGCATTAAGCTTTCAGTTCTGCACAAAGTACAGGTGGGAGCCCCCTTTTGAAAGCTTAGTAGCTACGAGAACTGCTGTAAGTCTATAGTCTACACTTCTTGCTTTGATGCCAATCGTTGGTCGTTTGCTTGATTGGAAGGACTTATGCAATTATACCTTTTCTATTCTTGCTACTACTTACTATTACTACGTAAATAGTTTATTTTAGCATTCATCCTTCAAAGAGCTTTATTCGCTCCTTACTTAGCTTAGGAGTGGGGGGAACTGAACATCAATACAATAAGTAGGTTTATTTTAGAGGAAGCTCTGTCTTATTAAATTTATCCTTGAATTCCATCTGAAGCCTGAACTACCAACCTTTTCTCTTTCTTCGAGAAAAGTGTAAAACCTATCTAATTCATATTAGGTCCATGTTAATACGAATTACTAAAATGAAGGATGATTAAGAAGTGGAATAAGCAAGAAAAGAACCCAACCAAGCAAATCGAATCTCCTTGACCCAGGAACAACGAGCAATTTCTGTGATGAAAAAAGCGGTATCATTGACCCTAGAGAAGTAAGCGAAGGGCCGTCAACAAGCAATACCAGCATCGTCAGTGGTAGTACGATTCTATACATTCAAGTCTTGATCTACCGGTGGGTCTTCCTATGAGTAAATCTCTCAGAAAAAAAAGAAAAGAGATGGAATTCAAGCCAGCAAGAGAATGAGGTAGGGCACGGGAAAGGTAAAAAGAAGGGGCCGTCGTTGGTTCATAACAAAGCTTTCCTACCGATGATCTTTCTCGGTGCATAAACGAGGCTTAGCCTTTTAAGTACCGCATAAATAAGGAAGCCAATAGACCTTGAATAGCCTGTAAGAAAGGACTTATGAAGAGGATTTGACTATAGTATCAAATCCACATATAAATCTTGTACGCAAGTTGGCACAATGCTTTCTATTTAAAAAAATTTGCTCATTTGGTCTGCGTGGTCAAATCAGCTCTCCCGCCTGTGTATCCCATGCCCGATGCCATTGATTTGTCTGATGGGAGAGATCCACCAATTACTTTATTTTAATATGTTGTATTCTCTATAAAGGTGGAGTACCCCTATTCAATTTATGATTTCCTGCTCGGAGGGATATGAAAACATTGAATTCACCAATTTTCAAACTTTAATTCTTGACACATGTCATTCTGGATTTGAAGAAATAGAAATGAAAGTATAATTACACTTGATAAATTTGAATATGAATTAAACCAAAGAAGAGTTTCTACTCAAAAATTAGTGGTAGGAAAGGAAGCAGCACACCAGGACAGACTCTTTCTTTTAAATATCAACTCAAGGCCTCCTTTCCTTACTCATTGGTTTGAGTGCTTTATCAAAGGATTGATATAGAGAAAAAGTTCCTATATTTCTTATTTAAGCCCACCTACCTTGGGATAAGAGGTTACTGGAAGTTTGACGCTGACTTTAATGCGCAACACTTCCTCATAGGGTCACAAAAACAGGCTCTTTTAGCCGCTTCGATTGTTAGAGCTCACTTCACACCAACAGAATCGTAATCTTTCTTCTCCACCTCAGGTTGAGAGCTCCTTTCTACATCAAGATCTGTCCCTCGATCGACTCTGGCTATGGTGCGATTCCTGGCATATGTACACCACAATAGCTAAGGCAACCCCATTCTAGCTCGCATTATATTTGAAGTTGAGGAATTCACTTTTGATGTAGTCAGTGAGAAGCTAAATTCTATTTTTAGCTATAGAAAACCTGTGACTGCTTGAAAAGACTAGTCTACGCTTATCCAACATTCCAAACTTGTCTTGATACTGACAGTTCAGTGGATGGATAGCATAGAGACAAAGAAAAGAAGTAGTTCCAAAAAGAGACTCCACCTAGCTAGCGTGATTCTCACCTCAATGCTGCACTTCGGTAGCTATAAACTAAGACGCTTCAAAAGAAAAGCTACATCCACTTCCTGCATTCACCCTGACAGGATAACCTAAGATTACCCAGGGACTTACCGCCCGAACCAGCAAGATTAATGTCTACTTATACCTTTGAGAGGTTCACTTATACTATTGATAGAGTCTCTAAATTAATAAGGCCCCGGTTATGTTGTTATATAAGATTCAATTCAATATAACAAACGGAATACCTTCGGCTACTACTAGATATTTATAAACCAAAGAATGAGCCTACTTTACGCACTTTCGCACTAAGCAGGCAAGGCTAACTACACAAGTAAGAAGGCATAGCCTGTGGCTTCCAATCCAATGAAAAGGAAAAAACAAATAAGTAACTTACTATACCTTATCTCCTTGTGCCCATAGCTTGACCTCAACCTTTTTATACTTGCACGAATGCCTTCCCTTCCTTGCAAAGCAAATCTAGTCAAGAAATGGAAGAAAAGAGGAAAAAGACCTTCCTCGCGCACAGAAAGACCCCCTTTAGCTAAGTCCCTCCTTCCCAACCTCTCCTACAATATCTATTTTGTCAAAGAAGGACGGAGTAGGAGCACTGACTACTCTAATTAGGCGTGGACTGGGAAAAAGTAGCAGCTAAAAGAAAGCTAAAAGGTATTGGCGAAGAAGTAATGAAGGATCTGATATAGATTGAAAAGAGGGTAACCTAAGCTAGATAACGAAAGGGTTGGGATTCTACCACCCTAGTACACCAACCAGGAAGAAAGATTTTGTGCTTTTCATTTTTCCGCCAATCCAGAACGAGAGCCAATCGGTTTGATTAGAATGTCCTTATTTTACAGTGCTATAACATTCTTAAGTTAGAGTCTGACTATCTTTATTCTAAGTTGCACCCAAGAAAGCACACACTAATTAAATCTTACCAAAGCCATATCTCCATAAGCATCTAAAGCTGTCTACTCATTGGTAGTGAAAAAGCAAAAACATAGATATGTTTATGAAGCCAAGAGCCACTCATCTGAGCCAGTGTCTTCAAATTCTTCTATGCCGGTGCCCAAAGTAAGCACGCAAGGACTGTGTAAATCTTTGGTCTGCCTATCATTGTACATATTGGGCTGACTCCATTAGGCAAGAGGACCCCTACTGACATTGACTGAGCTATTGATAGGCTATAAGTAGGCCATTTTCTATTTCTATAAGGGCTTCTTGCCTTTATACGACTTGGCTTCTCTATCGCTCATAACGATCGACAGTATTCCTGCCATACATGAGTTCCTATTATTTAGAGCTAGAAGCTTCACCAGAAGTAAGCAATATAAGGTCGCTCTGCTTCGTAGACAACGCTCATTCTGTACATTACTTAAGAGCTCATGAAGTACTTACCCCTATCTCTAAAAGGGCTTATGCACTCCACTCATTGTCTACTAAACGAGCATTAGAGCGAGCGAACGAAGACCTTAATTTAGTGGCTTAACTAAACCTCCTTTTTCTTTTCTGCTTAAACTTTCATGCTTTTTGGGATTAATTGATTGGATACCCGAGACCCATAATCTTTTCTAAGAACAACTTATACGACGATCGGCATAAAGGCATGATTAGTTCCACAAATCTCACTGCACTGACCATAGTAAACTCTTTCTCATTGTACCAAAATAGAGGTCTGATTTAAATGACTAGGTACAACATCATATTTTACACCTAAGGAAGGTACATCCCAACTATGAGGTACATCAGCAGATGTTATGATAAAATGTATATGGATCTTTGCTGGTAGAACCACTCTATTATCGACTTCTAATAAACGTGATTGACCCAATTCTAGATCATCTTCTAGAATCATATAACTGTCAAAAGTGATTAACTATTCATCCAAACTGGTATAGTCTGAATACTCAAAGGTAGGGTCGACGCTCGCCTCCCCCCAAACAGTACTTGCAAGTTTTCTCAAAAAAAGCTTTCCACGCCTACTCTTAGAAAGAACACTATTTTTATTTTGTTAGGTAGTTCTCCTGACCTAGAATTCCTATGTTCCAGCGTGCATTATGCCAACAGGTCCCACCACCAAATCTAGCTAAGAAGTTGAGTCATCCTTATTTTTTTCAAAAATAGAATAGAATAAAGAATAAGATAGTCTATATCCTATGTCAATCATAGGATCACTCTATAAATAGGTCAATTCTATATGACCTCTCACCATTCACTACATTCCTTTCTTCTCACAAAAACGTCTCCCCCGTGGAGGAGTAGAAGCGCTCGTCCCCTTCGATCAACTTACTTGTGCCTGCTGTTACCTACCGGAGGACCTCCATCCCCGAAGAAAAGAGAGAGAAGTAGGAATAAGAGGTTGTCCTTTCCAACCAGTCAAGTGTCTTTCCACTTCTGTCCTGGCCCAGTAGTTCTACAACTACTACCGTGGTTATTTCCAACTGGGATCCCCCATTCCGAAAGGTTACTAGGCCAGATATAAGGTCCAAAATTGTATACCACTAATATGGTGCCGATAGATTCACTACTTCAGCATTGTTATCGGACATTGCAGGCTGAGCATTTATTTCTCATATATCATTCCACACCAAGAAGAGGGATGTGTATCTCTAGCAAAAACAAAAATGGAACCATAGGCTCCTATGTTGGGAGCATTTTGGGATATAGGTCTAACCACCTTAACTCCCCATTTATGGTATGCTATAGTTATTAAAGTCTCTTGACAGCGTTAATGGGAGATTACCGGTAAGACAGATGCTTCGTAAACTATATTCAACTTTAAGGCATTTCATTGTACTTTAATCACCCTCGTGTAGAGGCGCACTCCGATACCATTGATATCCAATAGCTTTTATAATAATGGATGGATCTACTACTACCTCGTACATTGAGTATAACAGAGAAAATGATGGTATAGCAATGAACATAGGGATGATACTAGGAAATATGGTTCGAAGAATCTCGATAGTAGTTCCATGAATAATCCTTTGCGTGATTTGATTTTTTTTATAGTGGAAATTCCATAAAGTGCGACCCAAGATCCATGATACGAAAACCAAAATCAGAATAACGAAGAAAAAGACATCATAATGTAAGTCTGTTATTCCTTGCATTATAGGTGTTGCCGCATCTTGAGATCCTAATTGCCATGGTTCCGCTGCATCACAAGGACAAATTGTGAGGAATAGACATTCTAGAACAAGCATTTGGTTTGGTTCATTTTTTGACAGCTCTTGTCCCAAAAAGAGGGACTGAATTTCTTCCATCTTCCCTGTACGAGTAGTAAAGAAGTATAGAGCACTTTGGTTGGCTGTTGACTAATGGAAAGCATAGGATCAAAAAATAAAGAATTTACATAATTTCTTTTCTAAAAAAATATCATAGTGATTGATGGCTCTTTCAATCCGGTGAAATAGAATTGGCGTGTACCAATTTGGGTCATATTAATAAGCTTACGACCACTGAACAAACTTGGTTGACAAACAGAGTTTATGCAGCGCTAATGTAGAAGCTTGTCGAGCATTTAACAAACTCACACCATCTATTTCAAATAGTATTTGTCCCCTGGACACATAAGCAATCTAACCCGTAGGATTTTCTTTTTCTCTTCCCATTCTTACTCCTGTAGATTTCCCGGTAATAAGGATATCTATGAGAACTCTTTCCTATATCTTACCATTTCTTTGGAAATTTTTTCTCATAGCATGATGGAAGTGTCCGATTATAGCACGACGTGCTGCTTCAATGGCTCGATATGAAAAACGACCAGCTCTACAACTTTGAGTGCTATATCTTCCAAAACCAAGTTGTGTACCGTTCAATTTTCAACCCCTTCTACATCTGCATTTATGATAATTACTATATTTCATACGTTTCAGATATAGCACGTCCCTATTTTTTTAGACTATGTGAAATCCACACTTTGACACCTGAGATTTCATAATGAGTAGATACTTCCACAGGAGCATAATCTATTTTGTTGTTAAATACACTACGAGATGTTTTTCCATACTTTCTGCATTCAGTTCTAGCTATTTCTATACCTTCTAATCAACCTGAACAACATATACGGATCCCCTCTACCCATTCTTCATTACTAATGGAATATCCTTCACTATTTTACTAAAAATGAAATGAAATGATCTTGTTTTGTTCCTTGGTTGAAAAGAGATGTCTTGAGCAATCTTAGAAGTACTTTGATAAATAGATTTGATCTTGACCAATTCAGTTAAGGTATTAGTGTTTGTTCTATTATACAACAAAGATCTCATTTTTTTCGCTTCGTTCAAATAATAGTTGTACCCATACGAAATTCTTCTGTTTCTTAGTATGATCTCTATCATCATCTCTATTCCCCTTATCAATTCTCCTATCCTATTTAGGTCTATGAATTTATCTATCAAATCCATTACCTTTTCATTACCCATGAGGTTACAACATTTTGTCCTTAATTGACCTAGGAGTTGTTTCCGAGCAACCTAAAAAAAGATTATTATACACCCCATCCCTTGGAAAAAAAAGTAGCACCGAAGAAAGGAAAGAGCGAGATGGTGGTTTTTGTTGTTCCCACGAAGTGAAGATTATTCGCTTGGCAAATAAAGTGGGTCACCCTCTTTTTGGCTTCGGCTAAACACTTTTTCTTGCTAGTCGAGATTTCTATCAAAAAAGTGATGCAAGAACATATTATTTTATCTAAGCTTAGTCCCTATGCATTAGCTCCCCCCATCATAGATGGTTCAGCCACGCTTGACGCCATGAAATATTTGAGAACTACGATAGGGTCAAAATGCATTTTCTTCTTTGTATTAAACAAGTATTGCATGACCGAATAATTCAAGGAAGGGCGGACTGCGGGGAGGGTTCTTTTAAGTAGCTGACTCATCGGGCGGTCGGAGCGGGACTTCTTTCGGAAAAAGAACTTGAATAAGTTTATTTTTCTGAAGGAGTCGTCATTTTCTATCAGGAACGCTATGTCATTTTCAATCTCAGTGTATTTTGGATGCTTGAATGCCCCGCTGAAACGAAGTGTTTTAGAAAGATTCTTCTTTATCGATGGTGATTGGTCATGGTATCCATAGCCTTGCTTCTTTTTCAGCCAAATCCTGATTTCATTTTGCTTTTCTCGATTGTCGAGCCTGATTGACTTAACTTTTTTCCCAGCCCCTTGGCCTCTCACTTCATTTCGTTCTTTTTCTGTACCATCGCTTGAATCAAGACACCCGATTGGCCGGACTTTCCCAAATGCCTCCCACCGGCCTTTCTCCTTTATGGGTATGGATTTTTCACATCGTTTTAGTGGTCATGGTCGATAGGGAAGAAAGAAGTGAATGAATGTTCCTTTGGGAAAATGTATAATAATACACCTACCGAGATGAAAGACAAAGGTGAGTCACGTAGGTGGATGTATCAAACCAAAATAAGATCTCAGATTGACATCTTGATACACTGATTTACCATAGTAATAAATAGAGTAAATAGTGACTCCGCTGTGGGAAGAGCTACTTCCTTCTTTCTTAATAGAGGGGCTTCCATTCACCAGCGTAGGCTAAAAGTGCTCTTCGAACCATGCTGGATAGTCACCCATCAAACGACTCTCAAACCCAACCTGTGGTTGATCCTAAGAGACAAAGTCAAAACGCAACATCCTTTGCACCATACTTTGAGATGCTCTTCTCCTATTTTACGAATCTTACAACTCTCTTTACTGAGCGATACTCCATCCATGTCCCTACTAGTATTTTTCCTTTTATTCAATCATCACTTATTTGACAGGTTAAACTAGGCTCCACTTTAGAGATAGGTTTTTGGTCAATATCAAAATAGGTCAAAGGCATGTTGGAACTGTCAGAAACTGCTTAGTCTCATCCGAGAGTTTAATCTCCTTACTCCTAACTGCTTTTATCAAAAGAAAAAGAAGGGGGTCGATTTAGGCTCCTTCCCATCCACTACATAGCTGCGCTAGCAAGTACTACAAGCCATCTATCCCACGCATCTAACCATCTCGCATAGTTCACCATTTCCACCAAAAAATCTCATTTGTTGAAGCGGAGCATAGTGCGCTTTAGGCGCTGAGCGAGAAAGGTCTCTTCTTTCCTTTCTTTTCAGTTTATTCACTGATCTGAAACATCAACACTTATTTTCTTATTGATTCTCGGGGCGGTGGTATTCTTGAATGAAGTGTATCTGAATTGAATTAGCACTTCTCAGATCAGGCTAGTCCTCTCCAGCTGAGCTGGGCGTCGGGGCCATAGATGCGCTAGCAATTGGCACATCGAGGAATGGTTGCTCGGGTTTCTCACCCTGGTATCCTACACCTCGCGTTCATGATATCTATATTCAACTATGCCCCGGAGACACGGTCGAAGCACACCCATCCAGTGTGCTTCTTTATGACATGCTATAGTCCTGGGTGTCTTCCAATGGTCTTCTAGCCTTAGAAGAAGTTGTGTCCGCCCTGGGCATCTGCAACATCCTTCTTTGATATTCTAACCTAGGAGAACTAAGATACTGAACCATTCAGTGACTTTCGTGATCGCCCTCACTAAACCAACTTTTATCTGTACTACGATTCAGATCAAGTCTTACCAAAATTGGATTTCCTTTTCTGCCATATGTGCTTAGACTTTACTTTTTCCCCCTTTTTCTTCTCACTCCAATATTTGTTCTCAAAGGTTTTCATTTCCATATAGAAGCAAACTCTCCAAATTTATGACCAACCTTTCCTTCAGTAATCTTACAAAGAATAGGAGTTTTTCTATTGTAAATTCGTATGGAGCAATCAATGAATTCCGATGAAATAGAAGATCTACATGACCAAATTTTCCTGTTAAAAAAAGATCTCTCTTCTTCTTCATTCTCAATAGAAATGCATCAACAAAACTACCCTTCCATATAGATCGTCATGGCATAAACAAATTTCTTCACTTCGATTCTTCCTTAAGGCTAGATCCTACTCCTCCTTTTTCTCCTGAAGGATAGGATCGTCCTTGGTCCTTTTTACATAACACTCTCGACCGTCCAATAGGACTGGCTATCTTTCTATTTATATGCAATATCTTTCTAGGCAAAGAAAAAGATCTACCTTGGCAACGAACACGTCATTGACTGATAGCTTCATTGTATGGAATGCCATACTCAATTGTCAGCGACTGGGGACCCCGGTTTTCATTAGAAATTTATGGCATGAGCTCTTTCGTTTACAAGGGACATAATTCAACATGAGTAATACTTTACACTCTTTTCCGGGGTGGGGCTTCTTATACCTAAATGTAGCAGGCCCCGCTAGTAGTCGAACAAATGAGAGGTTGTCGACAAAGGGGTCAAAGGTTGATCTTGCGATAATCCAAAGGTTGTGCAAACATGCTTTCTAGCTAGCTTCTTTATGGAATGTGCTACCCTAACCTAGCTAGCGCTACATCTTGCAAACATTATTTGAATTACCTTGAAAGCTCTACATCTATATGGAAAGCCCACATCGCCTTCGTCTCATGGTTTAGTTGCCTTTTTCATATGGCAAGTGCTAACCGTCGCTTGCACTACATTGTATGACGATAACCTTTCCTAACCATTTCCACTCTGAATGAGCTGACCATCACACCTGACTTCTATATCCCATTATCCATAGATGTCCTTCCTTATTGTTGCCAGTCTAAGCATAAGGTTTCTAAGTTAGATGTCAGGTTAACACATTCGTAATGAGTATGGGTCTAGTAGGGGTACTAGTAAGGAAGTGAGGCACTGCGTTTAGAGTCGACAAGGCAAGTAGTGGATCTTTATTATCGAATGATATGGGAGACAGTCAAAGCATCAGTCTCAGTATCAACAGAAGAAAAGAAATGACTGACCGCCATTCAAGAGAGATCTTGAAGGCTCAAAATTTTTTCTAGCATTGAAACATAGGCCAAAGGAAAGAGGAAGACCAAACAAAATCACGGTCAAAGCAAAGAAAAAGACGCCAAAAAAGATTTACTTTAGCTTCTAGCTCGTTTAGCTTAGTGTAGGTTGCTTACAAGACTTTTGATAGCTGGCGCAGCCAAATGGAATCACTGATATTAATATAAGTATCGTTCACTCCCTATTCTTTGAGAGGTTGCTTGCGATGGTAGAATTAGCTAGGCAATCAAGGTAGGCCAAACAGAGTCAGTCCTAGGGTGAAGATCATCGGATGGAAAAATAGATTGAGCTGGCTAATCACTTGATGACCCAGTGAAGAACAAAAACATAGAGTCTCTCTCATAAATTAATGAATGGGACTCCTGGTCTTGATTGAACCAGAGATTCCAACAACCCAGGGAATCCGCAGAAAGAGATGGGTTGGATACTTAAATCTGCCCAAAAGTCCTGACTTTTTTTAGGCAAGGCTTCGACCCGTATCTAGCCAACTCCTCGAACTACTGGGTGCAACATATTCATGTATTAGAAAAGAGAACTCTCAATTTGATCAGGAGAGCCTAGAGAGCTCTCTATCTTTCCCCAAATTCTGACTAGCACGGTTCGTTTTCTCGACCAATTTGAATTCCATTTCATTTTGGATTTGTTGTTAAGTAGTGTAGTAAGTAGATAGGCGTATTTTAGCACATGCTGCATTAAGAATATCCAAAGAAATTATAAGCGCCTATGATAGCGTATGATTATTCCCATTTTTGACCAATGGTTGCTTACAAGAGGTGGCGATCGACAGTGTTCCAAAGCACCATAACGACGTGCGTTAGAACGTTATCGTTGCCAATCAAGATATCTTTCTTCTCATGGAGAGTGTGAAATTGCAAACTTCCTTTGGATAATATTCTGACAAGACTTGGATATATAATTCCCTTAAGGTCTTGGTGTTGTAATCGACCAACAGTAGAAACCATGCAGTATCTTTTTCTGAAGATTCAATGTGCGGATAAGGTATGGCAGTACATTTCCTTGGGTATAGTTCGTACACATGGTGTTAGCTTACATCAATTATTTCAAAGGTGGTAGAAACACCCTACAAATGTATATCTTAAGCCCTTATATCAAGCATTGCCCTGTGTAGATATTTGGGAGCTATGGAGGAGGAGAAAGAAAAGAAGGTATGGTGGTAATATCTCCTTGAACAGGCTAATTTATCAGGTTTCAGCAACTTCGCACAATTTACTAGTGTACAGGTTTCCTAAGATGAAAAGATTGTCTTCTAATTGGCCTGAATTAGTTAGTGAGTTGGAGAGATACATCCCCAAGATGTATTATAAAAGATTATGTTAGGAATTCTCTAGTGGACAATGGCTTCAATGTGACATAGATAGTGCATCAAGAGGTAATCCAGGTAAGAGTGGTGTTGTTGTGGTGTTTAGAGATGTTGGTGGTGATTTTTTGTGTGATGCTACCTATTCAAACTAATATGTATTTAGAGATAATGGCTATTCAGTTAGCTGCTGAAATCTGTGTGCATAAAGGCTTCACAAATGTGGTGATTGATACTTATTCAACCATTGCTAGACTGATCATGATACAAGAGGTGTATGCACCCTGGGATATTGATACAATAGTCAAGAAAATTATTACATTGTTGAGGGATAAATAAATTCAATTTTCTCATGTGTACAGGGAAGGAAATAATGTGGCAGATAGCCTAGCTAATTATGCCATTGATGAGGAAATTTTTGGAACTTTTAAGGAGTTCCACCAGCTTCCTGCATAGGATAGAAAGCTTATCAATGTTGATAAATCTAGATTCCTTCTTTTAGAGTCAAAATCCTCTATTTATGGATATGCCTCTCGACAGGCTCTTTCATATGCAAAATCTTATTATCAGGGGGGATATGTTCTATCACCCCTAGAAATAAAGAGAGTAATAGGGAGAGATATAAGAGACTTTTAAAGGGGTTAATACCCAGAATTTATGATTACGGGAGGCGGTGGAGAATATATAATTCATTTAATTATTCCCTCTAAAAAAGAGGATGCATCCATAACCCTACTTCATCTTTATCGTAGTGAGATGCCGGAAGAAGGTTAACGAATCAATTTTCTGCTTCCTTCTTTTTATTCTTGTCTTCAACAAGATAAAAGGGTAGATAGACTGTATAGGATTGACTTGGGGGAATCAATAAGAGAAAGTCCTTCCTTTATGATCAAATCGTGGGTAAAGACATTAGTTGGAGATGGATTAGTTTATACACTAATTTCATCCTTTCTTAGCCTCACTATTTTTAAAGATTTGGGAGGTATTCGCGTCTATATAAGTAGTGGTGGCTCAAGCATACCACCTGCGGGTGATAGCACTCGGGTTTTACTCAATAGCCTTAAAGAATCTTTTCGATAGACAGTTTCCTAAAAGGTTTCCAGGTATAGCATTTCATAAATTCGTCAACGAGGTTTATATTTTCATAAGAAAGAATAAGAAAGTCCTCTTTGATGATAAATCAGGGTATGCCCTATTGGAAGAACTAGGTTTGAGGGGGAAGATAGAGTCTATTGGGATAGGTGATGATCCACTTCCTCCTTAGAACCCTTATTTGGACTAAGATAGTAAGGTAGGCATCGCGTCTTCGTTGTCTCATTTTATCTAGTTTAGGGAAAACTGGAATTTCCTGTATATCAACCTTCCAAATCAAAAGAAAATTCCACTCCTAATCCAATTAGATATACACGACTTTGCTGAGAGCTTTGCTTTTTCTTTAACGCTCTCTCTGCCCTATATCCCTATAGTTTAAGTGCTAGTTCTCAGTTTTCTCTATGATCTGATTTACACGTTGTCCCCTAGATAGTTGGTACACGTGGTTAGAATCTCTATACCTCCCTGGAAGAGTCATTTCCCTATTTCTTCTTCCCTTGGCCTTAACTGCTTGCTCCAATGGATCCGTAACAATGAAATTGGAAAAAATTTCACGCAATAACGTGTTTGAAGTCCTACTAATATAAAGAAGAAGATGAAGCATCGGGTTTTAGAGAAGAATAAGATCACAGAGCACAACAAACTGCTAAAACATATGTGCATGATTTCTTTCCTATCATGAGTTTGACTTGCGCTCTAATGATGTCTTTTTTAGGAAGACTGGAGAGAACCTTTATTACATTCTTGTGGATAAAAAAGTTGGTGAATCTTTTTTTTTTTATGTTTAAGACACCTTATGGGGAAACTCTGGCAAGGTATATTATTCTTTTTTCCCAGTGGGTGCAGGCTTCATCGAAAGGCTCTCCACCTCATGGCATTATAAGGTTCGCTTGCAAACAACACTTCTCCTCTTGCCTATTCCTTTCTGTTAACTATTGAGATATATCATAATTTTCCTTACCCTCCAAGAAAGCATTCCTTATTCTGACCGCAACACCATATCTTGACCCTTTTCTCAAATTGGTCCATTTTGAGTTGGCCCATTCCCCTTCGACCAGTCGTAAAAGGAGAAGAACTGAGAGAGTATGCTATGTGTAGACTGACTTGTTTCTTGATTTCTTTGAGGACTCTTTTGTAATATCTTGATGAGGTGAACGAATAATAGATATTACGCTCTACCCTCTACTCTGAGCCCAGCCAAGAGTGAGCTTCTCGATTGTCTCTTCCTTCCTAGAAATAGAACTCTAACTATCAAACCCATCCCGTCTCCTTACTCGAGATATCTGAGATGGCTCCATAAACTAATAACTTATAAATAGACGAGCCCATTATCCTTATGTTCTTAACATGCTTCTTCGTACATGGGGAGGGGTAAAGAATTTGAGTTCTAGTTCTTCTTCTGCCTAATCTTTAGTACCACTTTGAGATTGAATCTGTAGAACCATGTGCCTAAGAGGGAGAGGACCTTTATAGCCATAATTCTTTCCCCGATTCTACCTCCTTCTACAATAGTGATCTATCCCATCAATCCCACCCGTGGGCTATCCAATCTAACTTGTCTTTGCCTAGCAAGATAAATTTAGTTCTCCCTCCACTTGCGTATCTCGGTTGGAAATTGGAAAAGTCTCCAATTTCAAATAAAAAGATGAGCGAGAGCTATATACCTTCTGGAACCGGAGCAATAACTACTATAAAGTAAGGAGATGCGTAGGAACGATCCCTAAAGTGAAGAATAGGAATGCTCCATGACTAAGTATACCCATTCAGACCCGCTTTTGTTCAATTATAAAAAAATAAGCACTTTGATGGAGATTTATAGCATCATTCACGTAAATATAAATTAAGATCGTAGAAACATGAGCTTGTGATATAGCTACACCTAATTCCAGACCGGTTAATGCAAGAACTATTAATAAAGGACCAAGATCCCCTATGATATATAAAAGATCATTCATACATAGCATATTCCAAGCAAACCCACTTAAAATCTTTATAAACTATGACCGGCCATCATATTAGAAAATAAATGTATTCCTGAGATGAATGCTCGAAAACAATAAGGGATTAGCTTGAGGAGTACTAAAAAGGTGCTAATGGCAGTGGGACTCCTGCAGGTAATAGGAAGCTTAAAAAATGAAGCCCAATTTTTTAAATCCCACTATAGTAATGCCAATAAAAATTGAAAATGAGAGACCCAAAGTAATGAGAAAATAACTTGTAATTGTGAAGCTATAAGGTATCATACCCTGGGGATTACAAAATAACAAAAAAGTAAATGTGACCAAGATGTGAGGGGAAAACTTTTGTTTAACATTTCCAAAAAGACCACCTATTTGTTCATTTACTGGGTTCAGCATGAAATCATAAATAAGCTCTACCAAGGATTGCCAAACATTTGGTACTGAGTTTCCTCCTCCCTTTTTAGTAACAAAATAAACCAAAAGTAGGACCAAACTGAGAGTTAGTAGCATAAACAAAGATGGAATTGTAATGAGAAATATAAGTTTCCTATTTTCATAGGAATCAATGAGATTATTTCAAATTGTTCAAGTGGGCTAGAGATGATCTGCGCTAGATCCAGTGTGAAATAAGTGAATTTATCTAGTTGAGGAATTCTTGATTGATTGAGACAAAATGATTCCCTCAATACAGCTTAACTCCATCAAAACTATACGAGTAGTGAAAAAGTATAGAGAACTTTAGTTGGTTGTTGACCAACGAAAAGCATTGGATCAGGGCTGGGTAATAGACTGACTGTCAAGGAGAGGAAAGCCACTTGGCTGGTTGGAAAAGGGGTACTAAAAAGGGACTACTACCAATTAGGCTAGAAAGAAGACAGTAAGCGCTGGGTAAAGTGACTTACTTGAATGATGAGCTATCCTATAAGACTAAGAAGTGGGGAGACAGAAGGATAACCTCTTTGAAAAGGACAGAGCTTCTTGGCCGCTACTTACATATCTGGAGTTCTGAATTGAACTAGGGAACAAAATTCAAGGGCAACGAAGGCCCTTATATAGGACTTCATCTATGAATTGAAGAGAATTTATTTCTAGTAGAGCTCATCACGACCATCATAACCTAACTCCAGAACTACTACGGGCACTGATCTTTCTATTCAAAGTTTCCTTTCTCCTCTTAAATATAGTTTGTCCTACAACTCTCTAAAATGAAGGTTATTCAGTAGTCTAAGGAAGTCTCTTATAACCCTATAGTGAATTCAGATATGCTACGCTAACAGCTAATGAAAGTTGTTTCTGATACTCTCAGGCTTTGGACATGTCTTCACTTGTTCCTACTTCTTTAATATACCATATTCCTTTAGGCTATGTTCCTTTGAATATAGCTTTTATGAAGATGTCTATTTTGTTTAGGCTCTTTTCTTACTTTGTAAGGGGAGAGTCTCCCTTATTTATGCTTTCCTAAAATTATTGTAATGAGAGGAGTCCCCTCTTCTTAGGTGCATAGTCCTAGGTTTATCTTTCTAGTATTGGGGATGAGTTGGCCGGCCTTAGTAGGCTAGCTAACTTATGAACAACCATAGGATCGAAGGTAAGGTTTATGTCCCCCTACTTGTATTTGTTTTTTTTTTTTTATGATAAGGCCTAGGGGTGTTGCTCAGCCCCTGACCCCCTTAAGGGTCATTAAAAAAAATAAAAATTCATTGACCTTATTACGAAAGTCTAAAGCCCTTCTTTCACCAATTCCAACCTACCTTTATTTATGGGATATTTGAAGGAGAGCTTTGTAAATCTCAAAAATTCTCTCTAGCTCAGAGAATTTGTTTGATTCTCCTTATAAAAATAGTTAAGGAAAAAAGGGGAGCTTTTGTTAAAAGTCTAAGTAGAGAAAATCTCCTTGGCTCACGAGGTGGCTTTAAGTGATAGGGGATTTTAACCTAAAGTCAACATAGGAAGGAGTAGGATCAAAAGAAAGTTAGGATATGGCAAAAGTATCTTTTTGGACCGAATGGAATTTTGTGAGAAATGGCAGAATTTGATACATGGATTTTATGTAATGAAGACTTTGGAGTGCTTTTGGATGGTGTGCCACATGGGTACTTTCCAGCTTCTCAAGGGATGCGACAAGGGTCCAAAACCTAGCCTATTGATTTTTGCTGAAGAAGTGCTAATGGTACCATTGAAAATGATAATATCTTACCATGCTTCGAGATCGTATCCAACACTCTCTTACTTTATCTTTGATAAAGATGTTCTAATATTATATAATAGACATAAACAGAATCTTAAGAAGCAGAAAGTCTTTCTGGAAAGAAGTAAGAAGCTGATTATAATGTTGTAATAGCCAAAAGGTCAATTTCGATAAGAGCCAGTGCTTCCTCTCGAACAGAGCTCCTCGCAGAAATTCCAGATCATTGAAGAGGAATAAAAAATGCCTCTCAAGTATGTCCCAAAATAGATGTCTTTCTTTATGGTTATGAAATTGCTTTGATTGAAAAACAAATCGATGATGCTATAAGTCAAATGGGTGGGTGAGGCAAGAGTCCTTCATTGCACTCACTGGAGAGCGGGTAACATATCTTATATAGTAGTAAGGTCTTATCCCATTATTAGTAGCCTTAGTGTGGGCTAGACAGAGGCTAGACATTACCCTCAAGGCCTATTCCCTTCTCCTGTTGACAAGGATGGATCCGAATATCTCTTTGAAAATCCAACACTCACTTGCCACCCATACTTAAACCTGTCCAACAAGTAAATAAGAACACTAGGTTCTCTATACACTCACTGAGCACTAACTTCAAACCAGTGACCGGATAGTGCCAAATGTAAACCAATGCAAGGCAAGAACCCGATTATTAATGCTCTGATAATAGACCCCCTCCTTTGAACATAGATCCAAACTCCCTACCAGCGGGACTAAGACAAACTCAAACATCCAAAAAAGTATATACCCATTATTGATGTTCTATAGGGAAATAATAGTATATAGACTATTGATCCTCTATATGTGATAAAATAGCATCACATAATTGTCCCTGGGGCCATTGAAAAATAGATATTTTTGTTAGAGATTGATACACAAAATGTTATAGAAATCAACCCTCTAACAATAAGAGTTCTATTGTGGAGGGTATGGACGTGTGGTGCTAGTAAAAGAACAATGCATCTTTTATAAATCCCATCTTACGCTAAAAAAATCAATACAATCATTATAGTTGTCCAACTCCAATCAATCCTTATACATGCTCTGTATAAACGGAGATATCCAGTGTCTTTTAAGCCTTGACCCCCAAATAGTTGTTGATCTTATTCCAATAGTTCTGATAGTTCCAACAGTTCTAATAGTTATGAGTTTACCACACATCGTGAACTTCTTAAGTATTTTTATATGGTGCTGCCTGAGAGCTTTCTCTACGATAATGTCCGTAAGAGTAGTAATACTTTGAAATACCAAAATGATGTCTTAGGTTTGTTGAAATTTATGAGAGATAAAAGTATAAAGGGTATCCCTAAAGACCAGGAAGGTTTAGAGAGAATACAGAGAACTATATACAATTAGCCCGCCCCTATAATGACATAAAAAAGCTTTATAATGAGATTCCATATATTAGAAATATGTTAGTTAAGAAGGATCAACCTTCTTCTAAAGAATTTATGAAGTCGTCTGATAGACTGACCATTGGTGAGTTAAACATTATCAACCGCTACGATCAGTATACCCTGGAAGGTGTTATAGTTCATGGTTTAGGATTAGTTTTCAATAGTGTCGAATCTTCCCTCGCTGTTAGGATTTCGACCCATGTAGAATAACTGAACAATATGGCAAAAATTCTAGTGAAATTTTTGTCTGAAAGGATTATAGGTAATGTTGACTTTGCTGCTCCGCTTGGTGGCGACGATGGCGATGATAAAAAATTGATAAATATTGGTATATTATTGGTTGAATTATTATTTGAGAGAAAAATGATATGTATAACTCATGATTTAACTTTACCAGGTAAAAGGATTGATGTTCGAAACAGTGGTCTAAGCTATTACAAAATGAAAGCTTCTTATGTCTGGCTGGACTTTTATATGAGATCCCTCCCTATGCAGCTGAGGATCCCTATGGTATTTCCTCCTAAAAAATGGGATGTTGTAGGATGACTAAAAAATGCAGATCTAAAACCTCAATCACTATCTAATCTTAGTGGAGGGTATTTAGGGGATTCTATCGGGGATATTTACTTTTATAACCGCTACAAATTGTTGGCTTCCCATGATAAGGAGACATTCAATATTCTGCTTGATGAGAAATATCATGATATGTGTAATACTATGAACGCCCTACAAGAGAAGTCTTTTGAGATTAATGTGGATATGTTAAACTATATTAAGCACAACAATCAGGCATTAGTAGATCAGGGTTTGCTTATGAATGTGAATCTAAGAAGGGTTAACATACTTAGTGCAACAAATTTCTTAAGAAGTTTATTCTTTAATCTTAATAATAAGATCAAATTCAAATTCCCTTGTTTGTTAAAGCAGTTCATGATTGATATCCAACGCGCCCATTATGATTCTTTTATAATTGAAGTTGCATTTGCTTACACGGGTTATGATTTTTATGTGCCTGCATTTTTTGACTTCTGAGGCAGGATTTACCCCACGGATTTCTTACATTTCCATGAATGTGATCTTGTGATGTGTGAGCAAAAGCTAACACATTTGAAGCTTTTAACTCTGAATAATTGTGAGATCTTAAGCAACTTTTGTTATTTTTGATTGCTTTTATTGTGTTAATGCAGATACAAGTGATCAGGGAGGAAACCAAAGGAAACAAGAATAAATCAGCTGAAATCTGGTGTAAATAAGCTAAAGTATAGCTAACATCAATTCTAAAGCGCCGTCATACATGGGACATGCTGTCAAAGTTGCCGTCAAGCTTAGATAGAACCTGAGAAACTGAGATGAAATGTGATGACGTTTAGGACGGGACGTCAAATATATGACATGGCATCAAAATCGTCGTCAACCAGAAGCAGAGAATACTGATTTCCAGTGAAGTTGTGACGACAGTTGTCACGCGCCGTCAAGAATTTTGACACGCCATCAGGTTTGCCATTTGAAGAGTCAAAAGATAAAAATTCACTGGAACCTTTGACAACATCTCGCACACGTTTTCATACATATGACACGCCATCAAGATCGTCGTCGTCCAATCCACAAAGAAAACTGAAACTTTAATTTTATTTTCTTATTTAGGGTTGACTATTTGAAGACTTGTTTTAGGATTTTTTATGGATGGATCATTAATTATTAGAGAATAACTTCTAAAGAGAAGCACGTAGCATTGCTTCATCTTTACCATAAAATATTTTTCTTGTTTCTTTTACAAAAGCACTTATCAACTATTTTTGGGTTTCTATCTCGTGAGAAAATTGAAGAAACTACTTGTTGTTTTTCATTCATTCATAAGTTTATCCTTATTATGATGAATTCAACTTGTTATTTCGTTCATCAAATTATGAGAGGCTAATTCCATTAGCCGGAGTTATGAGATCCATGGATTAGGGTCTGATAGGTTACTAGGCATTTAACGGATTCAAAGAGTAGTAGGACGTCTTAAAATTCTGTTGTTTTGACTGAAATCTATTGGTTGCAAACATTAGATTATGCCTTAGGTTTTATTTGCTTCTAATGGAGAAATAGACTAGAGGACATGAATTATCAACAGGGAATCGGAAGCTACCAACCTTCTATTTAATGATTGATGCCGTAACTAGATTATTCTACCTGAGATAACATCCTATTGGAAATAGATAAGTTATCTAAGTTCGAAAGAATTAGCTAATAAATTGTCTGATGAGGTCGAGAGATAAGTCAGACAGTATCATAGTCAGGGATATTCTGCCGTTTCTACTCACTCCAAGAATCCCAAGCATTACCTAGTATTTTTTAACTCCCAATACCCATGGTGACCATAACTATAGTTTCTCATTTATATTGATTACAACACTAAAATATTGAAAGTGACAATTGACTCTTTGTGAAATTTAAACCCCCATTTTATATTTTTATATCGATTGTTTGAATTTAACTTGTAGCTTTAGTTTCAAACTAGTTTAATCGCCACTCACATTATTTCTTGTGGGATTCGACCCCAACCTAGTTGGGTTTTATATTGACAACGATCACTTATGCCCATTCAAGAGTGTAATTTGAGCGTTATCATCTTTCTAGGTCTTTAATAGTATTCTCTAATAGTATTGTTTAGAAGGCTTTAGAAAAGAATCCCTCTAAATCATTGAAATGTAATTCTAGGTATTATTCAAATATGTTATATGCTACTGCAGCTTTTCATCATAGTAAATTTGAGAATTATCATAAAGATATAAACTAGAGTAAAGAGCATGGGAATCCTTGTCGAAAGGGTTTCCTAGAGTGCGCTAGTCAAGGAAGGGACCCCTTTCAGTTCATATCCAAGCGTATATGTTTAACATCACCTTTTGTAGATATTCGTGTGAAAGAGTGTCAACTTCCTATAACTCAAGATGCTTCAGCTAGCGCTTATCAGATCATGAGTTATTTCTTATTAGATTTTAAACTTGCTAAAGATACAAATCTTATACCTCATATCATGGGTGATAAAGATCAAAAGTGTGTTTTCTATAAAACTGTCAATGTTAAATATATTTACGACATTTTTAGAAGTGAAGCTGAAACCTACTTAAATGAATGTGTTATTAAGGGCCATAAGCTTTTTATTGATCCTAAGTTTATGGAGAATGCTGTCTTCCCCCGACTACATAGGAAATTAGTGAAATCACTCCTAATGCCTTTGGTGTGTGGTAAGACTGCATACAACATGTCCTACAATCTCTATCAAGAATTAAACGACATTTAATCTAAACAAGAATGCTTGAGTCTAGCTAGTCTGATAGAAGCCTTCTTTAAGGAAAAATATCCTCATATAGTCAACCTAATGACTTTAATATGCGTTGTAGGATGGGTTCTATCAGCTTTGCAGCACCCTATCTTCTATTCCACTCTTATGTTTTCTATGGTTTAGGACTATATGAAAACGGAAGCGGTGAAAATATGGGTATATGATCGCCGTAGCAAGAAAGGCGATAGGCTACCCTACTAATTTCGACAAGCAAGCATGATCGAAAAAAGACTACAACTGCAATTTTTACCAATTTTATACATCAGAAAGATGCAAATATAGCCTTGAATATGATCAAAGAAGCCAAAAGTTGAGGGTTCCCAATATATATTGTACATGATATCTTCATCACAACCATGCATTACGCTAATGATATGGGGTCACTGTACATAGATAGATTTCTATCTGGTCCACACCCAATGGAATATTTTAACACATTTTTAGAGAAAAATATCTTAATGATAGATCATTATATCGGTGGTCATCCTGTGTTATAAAAAGATGATTATATCCCTGTAGAAACGTTGTACGAACGAGTTGAGGCATTTCGCATTCCTGAAGAATTCACAAAATCAAAACATAAGAGGAAATCTTGGAGTAAGAGGCTTGAAGATATATCTAATGCTTACTATAATTATATTATATCTATTCGATAAACGGATGATAAGCCTAAACCTAATAATATTTGAGAATCCAAAAATGAGGCCTATATAATTAGATTAAATAAGTTCAGGGATGAATTATTTAAATGGAAGAAGCGCAGACATAATTATAGTTTACACTTATGAAAATATCTCAAAAAATAATGAAAATATCTAAGATAAGTAAGAAAAGATCTTATACAACAGGTATTAATACTTTAACCTTTCCACAATATATTATATAGATCCCCATCCTGAGCTTAGAATTACTTGTGCCGAACTTCAGGATGATTTGGTAAGGTGTAAAAACATTAATATGATAGTGAATATTATGTTATACCTACAATTCAAGTATGGGTACCCAAAAGAATCGAAATATAGGAAATTCACTATTCATTATAGCATGAAAACATCTAGCGGTATAATCCCATTTGCCATAGCTACTGCTATAACGTTTAGAGAGAGAGGTGAAAATCAAAGTGTGAGAGGTATAGTGCAAGGATATGTTTCTACGAAGGATGAGGAATACAGTGATGCAGTGCTAAATATATCTTCGGATCTATTATGATGAGAATATCTTGAGTGTGGAGAAGAATATCTCTGTAGAGCAACTAGCTCTCCTGATCAAAGAAAGCATTAATGATGATGCTGTCTATGAACCTATAACTTTGAGGATTCTAGATAATCATAAACGTAAGTACCTTATGCATATGACAAGACTGAAAGCAAATTATAAAGAGAGGAGGGGTTTCATTGTTGTCGATATTAAAATGTTTCTGGTAGAGCCCCATACTTTTCCAGGAGAGCTCAATAGGTCAAAGATAGAGAGGATCCACATGCCATACGCAGTGGGTTTTTTTAGTGGTAGATCCCAATCGTGACCCTTCGAAAAAGTGTGTTAGTAATATTGAAACCTATTTCAGTGAAGATTATCTAGTTTTTCTATATGATACTTTCCGTAAAAGGAGCTATAAGATGTTGTCTAACTTTTTCGATCGTTTAGCTGTCGTAGTTTGAAGGAATCCTTTCATTCATACAATCTACTTCCATGACTTATCACGATTTTATGGCTTTCTATTATTGAAATATATAGCTAGTTGTGATAAAATATATAGGTTTAAACCTCTTGTGAGGGATTTCCATATATACGAGATAGTTATCGATTGCGATAAGAAATTGCTATTTTCTCTAAGAGATTCTCTCAAGCTTTTACATGATAAGCTCGATAACTTAGCAAAAAATCTATGCTCACAATTAGGAAGTTAGGGTAATATACCCTATAATGAAGTGACTGAGCCCTATCTTATCCCTAATAGGGAGTCCTTGTTAGAGTATATGAAATAGGATATCCTTTTATTAGGTGGAGTTATACATAGAGCTCAGTCTCTCTATTATTCTCTGTATTCTATTGATATAGTGAAAAAAAAACCTTATCAGCCTTAGCTCACGATATATTTCAAAGTCTCTATTACGATCAAAATCAATGGCCAATCTATATCCCTGGTAGGAATGAAGATACCTTCATTCACCATGGTTACTATAGAGGCCATAGAGATACATATATCCCTATTGTCAAAGAACTCTATTACTATTATGTGAATTTATTATACCCATATGTTATGATACACTATCCTATGCCTGGTGGAGAGCCTGTCTGGCTGGATAATTGTGAAGATATGGATTTAGATTACTTGTTTGGCTTTGTTGTAGCATATATTGTCTCCCCACCAGATATGAAAAGACCATTCTTACCATATAGGACTTTGAAAAACACACTAATCTTCCCTACAGGTGAATTTGTTGGTGTTTATTACAGCAAAGAGCTAAAATATGCTAAAACCATAGGATACCAGGTAACCCCTCTTTGCGGATACATCTTTCAAAAGATGGATCCCTGCAGCCCATTTAAGGAATTTCTTACCACGCTCTCTATAGAAATGATAAAGGCTAAGAAAGAAGGGAATGAGTCCCAGGCTTATGTCTACAAGCTCCTTATGAATTCACTCTATGAGAGATTTGGTATTAACCCCCAAACCTCGCTGATATAGATCTGTAATTATCAAAGATATCTCAAATTAATTCAAACTTATGGATTTGTCGATGTGGATAAGCTTAATGATTCATACTATATTGTGAACTATAAGACTAGTACAGAGAGAAATCCTGATATAGAGTGGAAACCTCCAAAGAGAGCAACAGTTCGACTGGCTGTAGCAATCACTGCATGCGCTCGTATCCATATGTATCCTTACATTTCTAGGGAATATTTTCACTACATCGATACCGACTCCATTCTTATTATAGAACATCTTCTAGATGAAGTTATCTATTCCACGGAGTTAGGGAAGTTGAAACTGGAGTATGCATCCTATGATGCTATCTATGTAGATGCTAAGAATTATTATCACTTTAAAGAGGGACACGTTGATATCATTAAACATAAAGGGTTGACTAAAGCATTGGTCACTCTTGACTGGTATTAAAAACAATACGCAAATCTCGATCATATTACACACACCACTATGATAACCCTATTCAATGTTAATTTGAAAATGCTGGACATCAGTCAAAAGCATATTCATATAAACTTAGGAACAACCACTAGTACCAAGAGAGAAGCTGTTTTTGATAAGGATGGAGTTTAGGTTAATACAAAACCATTCGTAGTGAAAGACTACACTGGACAAGATAAAATAGTACTGGAATATCAAAATCGATAGCTTAAAAGAGAGGTTGAGCATTTAAGAGAAATAATAGCTAACAACGGGTTGAGTCTAAACTCTTCAGAGACTACATTTTCAGATCCTAAAGAGACTCCATCTTTAAATCGTAATAAAGTGACTCCATCTTCAGATCCATCATAGGATCAAAGTCAATAAATACCTACTCTATACCATTATCCACCGAAGAAAAAGAAACAAAAAGCCTGGTTAAGCTTAGACGACGTAGACAAAGGGATCCCATCATGGGCGATCTGAGAAGAGAGATGCAAAAGAAGATGCCCTTCTCAAGGGGTCAAGCCCTCACTCAGAACTAAAGTATCCTTAACATAGAAAGTCACTGGATAAGCTCATACGGCAAGATGAAGATCCAAAAAAAGGTTAAATAAATCGTCAGCTTTACTTTGGTATGCTTCCATCAACGCTGAAAAGAGAACTAAGGCAAGGCTGGTAATGTACCACTGTATGAAGGAATCAGAGAGAGTAGAAGCATTTTACTTCATACTGAGTGTGAACTTCCAATTTCAGGCTACTCTTAGACCAGGAAGATTGCTTATGACATCAATCAGCTAGGTCCGTCATATGTCGAATAGTTTGTCAATGCATGTTTCCCTTTCTTATGCTAAAGTTAGTCTTTAGAAAGTTGAGTACATGATATCTAGAAGCACTTCTGCAACTTTCTCTCTTCCCTAGCACTTTTTTTTCTACTTTTTTCAAAGGGAAATGAAGGCCTTCCTTATAAGTTCTCACTCGATTGAAAGGATATAACACATACGAAACCTTAGCTTCGGTGAATTTATGAGGTCTAACCTTCTCCATGACATTAGTGGCTTAGCTTTTCGTGCTTACCGTAGGCCTTAATTGATAGAGAGAAAGGAAGCACCATAAAGATCAATCAGTGAGGTTTTGGGCCGATACAATAATAAATGCGTACTTATCTCATAATGTGAGATAAGAACTAGGAATTCACTTATGTAATAGAGTCTATCCACTAAAGTCTTGAGCAACGGTGTAGGATCAGATCCCAAAGATAGTAAGTATTTTCTTTCTTATAAAAGAAAGTATTTTTCAAAGATTCTATATAAATTTCTCTATGAAACTGAGATAGTTACCTTTTAGAAAATTCTAACAGTAGCATAGGCATTTTGTTCTGCTTGCTTTTCTATTATTCAAAGATGTCTCTAGCCAGTCTGCAGATAAAAAGAAAAGTACGAACTCGTGATTTTAGATGGAAAGGCATTCTATAAACAAGGTATACATATACTTGTACTTGTTTTCCTTAGCCTTGCTAATCTTTTCTTTTATTGCTTTTGGACTGGCCCGAGAATTAGAGCTTTTGGGTGGACATAGTAGTCCTAGCCCAGGAGTAGCAACTGGCCGACCCTAGGGATTTCTCCTATCCATTTTCCATAGGGTCCTCGCCTTTTTGACTTGATATGTCAATCATACTAGGACTTTACTATGGGGAGGATCACACACTTTTGATTGTTTAGTTGCTGGGAGGTCTCCTTTAGTATTCTTTAAGAGTTCATCCCTAATACCCATTAGATACTTCTCCTTATAGTTAGATTTAAGGTTAGTAAGAAATTAGAAAAGACTATCAATGACAGCATACAAAGGTCAGTCATCAATCAGACTTCTCACCTGATCAGTCCTCTCTCTTTCTCCATACAATCTTATCCATTTCAGTATTAGTTGGAGTCAAAGTTTCTAATTTATCCCATTAATAACATTACATTAATAACCCTTTATAGAACTACTAAAGAACCTAAAAGCAAGATCTAGCAAGTCAGCACCAGCGCTAGCGTAGGGGCTGACCTATAAAGGAACCTGTAATTGATCCCTCGATGTATGAGAGGATCAGGGTGAAGAAATTAGAGAAAGACTTTTTATTACATTATCCATAATGCAATGCCCCAAGGCAAGAAAGTATAAATCGGTTTTCAATCCTATGATTTTAGCAGAAGCTGTTTTTCCCGGATGCATAATTGAAAAAACCATGCATTTTTCTTATAAATGCCTCCTCATCAACTCTCTGTCTTTTGAACCGACCTCACCGAGCTTAACGCCCTGGAGTCGATATTGAATTGAGTAAGTGAAGATACCTAAAGCTAGTTTTCTTTTTGATTATAAGAGATAGAAATGCAGTAAATTGAGAAAGAGATTATTAGCTTATTTCAAATTCGAGTCTAAGTTATTGAAATATTTATCTTCTTATCCCAAATTGGCATATCTATCCTTTGCTCCTCTCTATATGTAATTATCCCTTATTTAGAAATTGCGTATAATATAGAAATAAAAATGATTCGCTTTTTTATGTTTCTTTAGACTTTCGTGGAGATCGAATCCTCTTATCCTCTCAACTCATATTTCCCACGTAGTTCGTCGTTTAAACCAATCTTCTCAAAGTCAAAGCAATGAAAGAACCACACCTTTCTATTTTTTGTGCTGTCAGATAGAAAGAAAATTAGACCCCAAAGAGTCCTTCTTTACCAGAACTACTCTGGCTTATACTTCTTTGGTGGCCTATCTACCCTCTATTGCATTCCTGGATTTTGCATCCCTAAACTAAAGTATTTTTCATTGAGATAAAATATTTTCCCTAAAGCTTTGGGATGAGATATTTTCTAATATCAATGAACTTCTTTGAGTATTTTCCAAAGAAGGAAGTAGTTTTCTCTACTAATACGAGTTGATTTTCAAACCCAAGTTATATGATTCCGAGTTCCAAGTGTTTGAGTTCAAAAGAGTTATAAGTTCTTGAGCATTAAAAAGTTTTACTCCCCATGAGATATATGTATGAGTTGAAAGTATTGTTTAAAGTTTCCTTCAGCCTATGAGTAATGAGAATAAGAGAAAAGTGCAGATTTTAAAGCTAAAGTATAATGACTCACAAGATTTATGTTACATACTTCATTATATATGATTTATGAGATTTACATTTTGACTTATTGAAGCCATGTGAGTCATTCCTATTGCATGCATGATTTGATTAAAAAGTATTGATATTGTTTTATGTAAATACATACACCCCCATATACTCAGCACATTCCCAAGTGTTGATCCACATATACATGTATGTGCTACATTACCTTAAAATGTAGGTTCAGGTGCTCTGTCCCAGTCTTGTCAGTGATTTCCGAGTACCTTTTTCTACATTTATACAGTGGTGAGTCCTCATGGTTCGAGGGCCTATCTTCAGATATTTCAGTATTTGAGTGGTTATGTTATTACTTTCAGTCCAGTTTGAGTCAGTTGGGGACCTGTCCCAACGTCTCTCTAGTTCATGGAGTAGTAGAGGCTTTGTCAGAGTAGTTATCAGACTATGGTTATGTTAAGATTTCCCGTATTGTGGTTGTTTGGACCGAGTATTATCTTCGTATTTCCTTTTATTTGATATGATAGTGCCATTGTTTTGTATATTTCTTCTTAAAATGAGTCATTATATGTGGCGATAGGCTCAAAGGGTTAGCTTAGGGATACTTGTAGCCTTAAGCACCGTGTAACGTCCTGGGAGGTGATTTCGGGTTGTTACAAACTTGGTATCAGATCCTAAGGTTTTAAAGGAGTCCTAGGGAGTCTGACAAGCCGCGTTGAGTAGAGTCTTGATCATTGGTGTGTAGCATGACACATCTATTAGCAAGAGGCTACAATATATTTTAGGAAAAAGTTGTTTCTTTCTTTCAGATTCCATCATGCTTGCAGTTGTCCCTCTCATCTAATAATTCATGCTTTCCTATTTCAGAAAATGCCTCTCTGAAGAGTGAATGCCTGCGGAAATGATGATGGGCAACCCCCACATGTTGATCCTTTGAATGAGACTGTGTCTCATGATGTTTTTTGGATGTTCTTTCAGGCATTAGCCCAATCAGTCACCGCTAATATTCGGGCCAATAATTGAGCCGCAGTTGCAGATCAGCAGGGAGGTGATGTAGCTGCGTCTAGGATTCGTTATTTCATAAGGATGAATCTGCTAGAGTTTTATGGGTCTAAAGACGATGAGGATCCATAGTTGTACCTTGAAGAGGTAAGAAAGATCACACAAGTGATGCATGTTTCTGAGGAAGAAGGTGTTGAGTTGGCATCTTACAGGCTGAAGGAAATAGCTTATGATTGGATTGTATCATGAAGGAAGGGTAGAGGTGAGGATGCTACTCCTATGACTTGGCAGGTGTTCCAAGATGCATTCTTAGACAAGTGCTTTCTGCTTGAGATGAGGGATACAAAGATTACGGGGTTTATGAACTTGAGACAAGGCTCTATGACTGTTAAAGAGTACTGCTTGAAGTTAAACCAGTTGGCCAAGTATTCTTCTTATTTGATTTCTGACACCCGAGCTAGTATGAGTAAGTTCGTGATAGGTATTTCTGGTTTGGTGCTAAAAGAGTATAGGACTGTGATGCTGCATAGGGATATGGATATGTCTAGGTTGATGATGCATGCACAAAAGATAGAGGTGGAAAATAGTATAGAGAGAGATAGAGTGAGGGGTAATAAGAGGGCTAGATTTGAGCAACATGAGTATAGTCAGCCTAGGTTCGATGGAGGAAATCACCCTCAGTTTCAGAGACGTCCATTTATTCCCACACCTTCATCAGCTAGTTCTCCTGTACCTAGAGGCAGGCAGGAGCAATGGGGCAGGTATTTTATCTCTAGGTCACAGAACAATATTAGTAACAGGCCCCGTCATCTTTCTTGTGCTAAGTGTGTTAAGGATCATCTCGGTTAGTGTTTCATAGATTTGAGGGGTTGTTTTAGTTATGGTAAGCGGGGCCACAGACTTAGAGGTTGTCTCCATGCTAGGCAGGGGAACAGATATACCCGACCTCAGGCACAGACTACTAGTGCACCAGCTCCTGTACCCCATCCCGCCCCTGCTCAGGGCGCTTCATCTAGCACTGCTGGTGGTTAGCACTAGAATAGATTCTATGCCTTACTATCCTATTAGGAGAAGGAGGACTCTCCCAATGTTGTTACTGGTATGCTCCGCATCTTTTGTTTTGATGTTTATGTGTTGTTGGACCCCGGGTCAGGTCTCTCCTATGTGACCCCACTTGTGGCTGTGAATTTCAAAATGAGTCCCAAAAAGATTCCTGAACCTTTCCTTGTTGCTACACTCATAGGGGAATCATTTGTTGCTAAACAAGTGTATAGAGATTGTCCTATTACTATTCTTCACAGAGTCATACATGCTGATTTGATAGAGTTAGACATGGTGGATTTTGACCTTATTCTGGGTATGGATTGGCTTCATTATTGTTATACATCTATAGACTATCGTACCTGTGTGGTCAAGTTTTAGTTCCCCGGTGAGCCAATTTTTGAGTGGTTCAGGAGTTTGGTATCTCACAAGAGTCATTTTATCTCCTATCTCAAAGCCAAAAACTTAATATCCAAGGGTTGCATCTATCACCTAGTTAGAGTCAAGGACACTAAGTTTGAGGCTCCAACTATTCAGTCAATCGATATTGTTAATGAGTTTCCAGATGCTTTTTTGAAAGATCTCCTAGAGGTACCTCCTGATAGAGAGATAGAGTTTGGGATTGACCTTTTTCCTGACACTCATCCCATTTCTATTCCGCCATACCGTATTGTACCTGCTGAGCTTAAGGAGTTGAAAAATCAACTCAAAGATCTATTAGACAAAGGTTTCATAAGGCCTAGTATTTCTCTTTGAGGCACACTTGTTCTATTCATGTGGAAGAAAAATGGTTCTTTGCATATGTGCATTGACTATCGTCAGCTTAAAAAGGTCACAGTAAAAAATACGTATCCTCTTTCGAGAATTGATGACCTATTTGATCAGTTGTAAGGTGCAAGTTATTTCTCCAAGATAGACCTTAGATCCGGCTATCACCAGCTTAAAGTGAGGGAATGTGATATTCCAAAGACAACCTTCCGAACCCGCTATGGTTACTTTGAGTTTCTAGTCATGTATTTTGGGCTAACCAATGCCCCAACAACTTTCATGGACCTCATGAATCAAGTGTTCAAGCTATATCTTGATATGTTCGTCATTGTCTTCATAGATGACATCTTTGTCTACTCCCGCATTAAGCATGATCATGCAGATCACCTTAGAATTATCTTGCTAACTCTTAGAGGTCACCAGTTGATCACCAAATTCAGTAAGTGTGAATTTTGGCTAAGGTCTGTAGCCTTTCTGGGTCATATTATTTCAGCCAAAGGTATTAGAGTTGATCCCCAAAAGACAAAAGCTGTAAGAAATTGGCCTAGACCTATCTCTCCGTCTGATATTAGAAGTCTCTTGGGTCTAGTGGGATACTACCATCATTTTGTTAAAGGTTTCTCTTCTATTGCATCTTTTATGACCCGGTTGATCCAAAAGAAAGTTAAGTTCCTGTGGTCAAATTCATGTGAGAAGAGTTTTCAGGAGTTGAAGACTCGACTTACTTCAGCCCCTGTGTTGAATTTGCCTGATGGTACAAATGGTTTTATGGTGTATTGTGATTCTTCTAGAGTTGGTTTGGGTGGTGTGTTGATGTAAAAAGGTAAGATTATAACTTATGCCTCTAGACAATTGAAGCCGCATGAAAAGAATTACCCAACCCATAATCTTGAATTAGCTGTTGTGGTCTTTGCTTTGAAAATCTGGAGACACTATCTTTATGGTGTTCATGTTAATGTGTTTACTGATTATAAGAGCTTGCAGTATATGTTTACTCAGAAGGAGTTGAATCTTAGGTAGAGGAGGTGGTTAGAGTTTTTAAAAGATTATGATATGAGTGTGTTGTATCACCCGGACAAGGCCAATATAGTGGCGGATGCCCTTAGTAGATTATCTATGGGTAGTGTTACTCATGTAGAGGAAGGTAAGAAAGAGTTAGCTCGTGACAATGCACATCACGAGGGAGATGACGTATTGAGATTACAGGATAGATTGTACGTTCCATGTGTTGATGATCTGAGGCAGAGTATTATGGATGAAGCACATGACATGCGGTATTCTATTCATCCCGGCACTACCAAGATGTACTGCGACTTGCAGGAAATCTATTGGTGGAATGGTATGAAGAGGGATATAGCTAAGTTTGTAGAAAAGTGAGCAATATTCCAATATGTTAAGGTAGAGCACCAAAGACCTGGTGGTATGATGCAAGAGTTTGGTATACCCACTTGTAGGTGGGAGGTGGTGAATATGGACTTCGTGACCGGGTTACCCCTTTTGTATCGTCATCAAGATTCTATTTGGGTTGTTGTAGACACTCTGACTAATTCCGCGCACTTATTGCCCATGCATACATCTTATACAACTAAGGATTATGCTAGATAGTATATCTGGGAGTTAGTCAGGCTGCACGGAGTTCCCTCGTCTATCATTTTGGATAGGGGTACTAAATTTACTTAGTTTTGGAGGGCGTTTCAGCAGGGTCTTGGTACCCAAGTTCTTTTGAGTTCTGTTTTTCATCCGCAGACAGATGGTTAGGCTGAGAGGACCATTCAGACCCTAGAAGACATGTTGAGGGCATGTTCTCTTGATTTTAAAAGAAGTTGAGATGAGCATTTTCCATTAATAGAGTTCTCCTATAACAATAGTTACCATGCTAGCATCGGGATGGCACCATTTGAGGCCTTGTATGGTAGAAGATGTAGATCACCCATAGGTTGGTTTGAAGTGGGTGAAGCTGCCGTGATTGGGCCAAATGCAGTGTTTGAAGCTATGGAGAAAGTTAAGTTGATTATATAGAGGTTAAAGATAGCTTAGAGTCATCAAAAGTCATATGTCGATGTGAGGAAAACAGATCTTGAGTTTGAAGTGGGTGATTTGGTGTACTTGAAGATTTCACTCATGAAAGGGTGAAGAGGTTTGGTAAAAAGGGAAATCTTAGTGCCCATTATGTTTGCCCTTATAGAGTTTTGAGCCGTGTTGGGAAAGTATCCTATGAGGTTGAGTTTCCTGTGGAGTTGGCAACCGTTCATCCTATTTTTCATGTCTCCATGCTTAAAAAGCATATTGGTGATTCTGTTAAAGTAGATCCCTCAGAGTGTGCTGATATTCAAAATAGTCTTTCATTCGATGAGATTCCTATTGAGATCCTAGATTTTCAGATCCGTAGACTAAGGAGCAAAGAGGTTCCCATGGTCAAAGTTTTATGGCGAAACCAGTCAGTTGAGGGTGCTACTTGGGAGGCAGAAGCAGACATGCGACCCAAGTACCCACACCTCTTTTCCGCAAGTTTAGATCAATCTGAAGGTATTATTCTTCCTTAATTCAGACCTTCTAATCTAAAGTTCAGCTATATATCTAATCTTGCATGAGTTCTTGCAATTTCTGAGGTATTCAAGAGTTTAGAGAGATTTTGAGCCATTTAGCAAATTACTTCAGCTATGTGTAATCTATTTTCCTGTGTTCCTAGTCTAACTAGCGACATTCGAGGATGAATGTTTCCAAGGGGGAGATATTGTAAGACCCTGCAAAGTTCCCTCGTAGTCCAAGCCTTAGAGTGTGTCAAGTGAAGTGTAATTCCGACCCTAAAATATTGAGAAGAGAATTCCCAAGTGATTGGTGTTTAAACCGTATAGAATTTTCTTAAATTTGACATTTAGTCGTGTAAAGAATTGAATTATCTTTCCAACGATACCAATTTTGTCCAAAACTGGCATCAGGGTGAGAAGTTATGGCCATTTTACTGAGAGTTGTCGAAATAGCCCAAGTGCGACGGACGATTCGACGGACCGTCGAGTCTATGAAGGACCATCGCTCGACCCATCACAAACAAGTCAGTAACTCCCTTTTATGGCCCAAGTGTGATGGCCAGGAAGACGGACCGTCAAGGCTACGATGGACAGTCGTTGAGACCGTCGCCACTGAGGCAGTGTGGCCTCATCCTGGCCAACGTGCGACAGACGATCCGACGGACCATCGAGTTTGTGATGGACCATCGCTGAGACCATCACATTGAGGTAGTGTGTTCTTTTTCTGACCGACGTGCGGCAGACGATCCAACGGACCGTCGGGTTAGCAACGGACCATCGCTCCGACCGTCGTAGTCCCCGTTCAGTATTTGAAGTCATTTTTAAAGGGAACTCTTTGGTATTTCCACTCTTTTTTCAACTAAATATATTCCAAACGAAGCAAATGACTTCATTCATCATCCAAAACACAAGAGAGCTAGGGTTTCTCCCTCAAGATCAAATCTAAAATCCTTCTCCAAGAAATCCAAGAACTCACCATAGATTCTACAAATTGAGTTGAGATTTAAGTTCCCCAAGTTCAAGGGTTGCAAGAACCCTCGCTTAAGAGTAAGAAGAAGAGTTGAAGCAAGCTTGTTCATCTAATTTCATAATCTAAGGTATGTGGGGTTTTGAACAAGGGTAATCCTTTCACCCTTGTGCCCAAAGGCTTATTTAAACTACAATTTTCTGCAATTTATGAGATTTTACATGAAATTGAATTAGGGTTTTACACCCATTGTTATTGGTTGCAAGCTTTTGATGTTTCCCATGAATTGAGAGTCTAATGTCATGATTTTTACATGTTTTCTTGAGAAATTGTAGTTGAGTCTATACCCCATGATTTTAATCCTTGAGAAGTTAATAGTTGAAATTTTTGAGATATTGAAGTATATGATTATGTTGAGATTATGAGCAAAATTTCTATAAATTCCAGATTTCTATATGATTTATGAATCTATATTCTATCTAATATGCATTTTGATGAGTTTTAACTTAATAATGAATTATGAGTCATTAAGCCCTACTTGAGACTTGTAATTTTATGAACTTTTGTGCTATAAGCACCCATGATTTTATTATTCTGAGATTATTGAGAAATATTTTGACCTAATGGTCATAGAGCTTTAAAATTCACTTCACTACATGAGATTACAGATTTTACAGTTGGGTTCTTATTAAACCATAAGATTTTTATAAAGTGGATTTCATGAGATGAGCGGGATAAACTAAAGGGAGTAGTATTTAGCACCGAGTTGGGTAAGTTACTACGGTTTCTTACCCCAGAACTATGTACCACTGTAGGTTTGAGATTTTTGGCCTAAGGCCGAGATGATTGGGCCTGAGGCCGAGATAACTGATCACTGAGTTGAGGTTATACTCCTTGGAAAGAGTATGACTCCTCTACCTAATGTGAGGTTTCTTCCTTAGGAGGACAAGACGTTGGACTCCATATCGCTCGCATAGTTTATGTCGGTTAAGAGAACCTCCCTAAACTAAAGTATTTTCCATTGATATAGAATATTTTCCCTTGAGTATTTTCTAAAGAAGGAAGTAGTTTTCTCTACTAATACGAGTTGATCACCGGTTTTCAAACCCAAGTTATATGATTCCGAGTTCCAAGTGTTTGAGTTCAAAAGAGTTATAAGTTCTTAAGCATTAAAGAAGTTTTACTCCCCATGAGATATATGCATGAGTCTAAAGTATTGTTTATAGTTTCCTTCAGCCTATGAGTAATGAGAATAAGAGAAGAGTGCAGATTTTAAAGCTAAAGTATAATGAATTACGAGATTTGTGGTACATGCTTCGTCATACATGATTTATGATCTTTACATTTTGAGTTATTCAAGCCATGTGAGTCATTCCTATTGCATGCATGATTTGATTAAAGAGTATTGATATTGTTTTATGTAAATGTATACACCCCCATATACTCAGTACTTTCCCAAGTGCTTATCCACATATACGTCTATGTGCTACATTGTCTTATAATGTAGGTTCAAGTGCTGAGTCCCAGTCTCGTCAGTGATTCTTGAGTACCTTTATCTACATTTCTCTAGTGGTGATTCCTCATGGTTTGAGGTCCTATCTTTAGATATTTTAGTACTTGAGTGGTTATGTTATTACTTTCAGTCCAGTTTGAGTCAGTGAGGGACCTGTCCCAACGGCTCTCTAGTTCATGGAGTAGTAGAGGCTTTGTCAGACTAGTTATCAGATTGTGGTTATGTTGATATTTCCAATATTGTGGTCATTTGGACCGAGTATTATATTCATATTTCCTTTCATTTGATATGGCAGTGCCAATGTTTTGTATATTTCTTCTAGAAATAAGTTATTATATGTGGTGACAGGCTCAAAGGGTTAGCTTGGGCCTACTTGTAGCCTTAAGCACCGTGTGATGTCCCGGGAGGTGATTTCGGGTCGTTATAATCAGATACCCCTGTCATATATTTAATCCCGCCCAGATATGTTTGCAAGCGAGATAATTGTCTTTTAAACATAGCTACATCTCTTTTCGGAAGACGGTTGAGTCTCCCTATTTTTTGTTCCATTCTCAAGTTCCTGAACTTATGATGTCTTGTTTCTGTAGTGGACTAATTCGTTAACATACCGCCAAGCCATTTTTTATTAACATAATGATATCGGTCCCTTAGAAGCCCACTCTACTGAATCAGTTTCTTTATTTTTGGTACCAATAATTAAGAGTTGTTTTCCCCTACTTGCTGCGTCAAAAAACTAAATCACAAGTTTTTGATAAAAAATGAGAAGTTCTAGTAATATTTGTAATATGAATACCCTTACGCTTTTCAGAGATATAAGGCACCATTTTAGGATTTCATTTCCTAGTACCATGACCAAAATGAACTCCTGGTTCCATTATCTCTTCCAAATTTATGTTCCAATATCTTTTTGTCATTTCTCCCCACAACCTACCTCCTTTTTTTATTCTTTAAAAAAAGTGACGAGGAACCCTGAACTAAAATAAATAATTGTTCCGAAGGAACCTTCTCTTCTATCATAGATTAGACGTAGATACACGACCCAACCTTCTTTTCTCTTCTCTTCTCTTCTATCATGAAATTTTTTGAAAGACAAGAATTAAATAATTTTCTGTGGTGGAACAAAATATCTCTCATCTCCCCCTCGAATAGATTCTTTTTTTGTTTCCAAAGGAATGTTGTTATGTTTCTTTGAAGGGTGCACTAATTCCTTGAATCCGGTACCAAAGGGTATCACCCCTCTCCCCCCAAACAACATTCTCTTTCAGGTTTTTTAACCAATTGATACGACCCCAGAGAGCCGCTTTTACTAAAACTCAAGCAATTTCTTGAAAACTCACTTTAGATATGAAACTTTGAGTACTGAGAGATTCTCTTGTTATTCCCAATAACACGACTCGGTAATAAATCGCCTCTTCCAAAGCGCTCCCCATTCGTTCTACTCGCAACAATACAATAAGTTCTCCGGGTGAAAAACCATTAGAAAGTTCATCTTCTGAAACCAACACTTTTGATGTTATTTGACGTACAATAATTTCTATATGCCTATTATGAATCTGCACCCCATGGGAGCGATAAACCTGTTGGATTTTATTAACCAAAGAGATTCGTCTTTGCGCTATAGTTAGCTCAGCACCAATCAAGAATACTCAAGGAATTCCAAGAATTCTTGTTATACATTTGTTCCAACCCCCAACCCTCTTTTCTAGATTTATGGATATTGAATCTGTGGAATGCACTTCTAACACCTGTTCTAAATTTGGAAGACCCTGTGTCATATCACCAGATCTTGATTTTTCATATATAAATGTAACTAATGTATCTCCTTCATAAATGGTTTCCCCATAATGGCCATGAATGGTTGCGCCGGGGGTGGCCAAATAAGGCTTAGCTGATCGTATCACTATCGAGTCAACTTGAACAAGTATAACTTGACCCGATTTGAGGGGCGGTCCATTTTTGGCTATACATACATTTTTAAAAATAAACTGTCCAAGACTAATTATTTTAGATGTCTATTCACAATAATTTTGATGGAGAAACGACCAATTCTAATTGAATGGATTTAAAATAATGTTACGACATGGATCGGGATTAAAAAATTTTCCATTTTCATCCATTAAATAATATTTAAATTTAATCACTTGAAAGGTCTGGTTTAAATTGTCAAGTTGCAAATAGTTAGTTACTAAGATCTGATTATGTGTTATTAAATGGTAAAATGAATAAAAATTCTTAATTGGAAGGCATGTTCCTAAAGGGCCAAATCAATTCCTAATTGGAATTAGGGGATTTTTTTAAATTGATTCTTTTACCACAATGTGATATTTTGCATCCTTGAATGGCCCCATTCGATAACAATTGGTTGATGAAAAAATTATCAACGACTGACATTCCTTATTTCTATTCAACAACATATGAATAGTTCCTTGAGGTTGGTTAAGAGATTGTTGAATTTTTGCCTTGGAATAGGAATAAATGGAAGAAAAGGGGTTGATATTGGTAAAATCTTATCCATTATTAGAGAGCAATTCTGACCCTTGATTTTGAGCTAAAGTTTGCTTGTTTTAGTCCATACAACGCCTTCCTGAGTCGACTAACTAGATGTAAAGAAACTGATTGCCCTGGCTAAGGTGGCATGTAAATCCCCTCATGTAGTTTTTCAATTCAGAAAAAGATTACCCACATCTCACTGTAACGAAGGCTACTTTCTTTCCGTTTTAATCAGAGCACATACAAAATTAACCTTTTACAGTGGGGCAAAGGTATTCTCAGATCGATACCGACGAGTGAGTCTGAATATCCCTCAATAGTGGTCTTTTGAGGTTTGGAACCCTTCTCTATCTGATATGGTAATGAATGACGTCTTCTACAATATTGGAAATTCCTTAGATATGGCCTACTGACACTGAGGGATCCTTGCTACCTCACTATAATTTTGTGGCTTCAAAGAAGAATAAACAATGGAAAGAAAAACACTATGCTGGGTCAAACACAAACCTATGGGTGTCACAAATAAGAACAACGCACCTCAGACAAGGACGGAAGAAAAATGGGCTTGGGCGATGGATCAATAGTCAACTCCGGGTGGGTAGCAGTAGAGTCAAGAAGCCTGTCAAGAACATGAATCAGTTCATTGGGGATAAGTGTTTTCTTCATTTCATGTTATCGAACGAGTACAAAAAGCAGAGAATGAAGCATAGGCCTGAGCAATACTAAGCAATATGAAAGATAGACCCCCAACATTTCCTTGATCTAATGCCCCTTTTACGAGTAGAGTTGATTCATATTAGGAGAGGGAAAAAACCCGAGCTCTATGATTTCAAAAACTGTAAAGTATACTCCATGGACTCCCTGCAAGACTGATAAAGCGTAATTGACCGCTTTACTTTACCTATGTCATTTCCTACTCAATCATATCAATAGACTTTTAGTAAAGTACAGACAAAAAATGCAGAAATTGATGAACTTCATTAAGGAGTTGAGTTGGGGAACAACTGCTAGTTCCCCCAATATCAAGACCTCTTACGAAAGTTGCTTCCCTTCTACCAATTTACTGCCTGTATTCCCCTTATTTCACTTTTCCCTATTTGCGTACGGATTTGTTTAACAAATACTTTCCTCAGGTTGGTTATTCCTCGCTTGACAAAAGAGAAGGTGATGAAATCAAAGAAGAGTGGAAAGAGCTTACTCTAACGTAAGGAGGGAAAGTAGCACAAAATAGCATATATATAGAATAGAAGTTCTACCTATTTTTGACTCTTAGACCTAGAGTTCTCATCCCCTTACAGAGTAGATCCATTTTGGGGGAGGTATGAAAGGAGTATGGCCAGGGTTAGCCAACTTATCTGGGAGCGGATAAAGGTAAATACAAAACTCAGCTAGAAAATGATTCCAACCCGTTCTCTGGGAAAAGACAACAAGAGATTTTGTAGAAAACTGATGAGGAAAAAGAAGATGATTCGGGATAAAGAGGTGTTGTTGTGGCCTAGGACTCAGATTCTGTACCTTTCCTTCAAAGTGTTCCACCAGTAAGTAGCCCTTCTATATCATAAGGATAAAAGTGGTCTCATAGGTCTTTATGAAAAGCTTTTATGAAAAAGTCCCTCCTTTTCCTTCCTTGCAAAGGTTTTATAAGGCGATGACCCTACTTACATGATATGAGAACGGTTCGACACTATCAACCCTATTACCTACTTCCAAGACTTTAGGACTAAATGGATTTCTTTCGACTTAGTTCTTTTTTCATCTCGGGTACTCTCTTCGCTAATTGGTATGATAACTAGTATAGGGAATGTACATAGTCATCTTTTCTAGAGCACCCTAAACCGTAACAGAAAGACCAACGGATATGACCAAAAATTCTTTGTCACAAGCTTGGCTTTGGGGATAGTTTCACCGACCTAAGAACCATTTCCTGTAGCAGAGGTAGAGGATATTATATAAAAGAAAAAAATAGAGCAAAGCTCCTCTCCAACTAGTCCAGTGGACAATGGGCCACCTTTCCTGGATTAGAAAGAAAGCTACTAATAGTATCGTGCAATATATGGCCTAGTGTAAACCATGGCATAAATAAAACTACCAACTGCATAAGAATAAGGAACAAGAGACATTTCCTTCTTCTCTTCATTAGTTGATGGACTTGACTTTTTCTTTAGCCTCTCGTCTTCGAGAAGCCATAGGCCCAATAATGATTTCTTAAAGCCTATAACTTTCTTGATGTAAGAAACGATCTCAATCTGGATGAGAAGGGAAATAAAGACTAATGAGAATGACTGTAATTCAACTCGGCCTTTAATCAGTGGTTTACAAAGACAATTAGTTATCTTCTTATGGCTAATCTACTCTTCGAATCTTATCTTAGAATAGGTTGGAACTATTGAAAGATGATACGCTTATTCTGAAAGTACGCATTTCTTTCTCTAAGTCCGCTGGGTTGGATAGAACTAGTAGGTTTGGCAGGAATATAAAGGCATAAGAGAAACATTCCATTATTGGAAAAAGAAGAGGCAATTTGATTATAGACCTCTCTGTCTTGCATTGGGTTAATTGGAGCTTAGATAAACCGATAGGAAGAAGAGAGAGAATTAGTCCATCTTTATAGAATGACTTTCCTCGCATCAAAACTTTCCAATTCTCTTCCTTTATAAAGAAAGGAAAGGCTTGTTATCGACGAAGAAGATCTTTATACTGTTCATCCTAAGAAAAGAAGTTTTCACTCGTTATAACTATTCTATGCTAGCATATTATGCTTCTACTTATGTTGTGTTTCAAATTCTGAATCAGGAATAAACCTTTCTTATTCTAAGATGGCAGTCGAAAATTTCGTACTTGTTGACTAAATTTTAGCTTTATAGCTTGAAGTTTAAGGGCTAAGGGAAATTCATCCTTGGATTAATGAAATAGTTAAATTAGCATTGATGCAAGAAGAAACCTCTTATTGAAATGACTTTAGGAAGTGCCTAACCTTTCTTCTTTGATCTGATCCTTTCTTTGACCCAAAATGAACTTATTGTCTCTTTCCTTTGAATCGGATATTTCGATGAAAGAGGATTCTCTTTCCTTCCCTCATCATTGATAGGAAGAATCTCTATCTATATATCCATATATGTATCTACAAATATGGTTCCAGGGATCAGTCGATTTCCCCTTGCCAGAGCTAGAGGAAGAGAAAGGAATGATGTCCCGTCCTGGGCTGGGCACCTATAAGCCAAATATTCCTTTTTGAAATGAAAGAAGAAAGAATGGTCATACATCACTGATGTGGAATTCATGAAAAATTTAATATGTTAAAGAATCGTCAGATTATGGGTTCCCAAAGTAGACGGAATAGAGAATGAATGAAATAGAATAGTCTTGCAAAATCATATAATAGGGAAAGTACAGAGCCTCCCACTTGTCTGGGTTACTGGGCTGGTTAACCTAACTATGAATTTCAATCAATGTTAGGGTAGACAGAGTTATAGGATAGTATGTTGTCAGAGTGAGATTGGGGTACAGTACCGAAGTTAGACCAAAATAAACAACTCAATTCCTCTAGAAGAAAAGAGAGAGAAAGAACAACCAATTCTATGAAACAATATCATCATTTACTAGAATCGGTTTCTACTAGTCTGGGTTACCTCAGAGATAGAGCCATTAGATGAGAAAAAACAACCTAGTTAGTGCACTAACTCAAACCTAGTTCTTGCACGAAATGCCCTGCTAACATAGGAGCACTCCTACTAAGAAATAGAAAAGCAATTTTCTTTCTGTTTGATGATACAATGCCTCACCTGCCCCCTTCTACACATCTCTTTTGTTCTTCTTAGACCCACCAACCAAATGGAACTCTGCCCCTTTTGTTGAGTTAGAGTGAGTATGAAGTCAGGGAGGAAGAATAAGAGAGGGAAGAAATAATATAGTAATATTTACCTATCCTTCTCTCTATTCCCAAGTCCTGGGCTAAGCTGAGCTTCTAAGTCGGGCTTTCTTCCTAATCTCATCTATTGAAAAGGGGGCCGGGCGTAGTACATTCTTTTTTAGGACACATAGGCTATTATAGATGCATCAAAAAAGACTTTTCAAAGCGCGGATTCCCAGAATGGAATCATTGCAGAAGAAAGGTATAAGGCTTGGGAACAAAAATAGGATTAAGCCTTTAAGCATGCAGATGAGTGTTTGCTGTTAGCCCCAATCCTTTGATTTTCGGATTGGAATAAGGAGTTTCATGTTCATACTGACGCATCACTCTATGTCATTGTAAGTATGTTGGCGCAAGAAGGGCCGCTTGATCACTCCATCTACTTTGAAAGTACATGACTTTTTGCATGGGAATTATAAAACCACCGAACCTTTTTTCTCATAATTCGACCCATACTTCAGACCTAATATCGAGTACCAAAGTTGCTCATAACAACATACCAAAAATATGAATGCGATAATTTCATATTCTCTAGATTCTACTATAAACCAGGTAGTGAGGATGAAAAAAGCATAAGCGACCTTGTTCGTGCTCCCGTCTTTCCCGCTGCCATCTTCGATAGATGTGCCTCTTCACTTAAAGGTAGATAGGGCACTGAGCCAAATTTTTAGATTGAATAAATTTTAAAAGATAGTCACCTCACCTCTCTTTCTTACCCGCCCTTATTAGTAGTATGCAACCATTCTTTCTCGCCTTTTTCCATCTTTTTCCAGATTAAGGTCTAATAGAGTTGCCCTTTCTTAGTACATTGCCTTTCATTACCAATTTGTCATTTTATAGATCGAAGTTACCTGATGTTTGCTACTACTAATAAGTGTGGAGAGATGTTAAACTTTCTCTATTAGTAAGTACTCCCCTAGTTTTGATCTAATGAGCTTTCTTTACGTTGAGTTAATCAACCCAGCGGGTTCGCCTAGATGCCTAGTAAAGAACGAGCTGGAGATGAGAATCCCGTTGAAATGTAAAGTCCTTGGTTTACATACATTAGTAGTAGGTTACACTCTTATTATTGAAAAGGAGTTATCCTCCACCCTTGGTCGAGTTGGCTTAGGCCCGAATCCATCTTTACGGAAGAAGGGTGTGATATCGGCTATGAGAGATAGTCCTTGTTGTTCACTTATACCTCCCGACATTGTTGACCCATACCTTTACCTTTTTCATTTATTCTCTACAAGTCTGGTCCCAAATTCTAGTTTGTTGCACTCATCCTTCGTTTCTCTTAATCATTCAAGACCCCTGAATAAAAGATAAAAGACTTTACTAAGTAAGTTGTCTATCAGTCTCGTTGGTTAATTATGTCAACAGAGGAAAGGACTACCACTGGACTATCCCACTAGAGATCCTACTTTAATGACATTCTCGTAATACATAAATTCTCCCTATCCTATAAGAGTGTCAGCCGTAGTGGAGATTGATGAAGATCTTTATTCAACAAAGAAAGGGAAAGCACCAAAAGATATGAATGATCAAAGAGAGGACTCAGCTGATGCTAATAAAGCCAAAGATCAAGAAGGAGGTGATGATGTGATTCCTTATGTACCCGTGTCTGTGTCGCTTGAAAAGTATACCTATTAATCAGTTAACCTATCTCTATTTGTCTTTTCTTCTAGGTCGGCTGACCCTGTTCTTCTTTGAGTTTATGGTATTCCCGCTCGTTGTAGGACGAAGCAAATTCTTAGATAAGAAGAAGTCAGAGCAAAAGTCAAAACAAGAAGGACAAAAAAGTCTCTTCCTCTCCTCTAGAGGTTGAGGATGAGAAAGTGATGGGGACGACAATGCTCGTTCAAGATAAGATAATGACTGGCTGACTTACCAAATGGACACTTTGATCTTAATCGTCCAATCTAAGTCATAATGAAGGACTATTGCACTAAAAGTGGTTCTGAGACTATCCCTACCACTACCCTTTATCAAGCTGGTTTACAAAAGTTCTGGCTTTCCCAATCGGACAAACTTCTAGGGAATTAAATTTTTTTCCCCTATTCTATTTATATGCGGTCCTAACCTTGCTACTCTTACTTCCACTAGCAAGAGAACTTCTGCTTGTAACATACCCCTAGTGATATAATCTTACTTCTTGAAGTGAGATACTTTAACTGCCAAACGAGCAGGGCAACTCGAGTTAGATAAGAGACAGGGATGTAATTTCAAAGAGGCTTGACCGGACCCAAGAACCGGATAGAATATAGGCCCTACTGTGATACCTCTTTATTCATTCGTCACACATCTGGGGATAGTATCTACCTTTTCTTATATGTTGATGATATTTTTCTCACAGGTAGTGATTAACAGGAAATACTTGCTCTTCTTTCATTCCTGCATTCTCATAAAAATATGAAAGACTTGGTCCTTCTTCACGACTTTCTTGGTATAGAAGTGTATTGGCAGGGGCACACTCTTATCCTTCGTCAGCAGAAATATGCCTTAGATATCTTGCCTCATGCAGACATGCTTGATTCTTATCCTTTGGCCACTCCTATAACTGTGGAAAAGGGATGATTGAACTCTATCAAAGACCTCTGAAATATCTCTGATGATAGTAAGTCAGTTTAATTTCTTTGGATTTGTGAACCTAGGATTAACATCGAAGGTTTCATTCTATTGCCCGCCTCATAATGAGGAGACTGAGATCACATGTCGAGTTGGAAAGACCAACGCATTCAGTAAGACATAGATTTCTTCATCGGGAGAGCTAGAGATAGCACTAACTAATAAAGAAAGGATGGTGACGGTGGCCAGTGTAGGCTTGCTTCGCCCTATTACTTCTACTCCAAAAGTCATCGCTCAAAGGCAGAATTTCTCGAAAGTAGAATGCTTTGTAATTGAAGTTGAAGATAAAGAGTCAACAAAGGGAAAAAAGATGTTGAAACCTACCATTTAATTTAGGCCTAGTTCCCCAGTATAGTTTCCAGGAATAAAAGAGAGAGAATGAAAATACTTTTTGATCTTCTTGGTTCATCATCTATCTTTATCTAGGATTGGTCAATCCTTCTTCTTATGCTTATGGGTTCAGTAATAGAGTCATTATATAGGTAGCACACTATAGTTAGGGACTAAGAGAGTGAATATGCCAAGGTCGGTAACTCTCAGAGGCCCGGGCGTACCTATGTAGCTAGCCTAACCCATCAACCTAGAACTAAGCAAGAGTGGAAAAGTTAAGAATATCAATAGGCAGCTCATCGAAGCTTAACCAGTATTTTTCTTTTTCTTTTATACCTTGATTATATGGAACTACACCTAAAAGGATAATTCTAAAGAAGAACTCCACCCTGCCCTAACCTAATCATTTGGAATTCAACCTTTTAGCAGTGTATATAAACCAGAAGTAGTTATAGATGCAGACGATAAGTTATCATCTTGTCTTTTTATTTAAAAACCTTGTTGGGGTAGGAATAATAATTTATATAATCTATGGCTCCATCATAAAAAATAGCAAATTAATCCCGAAGTTGTGGACGATTGAGACAACTAGCTCTAAGATTTTTTTCGTAGTTTTCCTTTAATAAGTTGTACTCATTGGTTTTGCTGAGAAATGATTTGTAGAAGGATAGTGTACTATACATCAATCCCATAATACTATATTTATCTACCCCATCCTTCCATTTAATAAGATATCCTTCATTCAATAAAATACCATCCTAAAAGAGAATCAGTACTCGAGAATACAATAACTCTATCCTTCTAAAAAAGTTCTCATCTTTTGGAGGCCAAGCCTTTCCTGAAGAAGCCATCAATCCCTTGAAGATGCTATCCATATATAGTTACTCTTTCAATCCTAGGTCTATCCTTAATGAAAGTCCAAACAATAAGGCATCTTTGTCAACAATCCTATGGTAGCAGTTCCTTCGAGTAAGAAAAAGGTACTCTTTCCCAGGTTTTGTGACTTCCCTTCTGTGTAGACTTCCTAGCAGGATTTCAATCTTAGTACTATGGTAGCTGACCAGAAGAAAATCCATCTTCGTAGGTAATCTATCAAACAATCTACTTACCATCCCTCTGACGGTTAGCCAAGTACAAATTCCTCTATCTCTAACTCCACATATAGTTTCCCATCTCCCAGTGGAGATAAGCTATCTGCTTCTCTAAGACTTGTTCCTAAGGACCCAAATCAATATGCCTCAGGGTGGGAAGGAAATTCCCCGACCATCATTTTAATACTTTTCCATCTATCTCCGAGACCATCAAAAGTGGCATAAGAACCACCTGGATTCCATTCCTTTGATCTATCTACTTCATCCTAACCAAGTAGGTAGGCTCCATCTTATTCTTTTTCCACTGTCCAGGGCCGTACCCTACAGAACAAGGCATTCTCTTTTGGTTCTAGGCGAGGTTTGGAACCCTACTATCTATTCTATATACATCTCAAATGCTTCACACCTCTGCTTGGAAACCTTCATACAACGCCCCTTATTTTATTCTAGCCGCTAACCATCTAACGATCTTCTTCCATATAATAAGATAGATGACTTCATACCACCCACAACATAAGTGGGTGTGAAATACCATCTACATTTGCAAAGGACCAAAAATAAAGTGCTCTACTCAAAGAAAGTCTTGAACAACAGATAACAGAACTTTATGCAGCACTTGCACCTCACTCTTATAGTAAACATTCTTCTTATGGTTAGGGGTAGCAATACCTGAAAGAAGCATTAAAGAGTCGATGGGAAAAAAGAACAAGAAGTTCAGCTATATCTTCCTCACCGCATTAGTTTACTACACAATATTTGTGGTTACTTTATCACACTCTCGATTAACAGAAGGGGGATATAGTTCAACCCCGGTCTACAGGATCTTGATCTTTATCTACAGGGTGCTTTTAAATCTCCCTTTCTTTCTTTCTTTTGAATGCTAGGGATTGAAAAACAAATATAATATCTTGATGTGTGTACCGTACTTCTATCCAAACGAAGATTAATTATCAACCGACCGTGTTCGTTCTCTGTGTTGGGCGGCTTTAAGCTATCGATAGAGGAAGTTGATATGTGAGATGGACAAAGTCATCTTCATCTAATGCTTGCTCTCATCTTGCAAAGAATTTTTTTTGTCCTTTTCCCTATCTGTCTCCTGGAAATGGCTTAGGAATAGGTACCTGCCTAGTGGTTTTGGAATAGCTCAATCCCTACTTTGGTTGTCTCCTTCCATTTTTATCTTACATATGCATTTCTGATTCAATTGCATAAGCCCAAGTTTCGACTGATGCAGCAATCCTTCCCTCATATTGGATTCACTTGTTCCACCCTCGCTTCCTCCTTGTACTAGATTTTTCCAAGAATCCCCCTGAAAGCGAGAACGCACTATATGCCTTTAAAATAAAAAGAAGGCTGGAAAAAAGAGAGAGTTCCTTTCTTTTATAGCTTTGGTAGGAGGAATGAAAATCCTATCCTATACAAAGGCCTATATACAAAAAAACACTTTGCCTAGAATCCCAAGTTTCCTCCCCTCTCCTCTAAGGCCGATCGCATCTAGTTTTAGAGCCCCTCACTTTTGAGTACGATAGCAGATTAGACATAGACTGAATTAGTGGCCTAAACTCTTGAATAGATTGCCCATGGAAAGGATCTTACTTTAAGATTTGACTCCCCCCATGTAGGAGTTTGGGAAGGCCAGAAGTAAACAAAGAGTTGTAGAAGAGAATAAAGTGTTGTGCCTATTCTTTTCTTTGACAGGTGCCAGTAGGCACGCATCTGATAAGGGCTCGATCCTGAGAATCAATCCCAATCGAATCTACAGAAGGGAGACCTTCTATTCTCTTAATCTTTCTAGTATATATTATATATAGGATAATCAGTCCACTGCGGTGCCTAAGACAAGGCAAGATGAATAGGAATATTGAAGGGACATAAGGCTCAGCTAAGGTATGGAAAGACCCTGACCATCTAGGTCACCAATCTTCTTTTTTTAGAGAGTCGGAGATGATCGAAGAGGCAGTAAAATAGGAACTTTCAATCAAGGAGATCTCAACAAGGTCGAGACCAAGATGAAGGATATTCCAAGAAAGATTGAAGAAGATGAATGAAGATTTATACCTACCCTTAACTGGAACTATTAATCCAATCCCATCTACATAGATGTTCCTAGCCACGAGATGAGGGGGTTCTCTCTTACTATTAAGCCATCTTTAACTCTTCTTTCTTTACTGTTTTTCGCATCGAGGCTGATAATTGGATAGAATCTCCAACAATAAAGATAGGGGGTGTATAAATTATTATTTTGGCTCGTAATAAATATAGGGTCCTGATCAAGAAACTAGTAGTCCTATCTATCCACCTCTCCAAACACAATATCTTGAGTACCTATGATGGTGACCACATCTGTTGGCATGTGATGTTTGGACATAGAATCGAGTCCTTGTGAATGGGCAAAGCCAAGTGCTCTTATTTTACAATGGTAGGTATAATTGCTTCCATTACTGACCAGAAAGACACCAAATTCTCCTTTAGGTGCTTCAACTATGGTATAGGTATAAGGAGCTGGTACGGAAAAACCTTTTGTATAAGGCTCAAAATGGTGAATTGAGGTAGAGTATACCAATGATCCTATAGTCATTTGGCCGGCTATTGATAGAAAAAGCTTGGATATTCTTCCCCTTTTATATAACCGGCCCCATCCCTCTCCAAACGTAATGTGGTAGTTTCCCATCATAGGGTTTTCTATCTATAGATTAAGCCATTACCAAGGAGCTAATTTATTCAAAAATCAGTTGACTACTTCTATAGAGAAGGTGGAGCATCCTTGGCTCAGTATTATAGCACATAGGGCTTCGGCGCTACTACAGTGCTTCGCTAACTTGAAGCGCCTCACTATGAGAATCTAGCTTTTCTAACACTCAGCCAAGTCTTAAACCTTTGCGCTGACCGTTTGCTTTCTCGATAGAAAAAGCACTTATCTTTTCTCCTTAACCTTAAGTAGAAGGACAAGAAAGAGATTATTAGTTTTCTTGCTCCCGCTTCCTTATCTGCGCTCATCAAGACAACTTTGCTCTTTGGGAGGTGAAAGAGTGGTTGAAATAGACATTTCAAATAATAGCATCAAAGATATATTTCTATATAAACACGGTTACGATTATCTCAAACTGCATTCCAGAAAAAGTAGCCTTCTTATGGGGCATTGTATACTTATAGCCTCTTTAATAATCAAGTGAATGTGGCAGGTGCATGGCGAACAATTCATCAAGCCATTTTTTGCCTCAACTCCCTAAATAGGAATAGGGGTAGTTTCCAAATTTGGGTAAGAAATTCGCACCCTACTGTGATAACCCTCTCAATACCTTATTGGAGTTTTGTAACTAGTAGCCAGTTTCCCATTACGTCAGCCTTTTCCCAGTATGCGGAGCCCCAACAAGGAAGATGTTAATGCTTTATCATTGGGTCAATAATGTTAATACCTCTGTTTATACTACTCCTAGGGCGGGAAGAAGATAAGAAAATGTGAAGAGTTCTTTTTCTTTCCCAACCAGTTGTTTCTAAAGACTGCCCTCTCTCAGCTGGATCTTGGTCCAACTTACTACGAGGATCCCGTATACAGTAACCCAACGTATAAAAAAGGGCATCAAAGCCTCTTGAGTAGGTTGGATCTATAAAGATTACCTTATTTATTATTATTAAAAAGGGAAAGGGCCTTTTCACCTGGTGCGCAGGAGCACACTTCTATTTGCCCTTTACTAGTAGGGGGTCCTGTGGTTCCATGCCACCGCATTTCTCGGTCTTTTTCTTTTAGTGATTTGACTCGAAGCGATTGCTTCTATCTAGTTCAGTGGATAAGATGGTTGTGCTCTATCTCACTCAAGAATAGGACAACAGTGGTCCACCGGCAAGCTCATTTTGATCTTGGATGCAGTACATTGGAATCTTGAAGCACCACCACGAACGCTACCGCACATCTTCCTGTGGTGCGGTAAGGCACCATGCTATTGTGACAATATCCAAATCTGGCGTGTCAGCTTAGTTATCCTCATCAAACCATTTACTTGATGTCTAGCTTTCCAACTGGTAGACGGTTTCTTTTCCCCCAAATCAATGAAGAAGGGAGACGTAAGTTGATTCTTCCAAAGAACAAAAATTGAAGCGCTATGCTGGGGCGCAGGAGGGAGGGGGCGGAAAAAGAAATGGCTCCAAAGAAAAAATATTAGGGTTCCCAATGCTTCTCCACGCTCAACGAGATGTGCCAACCTAGGGATGCTTTACTCCTAACCCCACAAGGTTCTGAGATGGATCTTAACCTGAGTCTCGATTAAGAACGACGATTATATACGTTTCACACGGCGCACGATTCCAATGATAGTTTCATTCGAGATCGTGGCGGAGGACATAGCTTACGATCAATGGATTTGATCACGCCACTAGGTATTGTCACATCTCTTCGATACGAATACAGTAACGATCATAGATATCTCCTTTGGTACCTACTGGTATGTCTGGATCCAATTGGTCATGAACATCATAGGGTGCTACTTTTCAAAAATACCAGCATAGCCAGAACCTCTTAACATTACACCACTAAATCCCCAATCCTTTTCTTGTTGTGCAGTGATAGTATCAATGTCCACTAATCATTGTTTGCAGATATGGTTTCCGGTTGACATCTCTTCTAATTCATCGATACGAGAAGCAAATTTTTTTGTGAATGAATCAATATCTATATATAATACAAGAGGCAGATCTAGTGCCACTCTACCTGGTCGTATAAAACTGGCAAGCATCCTGGCTCCCGAGACTCTTTCATAGAATTCCAACAATTTCTCCAGCTCCTCAAAAGCCCACAGGAACAGAGTTGATCCTCCTATTTCCATAGAATGAGTAGTTAAAGTAAGTGAATAATTTGAAATTCGAGTTATTTCATGGAATAACACTCATATATATTGAGCTCTTAATGGTACCTCTCAACTTAAAAGTCTCTCTATGGTTGAAGAATGAGTATGTTCTTGGGCCATCATATAAACATAGATAGGGTTGCCGACGGAGCAAAGAACAAAACTTTACGATAGATTTTTAGTAGATGTTCACTTGCATCACATACACAAGTGCTCTCTGAACCGTGCAATAAGGTCACCCATAAAATGGTTGACAACACCCAAGCGCACACGCAAGTGTACGTGGTCTTATCAAGTAATATAGTGGCCTCAAAAAAGCCTAAGTATCGATCTCATAGGGACTTGCGTTCTCCACCTATCCTATTCTAGTTTAACTAATTGAGGAGAGTAGAAAATAAAGTTGTAATTTTGTAAATTAAAACTAATCTAAACTAATGCATAAAATAAAATATTGGACAATCAATGGAGTAAAGCCCAGGGTTGAGGCATTTCGAAAGGTTTATGCTACGATTTTAGTCTCCCGACCTTAAATCTTTTATCTATTAAACATTGCAACTACAACTCCCACAGAGATACAACAAGTCTTCTAGATTCAATAAGTTATCTTCTTGAAATTGAACCAAATAAGGCTTCTAGGTATATCCCTATCCTAGATGCTAATTCAAACTCCTTATTTCATAAAAGAGTAAGAACCTTGTTCCTTAATTTCTTCGTTCTATCCTATGATTCTCCTCCCGGATTGACATAAAAATATAGATTTATTCTAATGGTATCTAATCATCAAAATAGTAAGCTCAAGAAATCAAGAACAATCCATATGATAATCCACAATTAAACTACAATAAAAAATATTAAAGAGTATTCATGTTCTTGGCCTTAACCCCAAAAAGAGGGTTTTAGCCTTTAATGGAAATATTTATCATCCAATCCCTTGGAATGATGATACAAACTATAAAAAAATTAAATTAAAGAATTATAAAACCTAAAAATAAGTTGTGGTATCCTCCAATGATGTTCCAAGTTGATCTAGGATTTCCAAGAGGTCCCAAGATGATTAAAACGGAGTTTGGGTCATTATATTTATAGTATACAAGTCATAAACCGACTTGGATTGGGTTTCCAGATATTTTACTACAGCTGGACATAATTATCCCAATTTTGGGCATCGGCGCGATGCGGAGACATGCAAATTCACAATTGTCAAATTCCAGTAACTGTTCGCGATTTCAACGCATCGCGGGGCCTCCTTAAACTCTAAATTAAGATACACGCGCCATATTTAAAAAAACTTGGGATTATTATGAATCCAATGATGTTTTTAACTCTTCCATTTTCCACCTTTACAGTCGAAACTCGCCCAATACTTTTCAGGGGTCCAAATTGCGTCCAAATTACGTCTTGTGCTTTTGTTGAGCATTCCGAGCCTTCTTGAGTTGTTTCCTCTTGATTTGAAGCTTTTATATCCTTAATATATCATCATAATACATGAACCAAGCATCCTATATCATTATACACATCAATTAAGATCTCAAAACAACACAACATCCTCACCGATGAACAAGAAACACTAGCAAAGCATAGGCCAAATTCACATTGAGCTTTAACTCATTGTTTTCACTCTTTTATTGATCCAATTGACCCTTGAACACTATATTAGAACCCAACACAACAGACTAGACAACACCTAGCTCAAGCTAGTCACACTAGTTTTCTTGGTTGAACTCTAAATGGTCGAATTGAGTCAAAACTTGTGTGGAAACACCATTAAACATTGTGAACACATACTTGGACACATAATTTCTCATTTATATAATTATTAACACATATATAATAATAATAATCCTCAATACAAGGCTAAATAAACTAGAATAGTAGCTCTAGAATGCATAAATTCACCCAACATCAACGACTCTCCCACTTGAGTTATCTTAGACCCACTCCATGCTATTCAATAATATTGGAAAAATTGCAGAATAAGGTAAAAACTAGTATGGAAATCTTGTTACCTTTGGAATCCTTCGCCGGTAACCAAAGCATATCGTTCCCGCATCCACTTTGGTACTTTGTTTATATCTTTTTTAAGTTATACAATAAAAGGGGAGGATTGTGCTTGAATTGAAGTAGAGCCTTTGGAATATGAGTAAGGCTCCTAAGTGGTGCGTTCATGGAGGTAAACCAATGGAAGAGCAAAAGAAAGGTTAGGTACTTGTGGGGCGCGGCCATCCGATCCCAAATAGAAGGGGGCAACCCTTTGGATCCTCCTGATTGCAGAAATGAATGGATCGGTTTGAGTATTGGTTCTCTATTTTCGGGAAGGGGGTGAAGGCCATAATATAAGATTGCCCTACCAGTAAGGAAGAGGGGAAAAAGGTGTTGTCATCTATCTCGACCAATTTCCTGAGGCATTGGAAAATAAGAACGGCTCAAAGAATCACTCTCGCTAACGCAACCTTCATTCCACCAACAAAGAATTCAACCTTGATGATTTCCCATTCCTTCCCTGCTGATCCCCCTCTCTTCTCCATTTAATGCTTCAACCTTCCCTTTCTATAACATACCCAGGCACCCTTCTTTCCAATCACTAAGAAAAAAAATACCAATCAAAGCCCTATCTAAGTAAAGCTTCGTCTGTTATTTTTATGACCCCAAGGGAGTTTATTATACCCATTCCCCAGTCTCCCGCATTGCTCAAGTAAGTATGCAACTCTATTTGCGGACCTCCTTCTCTTCTGCCCATTCTCCATTCACACGCTTCTCAAAGAAGAGGAGGTAGGTTGGGCAGCAGGTACCACGAGCCCTCTGTCCTACACATCTATCCAGAAGTAAGTGTAGTTCACTGGTTCCATCAAATTCTCCTGTCTCTCAGCAAAGATTGTGTGAGTGTGCAGTTATGCTTCAGATGCTTCAGCATAGAATAGATCGATCTAGTTCCCATTCTTTTCCAGTGTACTCACTTTATATCTCCGACACACAAGGAAGGACGTGGTGGGAAGAAAGCATCCCTATCCTCTATCTAGCCAATTATTCCTCTGGTATCTTGCATTCACGCCCCTGTTTGACTGCCACCTAGGGATGTAGTTGTAGATAGGTTAGTCTTAGTGGATCGTTGGATCCACTTATTATCTCCTTCTAAGACATTTTGTTGTTTTCACTATATTCCATATATCATTTAGTCGTCTCTGCCTCACTGCTGGTCAGTACCTCCGAAAGAAATGGAGGACTTCATTCAGTGACCCCGCGATCTTCATTTAATAACCCTGTGATCGCCCTCTAAATGATCAAAATGAGGTAAAGCTTGAAGATAAGTTTTGTACTCAATAAATTTCTCAGTCCCTTTAGTCAGGTGGGCGCCGACCATTTTTTCGAACAGATCCCCCTAAAAGCTGTATGTGTGGGTCTCCCCGCATATGGCTCACGCTATTTGAGATGGCCCAGCCCAATATTCATTCACAAATCCTATAGTGAAATTGAGACTACTCAACCTCGGAAGCTAATTCATGTGTAGGCAGCGATGTCTGTCGTACCGTTGAATCTATCTATTTATGGAATTTTCTTTATTTTATTTTCAATTTTATAGAGGCTCTCTCCCTATTTTTCCAAGAATTCATCCACTTCCCTTTACTCCATAGGGCCTTATTTAATAGGGAAAAACTTTCTATTTCTGTCAAATGACCCTGCCTCCCTTGGATCCTCCACCGTCTGGGCTCTCTTTTTTCCCTATGGTATTCTCCCCCGGCGCAGGCCTACCACACTTTACGCCTGTAGTATTTTCTCCAGACAGTCTTTGCTAGTAGTACCATCCTCCTCTCTAGCTGTATGGGTGGGTTGTCCCTCATTGTTGCATTCTTTATTGCTATGGATTAAAGGAACAAATTTAGTTGAATGGAACAGTAGGCGGGTTACACGTTCCACTGTGCTGAGATATGATGTGTAGGCGGTGATGATCACCCTGGGGTATGTGCTAGTGCCCTTGACAGGTACGCCAGAACCCTCCAACGCTCGTGAAAACCTGGGTCAGTCGGTCCTCCATTCATTCGACTGGAGGTATGGATAACGAGGTTACCTTCACAATCTTCTCCCTTCTGTACCTATGTTGGAATAAGGTAAGGAGGTTTGCTTGATTTGCTCAAACTCCCCTTATCCCAATGCTCATGATGTGCTACAGAACCTTTACCGTGCCGGGAGAGGGGGACCAAGTAGGGAATAGCTAGTGGCATAGGAACTGACTCGGCATCAGTGACTTCGTGCCGCACTGGAGTAATCTAATATATGGTTCCGCGTGCTTCATCACTTCTCTGCTCATTTCCAATATTGATCTTGAAACACCATGAGCAGCAGGATGTTGAGGTCCAAAATTCGAAGTGAAATTTTGGATTTGCCTGTTCTTAGTCATCATGGGAAAGAAATATAGAAGAAAGATATTATTCTCTTAGATCTTGTCCAATACCACCAGTACTAGAAATCCATCTCCTTTGCCCTCCCTATTTACTTCTATTCCAGCCGAACCCATTCATACCCAATATCGGCTCATCCAAATCACCCTTAGATAGGGTAGACTCTGTCGCATGCCCCCCGTTCCATCTGGGACAAATACCTATTTAAGGTATTTTTGGTGACATCAGTTCCCGCCTGAGTAGTGTGACTAAAAAGGATGTTGCGGATTTCCCACTTCCAGCGCGAAAGCATCTGGGGGGAAAACCCATCCTGCACCAATGCAGCCTCTATTCTCTTTTCAACTAGGAAATACTTGTCGAGTATGACAAGATACATTCAGAGGTACCTAGCCTCTTTCTTCTCTTGAAATAAGAATGCTAGCCTGGTCTGAAGCTCTTCTCTCCTTTGCCTATCCAAAAGAAGAGGGCGCTCTAATTTTGAAACTTGGATGGCATGCGGAATGGACTGAACCTCCGATTGGAGAATGGGTAGCTTCCCATCTCTTTGGGGTGGGTCAAAAGGGTCAAAGGAGGGATCTCTCCTCCCATTGCATGTGGAAATAAATCCTTCGAGAATCCCCCCCACGTACCAATGAAAAAGGAGGACAAAGAGAAGAGAAAATACCTCAAGGTATGTTCTCCCTATTATATCCTCAGTCTTTTGTTTTAGATCAATTATTCACTGCAATCGCTTCGATCCACCCCCTCGGTGAAAACCCATAATACGCCCTGAGGAATTCCTACCAGCAGGCTTCCCTATACTTTAAGTGAATTGTCTAAGTGCTCTCCTTTGTCTCATTATTTATCTTGTAATTATTCGATTCCTCCCCTAATGCTAGATCATACTCCTCCTCCTTTTCCTGGCGGATAGGATCCTTCTTAGTCTTTTTTACATAACACTCTCCGCCGCCCAAGAGGACTGGCTATCTTTCTCTTTACTTACGTAATTTCTTTCTTTGTTGTTGAAGGAGTCTCTTCTTTTTTGGCTAATCCCATGACAAGTTCTTTTCGGTATTGTAATAATATTGCTTGCCACTCTTCGGTCCAGTAAACCAACTCCAACCAAGCCCAATACTTAAGACGAAACTACTTCAACATTCAATCGCATAACATTAATGGTAGCGAGAATAATGGATTATAACAACATCTGACCATTGAAAACTTACTTAACGGATCAGGAACTAGAAAAATCGCAGGTTGATATAATAGTAGTTCCTTCCAAAGGTAAAGTGAAGTCCCAACGTTCCTCATAACGCCGAATATCTCGTACGAGAGATTCCAACAAAGAACGACTTCTTAATAACTACTTCTTCTGCAATGGAACATGTTACTACTTAAAGCAACAAAGAACCGCTAAACATAATTGCAAGATCAGAAAGAACACCAGCCCGTACAGATAACCATGGAATGACTCCAAATACAGGTAAAAAGGTGATAGAAATTAACTACTAACCCACCCTCTATACTATATAAGACCTAAGATGATAAGAAAGGGTTGTGTCCACCAGGCGAGAAGGACACCAAAATATGTCTATAATCTATATCAGTGTCGGTAATAGTCAGGTTTCTTTTTCCTTAGCCAAAGAGAAATGAGGCCAGTAGCCAGCCTTTTTAAAAACCAGAAAGAAAGAAAGATCTAATTGAAAAGGCTTTAATGAAGAGATAAAATAATTATTACAAACAAAGCAAAGGCCTAGAAGGAAGCCCTCTCTACTTTCTCAACCTATGAAGCAAGCTAGGTTTCAGGGGAATCGGAAAGGGATCGAATGCTCTATCGGTGGTCGACTGCCACCTTTCTCTTTGGATTCTCTATTACCCCGAAAGAAATATTAATCGTCCTTACCATTTTAGTCCCCACCCTCAAGTGAGAAGGATATTCTGTTTCTATCGACTCTAGTAATATTATTCATTTGTAACCCTTAATCAAGCAAGTGAATGGGGCTAGGTTGTAATACAAAATTGTAACTATTGATTCCCCCACAATTCCATACCTTAAGCGGTGGGGTAAGCCAATTAAGAGGAAAGGTCTAAAATGCTATAGAGACCCATTGAAAGAGCTAGACAAATAGGAGAAAATCTTCCTATTGAGAGAAGGAAAGCTTTAATCTTGGGTTGTGCTCTTGGGGTATTAGTTTACCTTGCTTTAAGAGGTCTCGTACAGAGCTTTCCATCGATATTTCCTAGCATATCGAATCCTTTACCAATAGATAGGCTTGATCAACTTGATTCACTCATTCCTGTCTTTTCTTTAAAAGGAAAGAGCCTTAAAAAGTAGGAGGGATAGGAGTTTAAGATAAGACAATGAGAAGGATAGAGTAATAATCAGCTAAGGAAAGAATCTAAGTTGAAAACTTCCACCATTTGTCTGTCGGGAATCTTGACAATATTGTCTTATGGATCAACTGTCTCTAAAACTTCCTTGAATTCTCAAAAGATTTCCCCCGTCCAATGCTTCTGCTGGTTTTCATATAAAAACTTCAATTTCTCTTTCTTCTTATTGGGAGAACTCTCAATGGATTGGTTTTTGGGAGTCGAGGTGGAAGTAGATAGGGACTGGGGAGAATAAAAAACCTCTTTATCAAAATTGGTCTCATTTGATGCATGTCCAATGAGGGTGGCTCCAGAATGAGAAGAAGCAAATGGAGACTCCAAGGGAGATGCGCCTTCTTCACTCCGAGGGTAAGGGGATAGGGTTGGTCGAGAATTTCATTACCTAAGTACACCACTATAACCACTAAAAAGATCATATCTTGTTGAAGAGGAAGTGAAAGGAGCGAGACCTTGTGGACTAGGTACAGAAGGGGAGGCCTCTTCAGAGGTAGATAAAACCTTTTATTTCAGAGAGGCAAGATAGGATCTTTCTTTTAGGATAGGACCACATACCCTAATTGAGAACCGGAGGGAAGCTGTATCTACTCTAAAGTAGAGTAGATATACTTGCCTTTTTCTTAGAGTGGATTGAGAAAGAGAACTCAAATGAGAACATAGTCTTGTTGCATCTCCTAATGGAGAAGGGGTTAACCTATCCAACAAATAAGTTGGATCCTCTGGAGTTAGATCGGCTGGAGTAGCTACTTACCTTACTGGTGTCTGAAGAAGTCTATTGGTACATATGTCATACGAGATATGATAGCGATTTCTGACTTAAAGACAACTAGTTGAAGTAGAGCCGACTCTAACAGTTGACCAGAGAGTTTAGTGCCGGGAAATAAAAGAATGGAATATCAATTTTGTAACAAATAAGAAGGTTGCTTGATTATTCTTTTCAGGAGGAAGCCATAAGGACTCTGCATATCGAGATAATGTATGTTCTAATGCTTGCACGGGCTCATCTACTTCGAACAATCTAACAAAGTGTGTTTCACAGAAGGAAGACGGGTTGGTCAGTGCTTGAACTGATTGATCTAAGTGAGCTATGAGGTTAGTATTCTAAGATCAACTTGCTTCAAAGTGACCAAACATTATTATTATCAATGAAAGCTTCCCCCAACTCAACTAGGTCGCCATGAGTAGGACTCTGTCCATAACATAATCGACAAATCCAAGATGTACTCCTACAAGTAAATGGAGTTTGAATAGAGATTGGATATGCCCGAAAGGTTATGAATATATTTACAAGTCCAATTCCAATGTCTTGATTTCTAGTGGAAATACATAGAGAACCCATGTATATATCATCTTCTAATACAAGGCTAATTAATGTTTGACTAAAAATCCTTTTCGGCATTATCCCACTCCGAGGACTCACAAAAATATCCCGGGCGATGCCACAATATGTTCAACATACAACAATTTGTTGAACTACTTCAACAAGTCTGTAAGTGAGATATCCAGTGTATGGTGTTTGTACAACAGTATCCAGAACTCCTTTAATGGCTCCGTAGCAAGAAATGATATATTTTGTTAAAGAGAGTCCTTCGTGCAAATTTCTTTGAATAGGTAAATCAATAATTTGTCCTTGAGGATCTGACATTAATCCTCTCATACCGACTAATTGATGTACCTGAGATGCATTTCCTCTAGCTCCCAAGAAAGACATTATATGAACTGGATTAAAAGGTCAGTCATCCTAAAATTCAGATTCATTTTTTGTTGCAAATATTCACTTGTAGCATACCCTATTTCAATGGATTGACGTAATTTTTATACCGTGTGTACATTCCCATAGTGATGGTGTTTTTTCCAAAATCAAACTTTGTTGTTCAGCATCTTGAACGAGTCATCCCTTAGAAGGTATTGTTAAAAGGTCATCAATTCCTAATAAAATGAATGTAGAAGTAGTTGGTTGGAACCCCAGAGTTTTTACTTGATCCAGGATATATGATGTAAAAATCCAAGATGTACTCCTACAAGTAAAGGGAGTTCGTATATATATTGGTTATGCCCGAAAGGTTATGAATCGATTTACAAGTCCAATGCCAATGTCTTGATTTCTAGTGGCAATACATCGCGAACCCATGTATATATCATCTGCTAATACACGGACAATTAAAGTTTGGCTAAAAATCCTTTTCGACATCATCCCATTCCAAGGACTCACAGAAATACCCTGGGCGATGCCACAATCCTTTCGACGTACAACAATGTGTTGAACTAATTCAACAAGTCTATGAGTGAGATATCCAGCATCTGATGTTCGTACAGCAGTATCCACAACTCCTTTACGAGCTCCGTAGCAAGAAATGATGTATTATGTTAAAGAGAGTCCATCGCGCAAATTGCTTTGAATAGGTAAATCAATCATTTTTCCTTGAGGATCCGACATTAATCCTCTCATACCTACTAATTGATGTACCTGAGATGCATTTCCTTTAGCTCCTGAGAAAGATATTATATGAACTGGATTAAAAGGTCGGTCATCCTAAAATTCGAATTCATTTCTTATCGCAAATATTCACTTGTAGCATACCATATTTCAATGGATTGATGTAGTTTTTCTACCGCATGTACATTCCCATAATGATGGTGTTTTTTCTCAAAATCAAACTTTATTGTTCAGCATGTTGAATGAGCCATCCCTTAGAAGGTATTGTTAAAAGGTCATCAATTCCTAATGAAATGGATGTAGCAGTAGCTTGTTGGAACCCCAGAGTTTTTACTTGATCCAGGATATGTGATGTATATGCCATTTCGAAGTGATCTATTAATCTACTAATAAGTCATTTCATGGAAGTTCCGTCTATCGCTTTATTGTGAAAGACCAGATTGGCCCGTTCTGCCATAAGTACCTCCATATTCTGCTGAGTAGGATTCGATAATGGGTTTGAGTCGGTGATTGTAAAACTTTCTTTTATCGTTCTTGATTCGCGTATAAATTCTGGAACTATGTACCTAGCTAAATCGGAGATCCCTGAAGTCCTACGGTATCATAGAATTTTGTTAGGTACCATATGTATAGGCCCGAGAAAACCCCTGTATAGCTTCTTAGATTTCTCGATAAAGAGCAATATGACCAATAGTGGTTCGAACGTATATAAAAAGGATTTTTTTAGACTTCTTACTATTAGATAGTGTCCATAAATCTCATAAAAATTACCTAAAGATTCATAGTGAACTTCGATGGGAGTTTCTCTTGAAGAAATAACACATTGATCTAGTTGCCACCGGAGCCACAAAGGACTATCTAAATTGATTCGTTTATGCCGATAAGCCCCAATTGCATCATAGGATTTCATAAAAAAAGGTTCTTTCGTATACTTATAATAACTATTGTCACTTCTTTTTTTATTTTGATAGTTTCTGCGATTACATGGATTATATCTATTTACACAAATACCTCGATGATATTTGCTCGAAAATACATAGAGTCCAATAAGCATATCTTGCGTTGGTACAGAAATGGGATCCCCAATAGTCGGAGACAAAACATTCATATGAGAAAATATAAGTAAATGGTCCTCTACTTGAGCCTCCAAGGATAAAGGTACATGAACAACCATTTGATCTCCATCAAAATCGTCATTGAATGCAAACTAATGGATGTAAACAAATGGTGCGCCCCTCCACTAAAACGGGCTAGAATTCCTGTACGCCTAATCTATGCAGAGTGGGTGCTCTATTGAGTAATACAGGATGTCTCTACATAACTTCTTGAAGGATTTCCCATACAATCAGCTCTTTTTCTCGAATTTGAGTCTTAGCAAATCCTATGTTCGAAGAAAGATGTTGTCTAATTAGACCACGAATTACAAAAGAAATTCTTTCAACAAAGATGTGAATTAGGAAGGATTAGTCGACGAAATACGAACCGAAGACTGAACCTTGATATACCCCAGAACAATACATTTTTGTTACCACGAGATATATTGGCAGCCGCCGATCATTTGATTGGGCTGAAATTTGGAATGGGAGCACTTGACTATATGAATCATTTGAAAAATAAACATATTCATTCTGTATCAGATCTTTTACAAGATCAATTCATATTGGCTCTGGTTCATTTAGAAAATGTGGTTCGGGGGACTATATGTGGAGCAATTCGGCATAAATTGATACCGACACCTCAGAATCTGGTAACCTCAACTCCATTAACAACTACTTATGAATCATTTTTTGATTTACACTCATTATCTCAAGTTTTGGATCGAACTAATCCATTAACACAAGTAGTTCATGGGAGAAAATGTTGTTATTTGGTCACTGCAGGATTAACAGGTCGCACTGCTAGTTTTTGGATACGAGATATCCATCCTAGTCACTATGATGTATTTTCCCAATTGATACATCTGAAGGAATGAATGTTGGACTTATTGGATCCTTAGCAATTCATGCAAGGATTGGTTATTGGGGGTCTCTAGAAAGCCCTTTTTATGAAATTTCTGAGAGGTCAACCAGGGTACGGATGCTTTATTTATCACAAGGTAGAGATGAATACTATGTGGTAGAGGCAAGAAATTCTTTAGCCTTAAATCAGGATATTCAGGAAGAACAGGTTGTTCCATCTCGATACCGTCAAGAATTCTTAACTATTGCATGGGAACAGGTTCATCTTCAAAGTATTTTTCCTTTTCAATATTTTTCTATTGGAGCTTCCGTCATTCCTTTTATCGAACATAGTGATGCAAATCGTGCTTTAATGAGTTCTAATATGCAATGTCAAGCAGTTCATCTTTCTCGCTCTGAGAAATGCATTGTTGGAACTGGGCTGGAATGACAAACAACTCTAGATTAGGGGGCTCTTTCTATAGCCGAACGCGAGGGAAGGGTCATTTATACCAATACTCACAAGATTATTTTAGAGGGTAATAGAGATATTCTAAGCATTTCATTAGTTATATATCAATGTTCCAGTAAAAAATCTTATATTCATCAAAAACTCTAGGTTCCTTGGGGTAAATGTATTAAAAAGGTACAAATTTTAGCGGATGGTGCTGCTACTGTTGGTGGCGAACTTGCTTTGGGGAAAATGTATTAGTAGCTTATATGTCGTGGGAGGGTTACAATTATGAAGATGAAGTACTTATTAGCAAGCGTTTGCTATATGAAGATATTTATACTTCTTTTCACATATGGAAATATGAAATTCAGACTCATGTGACAAGTCAAGGCCCTGAAAAAGTCACTAATGAAATACCGCATCTAGAAGCCTATTTACTCTGTAATTTAGATAAAAATGGAATTGTGATGCTGGGATCTTGGATAAAGATGGGTGATATTTTAGTAGGTAAATTAAAACCCCAAATCGTGAAAAAGTCATCGTATTCCCCGAAAGTTAGATCATTACGAGCTATACATGGTATTCAGGTATCTACTTCAAAAGAAACTTGTCACAAATTACCTATAGGTGGCAGGGGCATAGTTATTGATGTGAGGTGGATCCAGAAAAGGGGTGATTCTAGTTAGAATCCTGAAACAATTCATGTATATATTTCGCAGAAATGTGAAATCAAAGTAAGCGATAAAGTAGTCGGAAGACACAAAAATAAGCGTATCATTTCCCAAATTTTGCCTAGACAAGATATGCCTTATTTACAAGATGAAATATCCATTGATATGGTATGTAACCCATTAGGAGTACCTTCAAGAATAAATGTAGGATAGATATTTGAATGTTCACTAGGGTTAGAGGGAGATCCTTTTTCACAAAATACAATAATTGGGCTTCAATTCTTGCTATACTATCTTGTTGATGTACCGCTATTTTACTTTGCACGTTCTGGATAGGTGCGCATCCTCATAGTGTGAGGGGTAAAAAATATCAATGAAAGACTAGAGCGTGAGCTAGCTGATCTACCGGCAAGTCCGTGATTTCTTATCCGCAAACCTCTTCATCTTCTATACAGCCTTCTCTAAGTATGAGCGGGCGGTGTCAGTATATTCTTTTCAAGTCTTTGCCAAGCGATATGGTTTGGGACTTATTCCTTTGTAAGAACTCACCAAAGTATGGAGAGTATGTGGTTCTTTCCCCATTGCTAACTTGAATGGTGTACTCCCGTAGCTTCGCTCCTTTGCAAGTTATAGGAGAATTGTGCCACATCAAGAATCCTAGCCCAATCCCGCTGGTTTGCACTCACAAAGTGCCTCAAGTAAGACTCAAGTATGGCATTTACCCGGATGGATGGAAACTCATGGAGAATTGCAACTCCGAACCCAAGAGTGGAAAGAGCTTCATCCAAAATTAACCCATGAAGCACGGGCCTCGATAACTTATGATAGTCCGTGGTAGTCACCAATACTTTACCATGTTCTTAAGGAAGAAAGGAGTTGCTTCTTCGTCCTTGCAATCCAGTGATGCAGGATTGAAGGTTGTAAACATCGAGAATCTATCAACCACAAACATAATGGAATCGAACAATGGTAGTGTCATGATGAAGTCCATCATGACACTATTCCATGGTCTCTCCGACACTGGTAGAGGTTCCAAAAGTCCACCAGGCTCCTTGTTCTCCACTTTGTCTTTTTGGTAAATAAGACAAGTACGCACGTAGCCTTCGATTCCCTCTCTCATTTGCGGTAAATAATATGCCAACTCCAAGAGTGCTCGCTTGCCTTGTTTCCCCAGATGACCATCCCACTTTGTATCATGACATTTCTTTTAGAAGAGTGCACCTTAAGTTCCTCCATTTTGGAACATAGAGGAAACCTTCGACTCTTCAAAGGCTCTTTGGTAGCTCTCCATCCACTCCCAAGGACGGTTCTTCTTTGGGTGCAGCAATGGCGAAATACCCCTTTTCTAAATAAACTGACCGCAACTCGATCACGGAAGTAGGCACCTCCTACTCCCTTATGGAAGACACCTTAGCCTCATTCATCTTAATTTGTCTTATGACAAGCCCCAAGAAGTCTACCTCCTCCTTAACGAACGAGCACTTCTCTTTCTTGATGTAAAATTGAGTAGTTGGAAGATTTTACGTAGATGCTCCACGTGCTCCTCCGGGATATTACTATAAATGACTATGTCATACAAGTATACCACCATGAACTCATCAAGGTATGGCTGAAAAATCTTATTCATAAGACTGCAAAATGTGATTGGTGCCTTACTAAATAGCATCATGAGCCACTCGAACGTACCATACCTTCTTATGCATGTGGTCTTGGGCTCATCTCCTTCGTCTATGCGCACTTGGTAATATCCTTTGTGCAAATCTACCTTCGTGAAGAATTTGGCCTTCCCCAATCTATTGAACAAGTCGACAATCAAGGGAATAGGGTATTTCTTCTTCACAGTTATCTTGTTTAGTTCGCGATAGTCGATGTACAGTCACAATGATCCATCATGCTTCTTTTGGGGGCAAGTGAGAGCATTAGATCGAATACACAGGATTACCAATGTTTTTACCTTATCTTTACTTAGACTACTTCTCTATTTTTCCTTTTTACAATTGTTTGCTTCCAAAGGCTTATGCGGGACAGCAGTTCTATTCATCGTCATAAAAGAAGAATGAATATTCTCAATTGGGTGGCCTTGTCGCATGCTTTGTTTCCATTATCGCCATTATTGTCAAAATTTCTTCCTTCACCATCATAAAGATGGACAAATATGAGAGAAGAGGAAATGAAGGCCAAACATATAGTAAGGTACCAAAACGATTGTCACTTGCGGCACAAGAATTTGGTTCAGCTTCAAGGGTGGTTCTTGAGGGACAAGGGTAGCAATCCTTTATTTTCTAAAAAGACATTTTATTGGCTTCTCCCTAATTAAGTACGCACCTCCAGTTAAGTCTGTATAAGTTTAAGCTATAACAAACACATCAGAGAGAGTAATCTAGGATGGATATACCTTAACTTGAATTTCAATCCTATGTCTTTTGCTTGCCTAAGGTTAAGGTAGGAAAAAGAGAGAGCTACTGGACACTACGGGGACCGTAAGCGATCTAACAAACCTATCTTGTTGAACGAAACTCAAACTCAGACTAGAGATATCAAATGACCTAGGGGACTGTACCTCTAGATGTAGCACTGGATGTAAGAAAAAAAACTTCTACCATCAGTAGTTGGAAGAAGAACTGAAATTGGATATAACTGAAGGAAAGGCTATATAGGTACGATAATAGGGTACGGTTAAGTAGGTAAGTAAAGGCTCTGTCTCTCGCTCTGTGGTCTTGTGTAAAGCCTTTCCGCCTATCTATTCTTTTTTTCTCTTTATTCAAAGTAAGAATATCGAAAGCATGAAAAGGAATGTCTTAGCGCGCCCTTACTCTAATTCAAAATTTGTCTTTTTCTTTCTATTCTAATTCCTCTTCCTTCATTCCTCGATCCTCTTGTAAATTCTTGGTGTAATACTCACTCGTAAATGATTGGTGTCAAAATTTCTCACTAACCAGGTGTGTCAGTCTCATCCGTGCAAGAATTAGGAATTTCTTTTCCAACTCATCCAAGAATGGACTTTATGGCAAAGAACAAGAAGAAAACTAAAGGAGAAATTTGTCCAATAGTAACAAAAGGTGACTCCACAGGTTGACATCCTAACCAACCTAGTAGTATGAAATCCACCAAAAGCAACCAAAATATTCCTTGGTGAATCGGGAAAAAATTTGAAATACGTACATACATACTTTTAAAAAAGTGTAAAGCTAACAGACATAAAAACTGGTGTTATTGCGGCTACACCTCCCGTTTTTCAGGTATACTATAAGGGATGGGATGGATCGGTAGGAAATACCATTCTGGCAAGATATGAGGTGGGGTGGACATCGGATTAGCAGGTATATAATTGTCGGGATGCCCTAAAACATTAGGAGCATAAAAAATCCAAATGGAAAAAAATATAGCAAAAGCTACCCAACCTACTAGATCCTTTACATAAAAATAAAGGTAAAAACAATTTTATCCATCTATGAATGTACACCCAATGGATTATTGGATCCATATTGATGCAATGCGGCCAGATGAAGAAGACTAGCGCCTACTAAAATAAAGGAGAGTAAATGATGAAGACTAAAAAAATGATTTAAGTTGGCATTGTCCACGAAGAACCCACCCCAAAGACAAGTCACTACGGTATCTCCTACTACAGGAATGGCGCTAGCTAAGCTTTTAATTACTATAGCTCCCCAAAAGTTCATCTGACCCCAAGGTAGTACATATCCTATAAAAGCTGTCACAATCATTAATAGAAAGATTACAACTCCAAGACACCGAGAAAATTCCCTAGGACTTCTATAACTGGCATGATATAGACCATGAAAATATAAAGTTGAACCACAATGAAAAACATAATTGCCCCATTAGCATGCATATAACGGAGCAACCAGCCCCCTTCAACATCTCTCATATTATATTCTACGTTGTTGAAAGCTAAATCCACATGAGTGTGTAATGCATAGCTAAAAAAATGTCAGTCACTATCTGAATGACTAAACAAATACCAGCTAACGAACCAAAACCCCACTAATAACTAAGATTTCTCGGGGTTGGATAATCTATCAAATACTGATTAAGTGTGGAGGATATAGGTTGTTTAAGAAGAGAGAGTCAATGGTTACTTATAGTCATTTATTTATTTATCTTTTATATTGTGACAACTCTTATTCCCTCGCCTTTTAGCGTTCTGGGGCCCTACGATGTATTAAAATATGAGACTCTTTCTTCCACCTCCTAAGGATGGAGGGGGTATATATAGAGAGAAAAGCGTCAAAGGGGTCGGATCACCCTGGGTTACAAAAGAGTCATCCAACTTCTCGGTGACTAAATAAGAGAGGTTTTTACTACTTTCTCTTCTCTCCAACACTCTCAGACTGATCATCTTGTTGTAACAAAGAAATCTTAGGAATGAATCTAATGAAAATTTAGGTCTCTGTCTACTTTTTAGATTATTCTTTCCTCCTCAGTGAAAGAGGAAAAAAAAGGTGTGTGGGATAAAGAATTCTAAAATGAGAGAAGATTTCATCCACTAAGCGGGATAGAGTGTGACCCCTAAGCAATGGGGGGTTCTTGCTCATCTCTTGGGGGTCCATCTCATCAGAAAACTTTTCCTCTTCCATTAGCATAGCTAAATTTGAATAGGTTGAATCATCCTCAAGAAAAGTAAGCCCTATTTCCTTGATTGAATTTGGCTTCGCTGCGCCCTGAATCAATCAAAAAGCTTATTGATTTGATTTATCCTATATCATTTGTTTGGGCGACAGGGAGGCTGTGAGTTACCTGGGCTACAAATTTTTCCGTTGGTTGATTCTCGAAATTGAAAAAAAAAATGGGTCTAGACCCATAAATAAATAGAAGCGAGGCGAGGGTCCTTCATTAAAAGGGGGAAAAGAGGGGTGGGGATTTATTCTGAGGGGCGCCTTACGCAGCTTTAGAAAGGAGAGAATGACTTTATGAAATTCTCTCCAACCTTTTCTATCTATATTTAGAAGTAGGGTGAGAGAAAGTCAATATGATATTTGCATTGATATTTCCAACGAAACGTTGCACTTTTCTTCTTTCTCATTCGGAAGGCTCAGTCCCACACCTTGACTTCAATGATGAGAAAAACCTCCTCACTCTGGTGCTCCACTGAACAACAGTTTTTTAACTTTACTATATTTTGAATAGTGGTCGATCCTTCAGGAGTTACATTCATAACTTAATGTAATGTTATGTTCACACGGTGATATTCTATATTTCCAAGAGTACTACCATGTACGTGGTCTATATCTTGGGAACATACTTGATAGGAGATAGACACAGGAGGTATAGGGGTACCCCACTTTGATTCCCGCCCTGTTAGCATCTATGATCCTAGATAAGGTATTAGTCCGTTAGGTCTTTTCGATCCAGAGTCGGCTGGTAATGGACCTACTTACCTTGCTTGTAGATCTGCTGCGGAGCTAACCCTTGTTCTATTGGTTTAGAAGTGGCTTCCAAGTAGATTTATTTATGCCCATCGAAGGACCTCGAGATGCTAATCCATGAAAAAGGATACGAGAAATTTGGAAGAACTCACATACGGAATGAGGGTGACCCGTGTAAATACATCGATTTCTTACTCGTGCAAAGGACCTCTTTCTTGGACACTTGGACAATAACTAACGATGTTTGTCCCGCATATCACTAGAAAGATCAGATTCTTTACAAAGGGATTTATAAAGATTTTTCTCAATTCATATTTAGCCTAGCCGCGAGCAATCTACATTTGTGATCTCGTATATTTTGCTTCTCCGACATCTTACTGAGTTTCCCCCTCATCTTTTTGGAAAAAGCTACTCCACAGTGGTAAAGTCTCATCTTGTGTGTTGGCCAAAGTTATAATAGTAACATTGAACCCTCGAAAATGTTCGAAGATCTCGAAATGATCTTCCAGTTCGGGGGAGAATTCAGAAAATTATGTTTACATCAAGAATTGAATTAACCTTTCCCTTATTTCGAGCGGAGAATCTAAAAGATACATTACTATGGATATTCTTACCAAAAAATATGACATTCCATGCCCTTGAAGAGTGATTTGTTGTGCTAGGTCACTGACATATCCTTTTTTGTCTTTATTTAACCCCAAGAATGGATTGGATCGAAACGTCTTTCCTGTTGAAGCCCTTTGTATCTGTATTAATTTCTAACTGCACAGAACCTCCATAGAAAATTTTCCATTTTTGATAGAAGGTGTTGTCTTTGGTACTACAATTATTTTACACGATCCAGGAACTTCCATAACATTGGCGCGATTCGGTTTGAGCAACGGATCCTGACGTGATACATGCTCGTAATGAAAATAGAGTAGAAACATGAGTCGATCCATAATGAGTATTAGATTGAAGTTCTCTTAAATAAGACCACCAAATCCTATCACAAAGATACAAAGCGTCCAGTCCTCTTCTCTTATGTTGAAGTGCAGTGTAGTGTGGTAAGGTTTTGTCTCACAGAAAGAGTGGGGAATTAGGATAAAAAAAGCAGAATTTATGCAATTTATTTTCTAAGAAAGAGATCATAGTCCTTTATGGAACTTTCAACCCGCTAAAATGGAAGGCTTTGCACTTGTGGAACATAAATTCAAGGGATACTCATCAAGTGGACCTAAATAAAAATCTCCTTCTTTGCTTTTCTTCTCTGGAGTCAATTTGATGAACTCAAGATGAATCGTCCTTAACGGTGATTGATAGCGAAGTAGTACCAATTGTCGTGTGCTCTAAAGAGGAAGGGGCATCATTCAATGGATACATTATTTCTTTTGGGAAGAGGCGAACGAAAGGGAAGGCATCTGAAGCGTCTTTTTCTTCTTATCTTGAGGTTGCATGCACCGATTCTTCAACAGGCTATCTATTCTAGTCGATTGGCGTGTCTTTTTTTTTTCTATATCTTCGGTCCGTGCTTTCGGGTGCCTTATCTATTAGTTAACTAAAGTGCCTCTTGCCTTATTCTATCTCTTGATGTTTGATTCCTCAATTGTAGAGGGTTGGGATGATAGAGTCCTGGATAATGTTGGAAAAAATTCTAATCCATTGGCAAGGGAAGGAGTGTAGGACGATAAGGAAAAAGAAGGGGTAGGACCCTGAGTTTGGATGTGAAAGGTAGTTCTTTCGGATGCGACTCGAAGATGGATTACGTGGAAAGAATGGATAGGATGAGTGAAATGGTGGACAGGTAGTGCCTAAAAACTGAAACAAATATTTCTGAATCCCAAGGGCGAGTTCCCCGGGAGAACCCAACAGTTGATGAAAGATTTGAAAGCACACAAGAAGGATTCATTCCCACCTCGGGCTTCTGCCATGATTCACTTCAATGTGAAGAAGGGGCCATGAGCACAAGGCATTTTGATGTCCAGTTTTTGAAACATAGAGATGGGTTGGCCAGTATGGCTCTATGTCACATTTTCTACACATGAGTATATTAAATCAGAAAAGAAATCCAATACAAATACTGAATCAAGAAGCAGCTCACCAAGCAGCCAATAAATTCCTTCGTATCAAATCAAAATAGTCCTTCACCACAGGTACTCAGTCTTGCTTCTATCGCCTTAGCCTTTGATATGCCTCGTCTTTTCTTCTTTGGGCTAGGCACCTAAGAGAAGACTCAAAATGGAAGATCGTGGTCTTAGGTTTAGTCTAAAAATCCATTCATATCGATAGGGGGCAGGGAACCAATAAGAAGCATTTTCGGGCCAATCAAACAAACTATAGGTTTCCCTTTTGTGCGATAGAGGATAAAATACGTTTTCATCAATATCTAGATTTTTGATTCATTTCTTTCATAGAAAAAAAAGTAAGTAAAAACAAACTAAAAATTAATAAACCATGAGCAAGTCAGATTGGGATTCCTAATGACAAGCGAACGGGCATTTTCTGGTCTATAACAAACAAGAGAAGGGAAAGGCGGGTGGTTGAGACAGTGTAGTACATTTTCACAAGAGTACGGAGCTTCAAATTAAAGAAATTTCTTTCTTGTGAGAGGGCGAAAGCTAAGGAAGACTATCTGTAAGAGCGGCAGGCAGGATAAATAAGATGTGTAAGGCAGGGCCAAAGAAGGTAGCATGGCTACTAGGAGCGAGACTACATGCTTCAATTTCATAAGTGGGTGAAGGAAGAATACCTACCTTCAAGAAAAAAAGGCGGGGACCTTGGGCCTTTGCAAACTCAACTATCTTACTGGGAACTAGACAAGCACCTAGATGTAAATTCTTATGCCCTAGCCCAAAATTCTTACTTCATTTATCACAGTTCTAGGCCCGTAGAAATGGCTTTCTCCTTCTCCAATTGTCAATAGAGGTTTTCCGCTATGTTCATCCAAAATTACATTTCGTAAAAAAGAAAGTAAAAAACAAGTGAGAAATGCTAGAAATAAAATGTTTGTTCCGATAATAGGAAATTTTATCCCTCTGATCTTAGATACGCCCCCCCTCTCCCCCGATCAAACTAAAGCGTAAGGTCACCTTTTAGTTTGCATGAGTCCCGACTACTTTCCAACGGGCAGATGATTTCTCTTGCCTGGTGAATTAGTATGTTCTAACACGTGTTTTTGGTATGAGTATGTATTTCATATTCGTTACAGGACAATCAGGGCTAAAGAAGGTCCAACAATGTGCGATATGTGGATTTCATTTACCCTTAGTAATGAGAGGATTGGTCCTCTCATACCAGTGAATTGGGTCATATACATTGGAGCAAGAGAGTACTGGATCACCGTTGTGGATGTAGGTGTTCCTATGAAATAAACCGGTACCACATTCCACTAGGATACTAGATGGAGTTGGTCTCACCGTAGTGACGAGAGTTCTAGCTCGATAAATCACCCATTCCCTATATATGTCCAAGCGACATCCACTTGTGAATACAACAACTTACCCACCATAATCAAGTAAGAGTAACAATATTCACTAAGCTTCCTTTCGATTATACCTATAATAAGGAATACATAGTGCTTGTTGATGGCCACGATTCCAATATGGACCTCTGACCTTTTTTCCTGTGAATACCTCGATTTATGTACGTCTAAATCATGGCCACTAATTAACCGATCACACTGGTCAATGGCATTCATTTAGTTGTCATGTTCAGATGGATGAGACAGTTCCCACTTGAAGCATGCTTCAAGTCTAGCTTTGAGACATTTACTGCAACCGGGACCTTTATTCCTTATTGTTGCAATTCCATGCTAGCAATTTAGTTTCATGTTGACTTGTGGAACAATCACATCAATATACATGGAAATCGAAATTGGAACTGGAACTTCATAATGAACCTGGACTAACCCAGATAGAGTCGTGGACAACATGAATTCATGACATACCAAGATTTACTCATTTTATCGATGGAAATGAGTCAAGTTACCTAATGTGATACACTATATACATCATCATAGATCACTACGTATTTGAACTTTAGCACCCCCTCTTGCTTGTTATTGTTAGGGATAGATGAACAGAGCAGAACGACTTCTCGCTATGTTATGCCTAGTAGTACCCGAAGCATTAACATTGAAAGAAGTTCCTCAAGCATTTACAAAAGAACAAAGACAAGGGTTATACCTATTGGAGAATCCTTACTAGTCTCATCGATTACTCAAAATTCAACTCTTACACAGGGAAGGAAAAAGATTAATACTTATACTAATATCGAGCTGGAAGAGCACTAGATAGAGACTATAGGGTCTCATCCCTACTTTAACCAAGAGATAGGGAGACAACATCATAGCATGAAATGAGCCAATGCCAAGTGCTCTCTTTGTTTGTTGCTCCTCTTCTTCTAAAGCATTGAATAAATGAAGAGAGTGACCCTAGAAGACGAGGCAATCTCAGATATTTTACTTATACTTTACTCTCAACTTTGAGAATTTCAACTTATATCAGAGCAGGGAAAGTGGAGATGCTGGTAATTATATTCGTAGTAATGAATGCCAGACCTTTCTAGTGGAGCAATCCTATGGTGATGAACGTGACACATCAATCCTTTGTACCGAAGTAAGGTTGACTGCGAATGATAGTTATACGTCCGCCAATAGTCAAAATTGAGAAATTGTACAGATTCAATTCGACGATTCATGTCTTCATTAGTAACTAATCACCTTTAGGTAGAAGCATGGTAACAAAAAGAAGTCAGCCTTGAGGGTCTTCTAGCTGAAGATAAACGACCGGTAATTAAATCAATAACTTTAGTTACTAGACTAGCACTTAAATTAGCTGTGACAGTATCTGTTCGTGCGTCTTATATGTTTGATCTTAGTTCCATTGAACAGAGGATCTTAATGCTTGCTTGGAGAACTCAAATCCTTATGCGGTAAATCAATAACATTGGATTTAGTTCTTTTCTTCTTTTTACTTTCATGGGTTGGTTTGGCCTTTTCCCAAGCCATAGCAAAGAGTGATTTAAGCGCATCATGTACGACCTTGGCATTTATCTTGTTGTTGTTAAGCATATTTTGGAATATGTTGTTGACACACTTCATCATAGTTTCTTTACTACTCCACTCCTTTATTTCATTTCATCCTTACTCCATATTCGGATGCAGATTAAGGGGGAAAGACTTTGATTGGGAAAGGGGCCTCCTCTACCTACGGCATGTTCCTTACTCACCTGGCTAACTATGACACTGGGTTTTTTCTTGTATGAGGACTCTTTACGCACTGAGACTTTCCTTGAAAAAAGCGGAGACCTTATTTCTACTTTTATCGTAGATAGCTAATATGAGTAGGAAATATTTTCAATAAATGAATTGAATTTTTCAATAGTAATAAGCTAATTGATTTAGTACGTTTAGCTTGGAACTATAAAACTTTACCCTATGACCTAAGAAAAAACTAGTCTTACGTTAGAATTTTTTCTCTGATATCTATCTTTTTCGTTAACCACATAAAAAAGAAATTGAACCTCTTCTAGTTTTTTTGACAACTCTAATCCATTTGATGTCCTCCACCCTTGCCCTCCTCCTTCCACCGTTAGTTTAGCTGCAACAACCGCAGACGCAGGAAGCATTTCATCTATGGAAAATTGGAAACGTTGAAGTAGGTTGTGGCTTATAAATAGGAAGATAAGGCATTAGCGGACCGACTTGAAAGGACCCTCCTTTTCTCTATCTAACTCAGCGTGCGCTCCTTTCGTCCCTGTGAGAACATATTCAGACATGTACACTACTCATATCAGTACTAGAATCCCTCATATAAGGCCTGTAAGACTATAAGCCCCAACTTCTATGCGCGAGCCAAATAACGTAGGTGCATAAGAGTACTTCGCACCACAACCATCTCTTTTTATAGGTTCTATGGACCAATGTCTGTTGCTTCATCTGGGAGAAAAGAATCTAGATATGCCGGTCATTAGAAGGAAGAATCACCATAAAAAGATTCCTCGTGTATCATCTATAGCAAAACTATGAATGGGAGCGAGCAATCCAGACCGTATTGAAAAGGTTCCTGGGACACAACAGAAAAGTAACAATATTAAGAAATGAGGTCCAAGACTGAACAAGGGGTAGAATTACTGAATGAATACGAGCTATGGCTAATACCTGAGGCATAAAATAAGCATTTTCTATGGGATACCGAAACCACCATCCACCCCGACCTAATTCATGTTATGCCCACCAACTTCCTGGCAAAATGCCTACGGTTAAAAACCACTGACATGTCAAGATCCAACTTTGAATTGGTTCCTGGTCCTAGTTAGAGACCACTGTATTCGCGTCGGTGGTCTAACAACCTGGCGAAATAGTGGTATCTTTCTTTCCATTACGAATGACATGCTTTTCCTGCTCCCTCTCCATGTCCACTAGAGCTCCTGTCCAGAGAGGAGAGAGGGAGAAAAAGTTCCGCCGAAGCAGCATAAGCAGGGTTCTGTTGCTACATAAAAATAAAGCAGGATAATATTTTGGCCCACATATTGAATTTGAGGGTAAAGAGATCGATTGTTATATGGGATCCAACACATCCAACTGAGAAAAATAGTGTTCCATTCTTTTTGGTGGCATCCTTCCGCATTGGCGACGAGTGGAGTGCCACAATCCCATTCATTATTTTTTATCTACATAAGACAAAGCCCATAGCACTAGCGACGTCTCCGGCATAAATATAAGGAAGATGTATAGTTGATATAGGATCTTATGGAACAGGATTTGATTCTGCAAGTGGTTCAGTACAAATAAAGAAATTTTGAATAAAAGGGTTGGAACTCGCAGATAACAAAAGGGAGAAAAACAAAGCAATGCCAAGAGCTCTGTGAATCCGTTGTTCATCGATAGGAGAAGCTCTCTCTTTATCATCTTGTGCTAAATGCAACATCCTTTTTCCTTCTCGCGAACCATGGGAGAGCTTAGCGCCCAGAGGAGCAAAGCTCATTTTCCTTTCAGGGTAAAGCGGTGCATAAAAAAGGGTTGGCACGTCAAAAGTCCAGTTCCTTCGTGAACGAAGTTTAGAATCAACAAGGGTTCATAGAATGAAGTGAGCGTATAACTGGGATTTCATTCCACTTTTTTTCATAATGAGGGGGAGATAGAATAGAGTTCTTCATGAAGTTTGAAACAAAAGAATAAAAAAAACTCTCTCTATGGCCTCCTCTACTTACAGTCAAGTGGCTGAACGCTTCTCATTTTGAGACATTATGTCTTAGGGGTCAACCCCGGTGACAAAGAAGGAATCCATAAAAACTTAGGATCTGACACCATGATAAAATACTACCCTCATAATTAGACCATGTCCCTAAGATTTGATAAAAGAAAGGTGCATTAGCGGTTAATATGTTGTAATTGGATAAGTTATTAGGAATATGATGGAACGAAAGACCAAGGAAAGAAACAAGAATACACCAAAATGAAAGTGATGCACCAAACACTAGTGGTTGTTTCTTGTTGTAAGTGAATGCAATGAAAAGACCCAGAAATAACGAATAATGAAACAATTCATGTATTGACATTTCGTGCTCATTTCCAAATTTCTTCTTTGTTATTCCCATCATCCGGTAACCATAGTATGATCCACAAGAAAGGTGGCAAGATTCGGACCTATGGTCAGACTGCCCTTGACCTGATGGGTTGGGTCATCGGGTTAGCACCCCTCATCGCCTATGTACCCGAAATAGATGTGCTACGCTACACAACACCTAACCTTGTCTCCCTTACTCCTCTTCTGGTTGTGCCATTACCAATCTCGGGTAACTCCCGATCCGGCCGCCCCTGCCCTAAGAAGAACTATTATCCTTATGACCAATCAAGGATCAGTTTCTTACTTCTCGAGCGATAGTTCCACCATCCCGACCAGCAACTTCTTGGGAGTAGGGACACTAAATCTTGCCCAACCTAGTAAAGGGGCTTGGGGATAGAGGGTTTTTTGGGGTAGAAAAAGTTTCTAGGTTGGATTTTTTTAGATTAAATAGTACTAGTTGGGTAGATAAAGGTGGTCAGATATAACCTTTGCATTGATCTTGTTTAGAAGGGTGGGTCGCTTGAGTGTCAAGACAAAACCAAGCAGTGGTTGTTTTTTCCTTGGCTTATCGAACCAACATATGCCTACTCCTCCTTTGATGACTCCATGTAGAGAAAGCCTAAATTTCCCGATGTTGATTGAAAGGAAGTTGGGGATTGACATAGATCTTTTTGCCTATCTGGAGTGCTGGAAATATAGCAATGTTTTTTGTATTTTGGATTTCCCGGTCATTGGAAGCAATCTTCACTGGCACAAGGATCTCCTTATAGCAACCTCCACTACGATAGAAATTGACAATGAGTTTATGAAGGCTTCAAGTAGTGCGGGATAGGCTAATCACCAAACTGCTCTAGAATAGGTTAATCACTAGAAACAAGAATGAGTGAATCTAGTTTTTAGAGCATGCCTTACTCTAATAGGGGAGTAGAGTTTCTAAGTAAAGGCAAGTGCAACTATATATGAAATATCCTAGTTGTCATCAAGGCAGGTCTTCTATAAATTCTACCGGCCAACCAGAAAGTCCTTAAGAATGAGAAAGCTGACTAAAAGGCTATTCCATAACCGACTCTTGTTGTCGAGTCGGAGGGTGTTCAGCCACTTTAAGGAGAGGGGGCTTGGCTGGTACCAGGATCTCAAAGAGTTTTCTTCGAGAGAGTGGTCTTTCTATCATTACAAGCAGGTCATTCCTCTAATCACCCTTAAGAACAATTGATCCAAGCTTGCAGGAATCTTGTTCAAAGGGATTGGCAATGCTTTTGTAAGCATACTCATAGATAAGAGAAAAGGTAAGATCGCGAGCGACTGGTTGGCATCTGAAGCTCTGAAGCAGCCACTGGGTTATCAACAGCTTTTAACCTGTCTACCTAGACATAAGATACCTTGAAAAAAAAAAAAAGGAAAACGTTATTGTAAATGGCACGAGAAATAGACTCACTCTACAAATAATTGTGTAAATTTTAGGATTTTAATTCAAGACTACTTGGAAAAAGGTTTGTTCTGAATAGCATACGAACTAATGGGAATCGAGACATCACTATTTGTGGGAGCAGGAGAGATCAATATGATGTCTGTTGACTTAAGGAAGTTGTATGGACTACAAAAAGAGTTGGAGGCGACTGAGCACATCCCATCCCACAAGAGTTAAGCCCAGAAAGCGTGGCAAGTCATTCGCCAAGGTCATTACTAACAACAAAATTATGTTTGAGATGTCAACTTGAAATCTTGATGAATCAAGGAGAAAAGCATCTACCCTTTCGAAAAAAGATAGAATGGCGACCTGTGGTAAGAGAGCCTTTAGCACAAGAGCAAAGGATTATGACTAATTTAATTTCCCTCTCTACTCAATTGTTTGAATATAGTTGCGTGAAGCAGCATAAGTGCTACCCTGGTTTAAGAAAAAAGGGGGAACATAAAAGCAAGGCTATTTTGAAGCCTCAAGCGTCTATAGACCTATTATCCATGAAGTACACATAAGTGGGAATAGGAAAAAATAACGGTTATAAGGCATCTAGAGGACCTATTTTTGACTATTCATAACCTGAACTCTTAGGTTAGGGGGATGAGACTAGTTCATTGACCTAGACAATGGCCTGAGACCGTTAGGAGTGGGCTTGATACACTGGGAATGATCTTCTTAAAAAATATACTATGGCTTAGAATGCTATGATTGGGGGTCAAATCATTCTATAAAGATTTGAGGGAATAATGATTTTTACTATTCACCAAAGTTGTAGATAAGAGAAGGGCTTAGCGCAAAGAAAACAATCTAGCCAAGATTGGTAAGTCTAGAACAAAATCTAGAGGGAATGGTTTGCTAAATTTAGTCGACGTTCTTTCTGCATATGGGCTGAAGTAAACTAAGGTTGATCATTCAGTATTTGTTTGTCATATCCAAAGTGAATCTCTAATCCTTGTTGTCTTGTGATGATATTGTAATTATAGGTAGTGAGAGGACATGAATTATTGACCTAAAATAGTATTTTAGTAAACACTTTTTTAGCAAAGATCATGGAAAGCTTGGATACTTTTTGGGTATTGAAGTAGCAAGATCAAAGGCGGGAATATCACTTTATCAAAGGAAGTATGTTACAGACTTTTTAGAGCAGACTGGACTGTTGGGAGCAATATGGATCCAACTTTGAAATTTAGTAAGGATGATGGCCTTCTCTTTGAAAATCCAGAGAGGTATAGATGTTTGGTTGGAAAGCTTATCTATATGACTATAATCCGACCAGATCTAACCCTTGCTCTTGGAGTGGTTAGTCAATTCATGCAGAATCCAAGACAAGATCACTGGGAGGTTTTTTGTTCTATCTTGAGGTATCTCAAGAAAACTCCAAGAAAAGGATTGTTCTTTAAAAGAAAATATCCAATTCTTTCACACGGAAGGAGATAGCTCTCTCTTATTGGATTAGCGTTTCGAGTTGAAGGTACATCGTTAGGCTACTTCTGCTCTCATTCCTGATCAACGTCAAATTCTTCCTAAAAAAGAGGTCATTCATAGGCTATTATTTTTGTGTGGGTGTGAATATCATGACTTCTGATTCAATTGTTCGAGGAGCAGGGGGTTTAGGTTTTGGTGAAAAGGTCTTAGGCATCTTTCAATGAGAAAAAAATAGTCTATGTTGGGAATTGGCTTCTCAGTCTAGCTAAAGAAAGTGAGGCAACACTATTCACTTAAAGTAAAGTGTCACTTGCTTGAACAAGCCCTTTTTACTTAAAGCTATCTTCTCGTGTCGATGAGGGACTATTCCTACTACGTTCTAACTAGAAAGATCAGAAGAGAAGATGCCATCGAATTGGATCTTAGAGATTGAAAGAGAGCTCCTAACTCGAGGGTGAGAAACTTTAGATGTTCTGTTAAAGTTTAGGTAGGTGTAGGAGTTGCTTCTTTCAAGAATTAGCCCAGACCCATAAAGGATAAAGACAAAAGGCTAGATTTCACTCTTTCAAGATTGAATTTCTAGTTTGGAGTTTTGTACCCAGGCACGGAATCCACTTGCCAACTGATCCAAGTTTGAATTGGGGAACGAACGATCTCAGTAAGGAGGTAGCTCCAGGAAGGTAGTTTTTTGACCCAGTTCAGTGAGACCAGGGCTTAGATCTTTGAAACAGATGTTTAAGGAAGTTTCAAAATGCTTACTCAAAAGAGTAAGGAAGAAGAGCTATTTTTATTTAAGCGGAATAATAGCTCTTGGGTAAGAAGGCAGGAAGAAGTTCACACCAGGATTGAAAAAACTGGTTTGATAGAACCAGGATCAGTGAAAAATGATGGAAAAGGAAGATTGTAAGTGTGATCATTTATCCTCTCTCTTCCTATCATCAGAGAATCAATCTCATAGCCTAGCTATGTAGCAGGATCATAGCCTTTTGATGGAGTAAGAACCATGACTATGGAATCTGGTACTCTGACCGTTGTTTTGTTACCCGGTCTTGGTGGTGTAGTTATAGGAGGTGCCATAACTTTAAACTCTTTTTTTAGATGAGAATCATAGACTTTTTTATTGCCCAAGCAAGGGAATCCATTTACCTTTGACCTGACTTTCAGAAATGGGATTCCGAGAAGGTAGAGTTCAATAACCCAGTTCAGTGATCGAGGAGAGGTTGAGAAGAAAAAAATGAATGGAATGGTCCAAAAGTTGCTATAGAATATCGAATGAGTCTTAGTGAATCTAGTCCATTAATTATATAGATCACCTGTGCGCACGTTATCTATAATAAGAAAAAACTTGGCTCCAGGTAGCGAAAGGGAGTAGCAAAGGGGAAATTCATTAGGAGAGAAGACCAGGATTCCCTTGGTCCTTCTAAAGACCAAAAGTATACCTGGATTTATCGTCCATCTAGAGAATATCAGTCATCCAGCTTATAAAACATTGAACTAGCAGCCGGAGAAGGGGAACTTTAACTAAGAAGAAGAATAAGAAGAATTGCTTAAGTAAGGTAGTCACTTCTTTTTTTTGGTATATCGCTCTGCTCGTAGAGAGAATGAACAGAAATCTTTCCGCATATCATGAATATACTTTTCCCCTTATCTAATCATCTTCCTATTTATAAGCCACAACTTACTTCGACGTTTTCAATTTCCCATAGAATCTCCAAAGTTTCAAAGGTAGCGAATAGTTTTTTCTTCTTTTTTAGGATGTATTCCAATAAGAGGGAAAAAATGAAAACTTTGGATGAGATTTATTCCTGCACAACTCCCATGCAGGAATATCCCTCTCTCGAGGTAGTGGAAGAAGGGCTTAGCCCATTGTATAACTCGATAAGCTTCCCCTCCTTGTCCCCTTCTCCCCCAATACTTTAGGGATACCCTCTAATTCCATTATTTTGGTGCCTCCTCATTCACCTTCTTCATCGGGAATGTATTCCATAAATAAAATTCTCTCTTCTTACACCGAAAGAAAGGTATGTGAAGCACAAGGGAGAATAGAGGAGGAAGTCTCAAGCATTGCAAATGCAAATGAAATGGGATCACTTTGGATGATAAAGTGCCTTTTTTGGGATAATGGGTGCACGGAGAATCGTCAAATATGAATTATTTTACGTCAATTTTATTTGATTTGAGAACAATGAAAGAAAAAAGTCAATGGTTTGAAAGTACGACCGACGTGTAGTCAAAGAAATTTTTGTCCCGTCTCCAGTGGAGCAATTCCATATGAATCTCGCACTAGTGGACTTCTCTTTAGGACTCTTTTTGTGTTGGCTGTTTTTGGTCTTACTTTTTTTTTTTATTACTAAAGGTAAAAAACGCAGGTAGCTTGACCGTCTTACCCATCATTGAAACACAAGCTGGAGAGGTATCAGCCTATATTCCCACCAATGTGATCCCCTTTACAATATGAAGAAAGAAATAAGGGTCGAAGTTTAGACCGCTCATAGTAGTTCTACCTATAAAAAAGATAATCAGAGAGGAGACAACCCATTTATGATCCATCCAAGAAGACAAGTAAAATGAAGGATCAAGAATGCTATATATTTTAGGAGCTTAATTAGTTGGCGATGAACAAGTAAGAATTGCCTCAACCAAAATTAATGGAATTGGCCCTAAAAAAGCCATTCTAGTTCGTTATTGATTAGGTATCAGTGGAAACATAAAGGTAAAAGAATTAACTATGTATAAAATCAACCAGATTGAACAAATGATAGGTCAAGATCATGTTGTTCATTGGGAATTGAAGAGGGGAGAACGAGCAGACATCGAACGATTAATTTTGATTTCTTGTTATTGTTAAATTTATCATCAAGATGGATCACCCTTACACGGTCAATGAACTCATACTAATGCTAGGACTTGTCGCAAGCAAATTTGGAAATAAAAGAAGTCTACCAAAATCCCTTGGTACTTGTCTGATCAATCACACTGATAGCTTCAATAATTCACTAAAATTTATGTGAATGCTCATGATAGATCTTTAAATCCTATTCAGTCTGATTAGATATATCACTGAAACAAAGTGATTTCGTTCTATCTTTTTTTTTTGAATTCTGAGGATGAGTCGGCTGATCCTAACATCATTTATGAGGAGACGGACATCGAAGACTCCTCCTCAAATAAAGATATCTCCGAAGATACTCTCCTGGCAAGAAGAACTTTTTCTATTGTGACTGTTTTGGTGAGTTTGGTCAGGATGGACAAAAGAGAGATACTTTCTATCAGTAAAAAGTAGATATCGCCCCTTATGTTCCCATAGCCCGTTTACCGAGGAATAAAAAGGAAGGACCTGGGGCCAGAGCAAGTTCGGTTGGGGTATAGAGACGTAAGTTCAGTGGGGGTGACTAGGATATGCTCGTATGGTTCATAGATGGATATGAAAAAGTACTTATTTGTTGGGAACTTTCACTCCTCCATATTCAAAATATGTCTTTCTAGGAGAATTACGGTATTCATCTCAAATGGTCCCTTATGAACTCTCTATTGGTCTTATTCTTATTGTGCTCCTTGTGAGCGCGTTTGGATCTGCGAAGGCAATCGCTCGAATATTCCCCTAACCTAAACCAGGAACAAACCGAAAGGAACCACAGAATGGGGAATGTTCGCGTCTTATTGCAAGGCTTATTTTTCATTGTGGGTCATAAGGCGGGCATCTTTATCTGATCAAGGGATTGGGCACAAGGTTCCTGGTACTATCCAGGTGCAAAAACCCTGGCGGTGACTAAAATATGCAAAAATCTCACTCATAGGCCTAAACGATGAGCAAACACTTGACTGTGAGAGCAAGAGAGTAACCAATGAATGGAAGATATCAAAGGGTATAAAGAACTATTCTTTCAGATACCTAACCTATCCCGGTCCGATTCTTATCTGAACTGCGAGAATAACTGACTAAGCTGTGCCATAAGAGGTCATTCTCCAAATGGGACGGGGACAAGCCTTTAGGTTGTTTAAGTAGGTTGGGTGACAAATAGGCCATAGGATTACTCCAAGTTATAAACTAGGGCAAAAAAAGTGGAGCATATGACGATGCCACCCATTTTTATTTTGTGGAAGTCCTCAGTAGAGGAAAGGTCCATAGGTGATGGAATATTCTGCTTCTTATCTAGAGAGGGGGTTCAACCACTTTACAGGTTGGAAAGGGGCATTGAAATCCTTGATATTGGTTCTTGCATGGCAGCTGGTATATATGATGAAAGGAGGGCTATTGTTTTTGGACCTATTCTCTTAATAGGTGGCAAAGCAAAATAGGAAAGGGTCTGAGTTGACTGATGAGTGCCTTTTTAGCCTTTATTTCAAATTGAAAAGGTTCTTATATGGAGATAACATAGATGGCTACATACAAGTGTAGACAAATCAAAATGAGATGGGACGGACTTTCAAAGGACGCAGCGGGACTACCATAGAAAAGCCCACCCCTGCTAGCTAACATAGAAAGAGATTCCTGGATAGCAGTAGTTTCTATGTGAATCTCTTATCGACCAGCCAGGCCAAATCGGGGCACCACTTGGGATGGGAATGGCTCAGTCCATATGCATCATTTGATGAAAGCACTTTTATCGCCTCCGATGATTGGTTTGTTAACTACTCTTTCTCACCTTCAAAACAATGCTCCTCACCAAATACCCTTCCTTGGGCTGGGGCAACACAGAAATGAGTATTTCTCTCCAGGACCCCACCCCCTCGAGAGCAAGATGCCAGACGAGATGGAGCTGGGAGAAAACCTAGACTTTCCTAGGGTTTTCCTTACCTCAAAATCTAAATAAACAAAGGGTGAGGATAGAAAAGGAACCATCCCTACCTCTTAAAGAAAGATTTGCTAGGTAGGCGTTCCCTACTTACTCGGACAATTCTCTAAACATGAAAGTGTGCAATTCCACCCCCTTCTCCCATGCTGAGTCATAGGAAGCACTTCAAAAAACATGGATGAGCCACATGCAGGGAAACTTGCACGTGTAGTTCTGGCCGGGTACCTAGGTATACTGTACTAATATGTGTAGGTTCCTGTAATTCAAGTGAAATTGTCATGGCGCAAAAGCAGTTATGGTCCGGTATTCCCTTGTTCCCTGTATTGATTATGTTTTTTATATCTCATCTAGCAGAAACTAATCGAGCTCTATTTGATCTCCCAGAAGTGGAAGCTAAATTAGTTACATGCTATAATGTAGAATATGCGTGGGATGCGATCCTTAATAGTTCACTATTGGCGAAAGGCAATGTCCTAGGGGTCACGGGGACTCATTCTGACTGAAACAAGGAGTGGGTCTTTACCAACTTCCAAATATTCTATTTTAGGGAAAAGGTGAGTGCCTAGCGTGAAAGGTTGCTTTACTAAGTAAGATAAGGCAAGAAGCAATGGTGCAGCAGCTGTACAAAATCCCTTGCTTCTTAGCGCATCCCTTTTCCTGCTCGTTAGCACTTGAATAATGATGATAGAAAGAGTCTTTCTTGCTCTTTTAGTAAAGTCTCGCTTTTTTATAGGAGTAGGTGATTGCTAGGGCAGGGCACTTTTCATTCTTCATTCAAAATTAATAAGTGTCGGGTCGGGGATTTCTATCTTGTTATCAAAAAAGGAGTTGGTTAAAGCAAACTCACTCCTTGGAGGAGCCCAAGCTTAGTCAAGTAGAACCAGGTTGCGCTGCTTGATGCTCCGATCAAAAAAAAATCAGTGAGGCCATGCCGGTACGACTGAATATGTGGTAGAAAGGTCAATCCCTCACCTAAGACACAAAAAACCCAGGCCAAACTTCTAAATTGCCCACTTCCATAGAACAATATCGTGGTAACGTATACCTAAGTGATCATATTAGATCCTTGGGAACCATCACAAGTACGGTCGATCTATATATATTTGAACGAAAATTTCGTGTCATCTAGCGAATCCTAGAAGAAGGTGATTCATGCAGACAGATGACTTTGTTTCAATAGAAAAGAATATCCAAACCAACCCAGTTGGCTGGTCAATCTTAGAGATCTTATTGGTCGGCAATTCAGAGATGGACCACCACCGGAGCCGGCCTTATCACCACCGGAGTTTTACTAATCAATGAACCCATGGAACCAACCTTCATTTATGAAAAAATAAACCCAGCCAGAGTGGTCACAACATCTTGGTTATATTGATTAAGTTGGAGGAACTTTCACTGACTGAATCTATCCCCTAAACTGTAGTAACCTTTGTAACCGTCACGACAACATCTAAAGGTTACCTTTGGGTTCTTAAGTAGGGGGCAAGGAGGAGCACGTAGGAATGTCGACCACTACGTAAGACACTAGTGGCTGAGAAAAAGCAAGCAGCTCCTTGTATAGGTTGGGCGAAACTTAAAGAAGCAAGCCCCTATCAGAGCCTAGATAGCTAACATTATGCAACTGGCTTTTATGTTAGTTGTAGCACGCCTTCCATCCTTATCTCACTTTGGAAAGATTTTTTAGAATTTTCTTATGATGACCTGGTAGAGAGAGTACGATAAATTAATGTAAAAGATTTCTTTTTCTGTGAACTTGGTTTACTTGACCGAAGGGTGCAGTAGAACTTGAAGGAAAGGAACAAATACCTAGTCTATAATTTTGACAAAAGGAGGACCGCTATTGGGAAATATCTTTGTGGTAGTCATCAAAGAAGTTGATGTTCCAGGCTTCCTCTTTCCCTTTAAAATAACAAAAAATGGTAAAGTCCATCCTAAAGTTCCAAATCTACATCCAACACCAGAGGTTCCTGATGAGAACAAATTGTAAGGAATTGAAAGAAACCCTTGAGAAAGATTTCAAGACCCTCTTTGACTTTGATATAGAACACATAAAGGGGGAGAGTCACAGTCTCCCTTATTTTCTAAACATAAAATGCATTTTTGGAAAGGCCAGTAACAATGCGATAGTCCATAGATAAGCAAGAAATTGAAGCCTCTCTTTTTTATTTATGATGTAGCGGCTTGAATTCACTTTCACTTTAGGAAAGGATTTATTTCTCCTTAAAGTAGGTGTTCACTCCACAACACGAACAGGTCGAGATGCGACGTCGATCACATCGGAAGGGGCCATTCTTTTAGAGCAGAGCTTGAAGCAAGGGTCAGAACTTTAGGCGGGGCCTCTGGCTCAGGATCAGGTGAGGGCACTAGAGGGGGTGTTAGCTCTTCAATAGAACCAAGCCTTCCCGTAGATGAAGAAGAGCCAGGGGATCGGTCTGAGATCGAACGAGCCTTGGATCAACCTGAATTGGGCAAGATTAAAGAACAAAAAAATCGCTTGGACGAATAGATTAGCCCCCTGATTGAATCGGAGAACGCACGCCTAGTTCGAAGGTTGAAGCACCATAACTTAGGTGAACTTCCATCACCAAGTGAGATGGTCAAAATGATTATTGACCGCTTCGCTAGCAAAGTTGCCTATAATGCCAACAAATCCAATGTCCCCAGGGCTAATTTACGACACTTGATGGCTTGGTTGACACGAGCACAACAATTAGTGGAGCGCGATGGGAGGGGAAACATGAGTATAAAAAAGAAGATTTCTTCCATAATCTAAGGATATTTCAAGTAGAAAGACTGACGTATTATTTCACATTTGAATTTCTCCTACATTCTAGGTTCCTAAAATGGATCCTATCAAATATTTCATATTTTCTATGATTATCTCTATTTCAGGTATTCTAGGAATCCTCCTTAATAGATAAAATATTCCTATTATGTCAATGCCAATTGAATCAATGTTATTAGTTGTGAATTCAAACTTTTTGGTATTTTTTATTTCTTTGGATGATATGATGGGTCAATCATTTGCTTCATTGGTTCCAATTATGGTAGCTGTGGAATCTTCTATTGGGTTAGCTATTTTCATTATTACTTTCCGAGTTCGAGGGACTATTGTTGTATTATCTATTAATATCATTCAAGGTTAAAGATGACTCCTAGAGAGTTACCAAAATATGAAGTTCTCTTCTTCTTTCTTTCTCTTCTTTCTTTTTGATACTTGGTTAGCAGGGTTAGGGCCTTTCTCACTAGGCGAGTGCATTCGATTCATCAGTCCTTTCTTATTTTTAAACCAATTCCTATTCAGTTGATGAAAGATAGAGATTAGGCTTTCTAAATGAGATTGAGTTCCACGAATATATAGGCTAGAAATATGTTATTTTCTTCTATTCTATCTATCTGTGCATCAAGTTCAAAGAAGATATCAATTTATAATGAAGAAATGATAGTAGCTCTATGTTTTATACGCTTTATCATATTCAATCGGAAGAGTTTAGGTAATACTTTCAAAGTGACTCTCGACGGGAGAATCCAGGCTATTCAGGAAGAATCACAGTAATTCCCCAATCATAACAAAGTAGTTCCTCCAGAATCCAATGAAAAACAATGATTACTTAGGATCATCTAGCAAATTTGTGGCACTGTAGTAGAATCATTACCAACGGCACGTTGTGCGCCTAAGTGCGAAAAGACAGTGCAAGCTTTGTTATACCGAAACCTAAATGTTAAGTCAGCAACACTTCTAAATGCCACTTCTTCCCTTCGCATCCATCTTCAGGATGATATAGCTATAAAGATGCACATTTTATTAGGGAAAAGATTTTTCCCCCAGTGTAGCTCGAAAGCAGAAAGAGTAGAATTCATTTGAGAGAGATTGGTGGTCTTAAGAATGGTTCAGGTGGGGGATTCTCATAAGAATAAAGAATTTGAATAGAATCTAATTCATATTCATGTTAATAGAAGAGCGGATCCAATACCAAGAAACTTGAGAAAAAAGGCTAGCCTTATATATACGTAATTTTTGTTTATGTCCGAGGTGCCCAAAGCTAGAAGCAAAATTTCTAGTAGAATATTCAAAGCTTTTGAGTAAGTAAGATGGATGAATTTGAAAGCAAATGAAAGAACTAGTTGCATAGATATAGATATAGAGAAAGTCCTTTCTCTGAAGATTGTGATATTTGGGTTTTGAGATCGGTTCTGACGTCGAACAGGTTTTCTACCTGAAAAGCTCAACAGAGTTGTCGTATATGGGTACTACGAGGCCCATGACTTTCTTGATCACCTCATTCAGGTTAAAATGTGGCTAAAGTCTCTCCGATGGTAGCATATATTACGCTCGAGGTCTCTCGAGCCTCTTGTTGTACTAATGTATCTATTTTTGGGGGAATAAGGTAATGAAATTCCAGTATGGACTTTTGTTGTTGGTACAACAGTTGGAGAGCAATGCCCTATTGGTCTAATTCCTGCTTCCCCTCAGAATCGGTAAATAGGTTGTTAAGAGTTTCCTGCTTAGATTCCTTTCTTTTCCCCAGACACTGAACAAAGGGAACCCTGACTTCACTTGTCATAGTAAGACTACCCCTCTATAAGCTTTCCCTATCGCTCTAATGAACCTCTTTCCGCCTGTTCTCTAGAGTTCAAGAACTGACTCTGGCCTATACCTTATTTGTCCATTACGTCTGTTTTTCACTAAAGGAAGCATGAAAAGCACCTATATTGTAATATGTATGAGAAAAGAAGACTAAGAAACTATGCTACTATTGGCACCCCAAACTAAAACTACACTTGGAAATCCAACTTTAGGTGGTCATTATGATCAGAAACTCACTCTTTGGAGAACTTGCATATAACATGGGGAATTTGGTTAGCACCTATTTCAGAATAAAAGAACAAAGACTTTTCTGGATGGTATTCACGAGCAGATGACAAGCATGAGTGAAGAAGGGTCTTATGTTACCATTTTTGGTGGTAAAGAAGATGTTCTTGTTCTTCCATTTCCCAAACCCACTTCATCTTTGGACGATTGGGTTGGTGTTTCGATAGGTGAGAGGTGTGAAGCCAGATCGTACTAAAGATAATGATTTTTTTTTGAAAATGATAGATTTCCAAAACATAAGTAAAAGCAAAATGAAAGACGGTCCTAAATTGACAAGGATGAGCTTTTTCACGAAGAAAGCTTCGCGCCCAACTGCTTGTATATCGATCGTAAAGAAGTAACTGTAAATGCAATTAGTGGTTCTTCCTTCCTATCCCATCTATCTATAAGAGTTGCTTGATTTTCCCCCATCTTTAATAGGACTGGACTAAGTTTGGGAAGATCTCCATCCCATTTCATGGATGCATCACATTGAGAATTGACTCTTCGGATTAACCACTTAGATGGAGAGTTTCCCATATTCCATTTACTTGGGACCCAGGGCTTCAAAAGGATTGTGCGGGACCCAAGGATTTAAAAATAAATTGAAAATAATATCACTTTGCTTGAACTAATCATTGTTCCAAGGGCTGGTGGTGCCTTGAGCAGCTCTTAATTCCATTTGCCGTCCCCACAGCTTATTTCATCTCAATATTCAAAATATGTTCTATTTGCATACTCATTTTCACACATAGGCATAGAGAGTCAGTCAAAACTCCACTTTTTAGTAAGAAGGACCTATGACATAAGGCTCTTCTTACAAACCTATGAACCTCTGAACCTAAGGAATAGAGTTTAGGATCGGGAAACCTACTCCTCAGGTTGTTCGATATTTGAATATGCTTGCCGCGAAGAAAGGCTACTTTTCTATTCGCTTGGCTGCGCGCCTCTATTCATGCGGGACTGACTGTGCAATACTAAGAATGGAGCATGCTGCCTATACATAGAGGAATTATGGTTGGAAGGCCTTCTTTAGCGATCTCTGCCTCAAAAGGTAGGATTAAAGGCAAATGAGTAGACCCCTACAAGCATATAAAGTCGCGTTTTCAGGTCCTATGGAAGCTTTAGAGGGAAAAATCTCCAGTACAAGAGAGATTTTTTTGCTTTTTTTCTACTCCCGGTTATAGGTACATTTCTTTACTTAAATTAGACAATATAAGAAAGCAGGGGCTTTTCCAAAAGGATCCACGCATAATAATATAGCTCTTATCTCAACTATCCTGTATGATAACACGACCATTGGTGCCCTTCTGAGCCGAGAGATAAGGTATGAAATTTCTTTACACTGGACATGTCTTCTCCATGATCTCAAGAAAATGAAAATCAATTCTCAAAGATCCATAAACAAATCTGTAAAGTTTTCTATAAATAGTTAATCATATATAACCCCTTATTTTGAGGCAACTATTCCATAGCCTCTTAGACTGCCTTTCCTGACCTTGATCTCTTCGCTTCTCAGTGTTGACAAAACCAAAAGAGCAGAATGTTAATAGCTATAGGTTTAAGGTATGAAAATATTCTTTCTGTCTCCTCACTCCCTGACTTCATTCTCCGAAGGAAGGGCAGTTGAACTCATACTTGCCATTCAGAGGAATCTCTCCTCGACAGTACTTGTCAGAACTAAAATCTTAACCTTTGAAATTGAGATGCTCTACTCATGAAAAAAGGGTTGAGTTTTGAGGATATGAGTCAATTAAGAGAGTTGCTTTTTCCTAAACTGAGATTTCTTTCATATCTTTTGCTAGAAACAAAGACAGACTGAGAATCATCCCTATAGTCATAGTCATCGAGGTAGCTTCCTCTATAAAGGATCATGTTCTCTCTTCTCTATCCCAAAGTTAAGTTAAAGTAGAGAATCTCAGTTTTGTTCTAGTAGAAGCCTTTAGACTATCAATTCCTTCATTTTGCCTAATCAAGGATATAAATAAGGTGTCACCTCAATGAATAAAAAAGATAACTTCATTTCCTCACCTCAATGCTATGGATTAGAACCTATTCTCTCTAATCCTGGTAGTCGAGTGTCTTTATGATTTAGGGACAAAATAAAGAAAGTCAATTTATCTTCTATGCTTTCCTGACTCTATTGACATCCTGCCTTAATGTTTCTTAGGGTTGAAAGAAGAAATGAGATGCCTTTGTTCTCTCCTATCTTTTTTCTAGACATATAGTAGCGCCCACTTGCCAGTCATAGATAGTAGGAACTTATTTTATTTCTGGCTTCCTCTTTGTTTGTTATTTTTAAAGATCAAGTTCAAACTACTAAAGCTCGTAAAAAGAGTCAAAGAGAATAGGACTTTCCCATATTCGTAGAGGTAGCTCAGCTCCCGACCTCTTTCCTGTCTATTTGCGTTGCTAAGTTGACACAGGGATGAAAGAGGCATGCCCCTATGTTTGAAAATAGATCACTCCTGGCTAATGGTCGAATGAAGCCTCAGCCTATTTGAAAGAATTTTCTTCACACTTTAGGTAAAGTGTAAGTGGATTGATCCTACCTAAGCTTGATGAAGGATGGATGGACTTGGCGTTGAGTGCCCTTTTCGCTCATTTTCCTATAAAAGCAGCTAAGGATTTGACTTGACTTAATCATGTTGGGACTTATGATCCCTCTCTCCTTTTTTGCTAATTGAATATATATTTTTCTTTAGTGGTTTTGCCCAATCTACTATCCAAAATAAAAGGGAATGGCTCGGCTATCCCAAATTAGCAAAGCCAGAAAAATAGATTCGATATAAAATTGCATAAAGCCCCTGTGAAAATTATTAAGAATTTAAAAAATACAAAACACAGAAGAACGAAAACCATAAATGCAAACAACAGTAATTAGTACAAACATAAAAGTGCAAGATGATCCATATACGCTCGACCATGAAAAGGAGAAAACGGCCTTAATTTCTACTATTTTTTATTAAGAACAATATTTTTTTCTCCTTTCCTTTCCTTTCTTGATGACATGCAGCACCAACCTACGCTCATTTTCTAATTTACCATGAATCGTATATCATACCACGACCAAAGTTTAGGAAAAAGTATTGTTAAAGGTTTCAATCTGGAAAAGAGAGAGTAACATAGCCAAGGATGAACTGTCGATTATCCATTTATGTGTACCAATAAGAATGCATTTGCAATGCAGCCTATGTTGGCACAGCCACCATGGATAACACAAGCGTGCTATCAGGTTCCAACATGCATGAAGTCTTCAGCTTCCTGCATGGTAGCACCCATGTGAAAAGGAAAGCCAGAGACTCTGAACTCTGGCTGCTGGAACATGTCATCGCCATTGGAGATGCTTGTCACATCAGAACCAGATTGGGTGGAAGTCCCCTAACTACCACTCTCTGAATGCTGAACCATGTAACTAGATATGTTGCCACCTTCCTGACGATTAAAGATATTTCCATCATGCTTTGGAGATGAAAGTTTGAATTGCAACATATTCTTTGTATTCAAAAAGTGCCCTCCAAAACCCCTGGCTCTCTTCATTGCGTGATGATGTCGAAACTCGTGAAGATATGGTTTTCTGTTTTTGACAAGATTATTTTGAGCCTGACACTTGGTACGAACCTGTATCCTTTTGAGGATAGAACTGTATTATTTTACATTTACATAAATGGGAAAGCTCTCTATGCATTCAAGAGGAAGTGCAACTCTTGTGGAGGTGACACCCACTATTTGAGGATAAATGATGGAATTTAATCCATAAGTAGCTACGAGCCTTCCAAAGTAAGTGTCAACCCAAGGGTAGGATAGGCAAGCCATTGGATGATCATGATGCACTTGCGGCTGAGGAAGAGTGTTGGTGGCACTTTCACCCGATAGGGATGCCTTTGTTCCACTCTCTGCTTGCACATCTAAAATTCCACCCCAACCTGGATGAGCTGTAAAATTTTACAAAACGGTCTTGCTTTCTCTCTTTGCGGCCTCCACATGATTAGATTGACCAGTTGACAAAGTAGAAGTTTAATCCTAATCTTGGAACTTGGATTCTTATTTCTTGATATCGGAGTGATGTTTCAATTCATATTCCACTCCAGTCTTCTTAGAGGGAGCATGTTCTAGTTGGTTACTGGAGTTCCACATAGATGAGAAACTCACAAAGATAGGAGCAAAATATTGACCTTATTTTCCATGGCCATATTTCTTCAAGAAACATCAACATCCTCTTTGAAACCGGTGCTCTAGAAGCTTTATACCAAATATACAGAAAACCTCTATGTTACTGCAATACACTAGAACACTCTAGACTGGAGTTACCTTTTGCTTTGGGTAATGAATGACTTCAGAAACATCTAGTGAACTTTGGCACTTGTTCTATTTTCTCTCACCGGAAAACTACTACTGTATTACCTATGGAGTACTATATACTAGTATTTCCTTTGCTTTCCCCAATTCTCAGATACAAAGTTGTCTAGAAAATAGAAAAGGAAAAAAGCAAGACCATCCCTTCAGTCATCACATGTAATACAAACCCTCTCTTCCCTCACCACATCTACCTTCTTTTGTTTTCTTCTGGGCATGTTCTTGATTTTTGATCATCCACCTAACCTAATTATTATTACCATTTGTGACTTTGAAGTAGAACTTTGGAATGATGCTACTCTTTTTCTTCTATATATATAAGTGAATAGATCTTTATGATTCAATAGATTCGATTCTCGTTCTCACCCTCGGGGAACTCCCTTTAAGGATAGAAGCGCATCCAAACCTTGTTCTTTTGTATTATTTGTTGGAATATATAATACATATATGATCAGATGCATATACAGGTAATGACTTCTTAGAGTTGGACACAGAATGCCTAATTCAAATTGAAATGTACAATGATCTGGGAAATAAGATTTTCCTTTTCTTAAAAGAGAAAAAAATAAAATAGATCCACTTTATGGATTGTTGCCTATGTAATCATAAAAAGAAAAATTTTTAGGGACCGGATAAACTTTGATTTTTAGCTAACCCAGCACAAGGTCTTCAATAGATTTCTTGCTGGAGTTCCATCCATTAATCCAAGGAAGCTGTATCTACTTTAATTGATGATTTATCGACTTCAACCTCTATACTATATTACATCAAATATAAGAGATGGTATAGATATTGACCTAACCAAGCTAATATCAATCATCTCAGCTCCGATCATGGTAGGTGACTGTGGGAGATTAGTTTCAAGTCACTTCCTCGAGAGGTGCCTATGAAAGAGTTCCATCTATGTCTGGCCATCATAACATTCATAAACAAGATTGATAGATGAATAGAGGAGTCCAGCTATAATCATTATTGATTCACCTAGGAGGAATTCAATCGCTTGAACTCAGAGAGGTGAGTCTAACAGTGCCCCAAGCCAAAATAGAGAGAGGAGAAGAATGCAACTATCGAATCAGGATCATAGTTTCAAACATTCCTTTGAAGGCCGAAAGGTGAAGAAGTGTTTAGGCACACTCTCTGAGGAACAGTTTTATCAAAGCGCTCTCTTTATCCAATCAAACAAGACAAATGGAATGAAAGAAAGAAAAAGTAGCTCCGTAGCTCGCCCAGAAGAAGATAGACCCGCCACTATATATTTATCAATCCCTGGGCTTGGCTAAAGACATACCCGACATACTAAGACTAAGAAGAATCATCTCAGTCCCTCAACAGGCCTTGTGCCTAAATCCCTAAACTAAATAGGACGCTTATAATCGTGATCATGCCACATTAGCTCTTTCAACCACTACTATCTGTGTCGTACCTACAGTGGTAGAGAGTTTGATAAGAATCTCAGATAAAAAAGATCAATCTTGAATAATCTTCAGTTGATTCTCAAACTAAATCTTTTTATAAGCAAGGAGCTATCTATAGAAAGATAATTGCTAGGTCAGTCTAAATGGAAGTAGACTAACATAAGAAGAAATGTGAAAGTAGGGGCTGCAAAGTGCCCAGACCCAGAATTTAGTGAAAATAGAGTTCTTGGTACCGGTCAAGCAGAAATAATCTGAATAGTGAGCCAGTACTATATTTATAGATTGGAAAGAAGGGACTCTCCAAAGAAAGGCCTGAGCAAAATGAAGTTGTACTAAATGAATGAGTTGTCCTAAATGCCCCTTATTAGCTATTGCAGGAAGTGGTGAGGGCTAAGGAAGTGAACCAAACTCTACCAAAGGACAAGTCTGTTCCTACTACATTTTCGGTTCCTGATTCAATCTTCACCTTTCCTGAATGAAGAAAGAGAGCGAAAGAAAAGATATCAGTGCAATAGGTACAGATATATAAGAAATTATCTTTGTTTGGTTCGGTAGAAGAAAGCCAAGAAAACAAACAAATAGGAACAACACTATGCAAGCTTATAATTAAGCAAATATATAAAATTTATCACCACCTCAAGCAGTAAAACAAAGTCATTATGGCTATGTTACTAACATAGACAACTATGAATGGTATTTCTTGACAGGAGTGACCATTTTCTAAAGGAAGCAATAAATTCGGATAAAATATTGAGGGATTGAAAGAATAAGATACGTAGAGTGTGAACCAAGGTTCATAGGCGGATCAAAGTCGAAAGGTAAAGTTGTTGGTTAGACGTAGATGAAGCCAATGTATAGTTAGACGAAGACGTAGGAACTCTTGCAATGCAATCCCAGCTACAGGAAGCTAACTCCCTATTGGCTCTACTGAAATGAATGAAATCGAAGTCAATCTTACCCAATTCTGGAAATAGGAGTCGAAAGCCAATTATTTGAGATTGATGCTTAGGTTGCGCACCTTAGCAAAGAGAAAGTAAGAATATGAGATTTCTCCCTCTAACTCAAGAGAAAAAGCTGCAACTATTTCCTTATTCTGACTTTGTGGAAGTCTAATTGATTTCATTCCTAGGTATAATTGGGAGTTGAAAGCCAATAGGATTGAAATCAGATTCTTTCATTTAAAGTTACAATTATTCGAAGTTCAATTTGATCTGGGTAAGAAGACCTAAAAGCGGACAAAAGGTTCTTAGGCTTCTTACACTTTTATCTCTGTCTCTGATGTAACTGCTAACAACAATAGCAATCTTTCTTCATTTCTGGCTTAGCCTATTGCGTAACCAATTTCTAGAATTCAATCTTTTCATCTCTATAGACGTCATTTCAACAGTACTGAAATCCTCTAACTTGAACAAGACATAGGGAAACCAACTCAGTAACTTCCTAGGGTTCATAGAGGTGCCCAGTATTGAAGTTCGAATCAATGCCTAATTTACCCTCCTTCAGCTAGGCCTGGAGAAAAAAATGAAATGTTTTCTTAAAACTTCCTAGTAGTGAAATCTCAGTATGCTTGCAGCTCAACTATATTAATCTACTTAAGCCAAAAGTAATAGGTCCTTGTATTCAAATATAAACATCAATCTTTCATCTAAAGATGCAACTATGTCCTCGACTTCCTCCCAGGTAAGATGAAGAATATCCAGATACTGGAATGGAAGTAGAATCAATCAGGACTCAGAGGTCCTCCACAGGACCTAGGAATAGAATAGGTGGGATGAGCTCAATAATATCTAGATTGAGTTCTCTAGTGTTGTCCTCTATAGTCGTTCCCACGATAAAGATATGAATAAGAGCTGAGTTCAAGAGATAGATGTTGTGATCTCGAGTAGCTCTTTCTAAGGATTTTTTGTATCAATAGATTCTTCTATGTATCCCAGAAGAGAATGCAACAATAGAGAAAGATGCTAACTTCACTTGCTGCCTTTATGCTCTAGGAGTTAAGTGACCCATAGGCATGGGTCATAAATGAGAAAGGTAAGTTCCTTTCCTTACTAGATCCTCTATCACTTAGACTTCCTTAGAAAACTATAAATTCTCAGTTAGTTACTAGATTCTAATTATGAGAAGATTTTAAGTCCTTTATTCTAACCGATAAGGATCTGAATCAATGGGTGTTTGGATGATCAGCCTAGGATTTTTCTTTTTTTCTTCTACGTCTCATGACGGGAGTGCTAGAGACATAAAATGAATTCTTTATTCTAGCAATAAGAAAGATTGACCTATCTCATCATATGCTATTTCATATAAATATGCCCTCTAACTTGAACATCCTGACTTCCCAGGGTTTCCACTTCCTAACTAGACTTCTCATTCATCAGAAGTTGGGGATAAGAGTTATCATGAGTTAACTCCATCTTATATACTAAGGGATGTAACTTTGAACTCAACTCTGAAGGAAGTGACTTCAAGGTTGGAACATCAGACCAGAGGCAGTCATAGAATCTATGAGTTTTGGATTGAATCCCTTGGGACTTGAAACTGAATCTTAGTCTGCAGGAATTAAGACTAGTTTGTAGCTTTCCTACCTTATCTTACCTTATTTGAAGTTGGACGGGATTCCTAAGTCGAATGAATAATCTCCAGACTCTTTACAACTCTTAATCTCAATACTAGCTGGGGTTCAAACTGCCTTGACTGCGGTCTTGGAAAAAATTTGAGCATGATACATTCTTTAGAAGCAGGGATTAGGAATGGGCTTTTTTTTCCTGACTATGTTCCCCCATATCAAGATATGGAAGATTATCTACTTGTTTCTTGAAGACTGACAGTTAGGCCTAAGGTCTTGTTAAATAAATATCATGACTTTTGGCTTTCCTAACTAAATAGAAGAAGCTAGAATTCTGACCTACTTCCGACTTAGAAAAGGTCTAGTCTGATATTATCGACTGGTACCTTTGTAGGGCTTTACTTTAGCGAGGAATTGAAGTTCACTGTAAAACTGGGGTACACTGTGCTCCCAATGAAAGGATACCTATTTGAGAAGGGCTTATTCCAAAAGTTTTTCGTAGAGGTGAAAGGGGAAGGGGCATTGGTACTTATGCAGGGTCGGGTTAAATGAGTTCCGCGTGTAAGAAATTCGGTGCAAGCTCCAGCTGATGCCATTGATGTAAAAAAGACATCTAGAATAGATCGATCTAAATGTTGAATCATAAGTAGGAGGGATAGAGCTTCCTTTTCTCTTTATAGGCCTAGTTCTTTCACTACTTATGCCTTATAGCGTAGTGATAAAAATAAGCTTCTTCCGGGACCAGAACATGGAGACCAAAAAGTTTTGACTTACCGCCACACCTTGCTTTTTCTTTATTACTCTTACGTTCTGCCCTTACATCATAAAAGTAAGGTTTAAGCTATAGAACTAGATACGTAAGAGAAAGAGAGGAGAGCATAACTTCACTTCTCTGCTGAGGCATAAGCAATAGCAGACAATATCTAGCATTGTAGTTTAAGTGGTCCACTATCTAATATCTTTCATATTTTTTTTGTTTTCACTTCCAAGGTAGATCATTTTCTTTGCCTTGAAAGATATTGCGTATAAAGAGAAAGATATCCAGTCCTCTTGGGCAGCCGAGAGTGTTATGTAAAAAGGACCAAGGAGGATCCTATCCATCAGGAGAAGAAGGAGGGGTAGAGCTAGCCTTAGAGACGGAATCAAATGATTATGAGATAAACAATGAGACAAAGGATAGCACTTAGACGAGTCAGCCATAAAGAAAGACCAATAAAAGTAACGACCACTAAGATAGGCATAGTAATTTGATCTTTTGATCACCCATTTTTGGAAAATCATTTTTGGGGGCTTCCGCCTTACATAAGGAAGATTGGATTGCCTAAATCACGAGTCTTGTATACTATGTTACGGTTAACTCATATTGATAAAAAGTCCAGAGAACAATTTTGGATGAAAATCAAGAAAGAATTTTTGGTCATAAAAATAGAAAGGCATGAATTGAGCAATAAGTTCTTTTGGTTAAAACGTGGTGCGACTCAGAGTAAATAAGACTTCTTGGTTAGGAAAAAAAGATTTCCGACTAGATGCTCCTACCCCACCATGCCTGGCCTTTTATCTTACCTTAAGAAGAAAGAGGAGGTATGAAGCATGGGACATGATACAAGAAGTGTATTATATAATAGATAACCTTAAGGAGTTGCGGCAACCCTCTTGATTGATTAACGTGAGTGAACTATTCTTAGACATTTTGTAAAATAGAACTTATCTACAAAAGGAGATGATAGATGAGTAGGCTTCCGCTTTTGATTCATGAAATATGATCTGGGACATGATGGGAGTTTGCGTGTCTCGATAAGAAAGATATCACCTGAGTATAGCACAAGATCGCTTTTTCTTTCTTCCATGGAGTCGACCTATGAAAAAGGTAAACCCAACGGGAACCAAAAAATTGAGGGTATCACATTGGGCAGAAGACAATCCAAAACATGAAGGCTTACCCAACTAAAGGAAGGGGGTGAGATAGGCAAGAGGTAGCTTGCTTCCAAGCCATCCCGGACACGAGGAATCAAGAGAGATTTTCATTGTTGACTTAGATCTCAGGTGATAGAATAAGGTGTCTAGAAGTGACAATTATTCACGATCAATGCTTTTCTCTAGCCGATAGTCTAGTAGTAAGCTTGGCTACAGCGAAGCGCTTACTAAGAGCGAAGTAAAGGGCCTTCGTTACTTGAGTCGTATTCGGGGGAACTCGGACGTGCGGTTCTTAGGGGTGGAGAGCTATTAGGAGTCATCCCATCCCAATAGCATATATTTGTAGCTCAATATAAAATCCAATTTTCTTGAAAGACCCGTTCGGATAAGGGAAAACTCCAGAGATTGATTTGAAATAAGATCCTTGCATTGACCCTTTCCTAAACTAGAACCAGGGGTGGATGAGAGGAAAAGAGGATCAAACTGTCCCATCAAAAATGTTTGGTCTTTCCATTCTTCCTTCCCCCTCCTCACTCTTTTTTTTAATAAATAAGCCATGCGGGCCTCCCTTTGATAAGGAAGGAAATGAAATAATCTCAATTTTATGATAAATCCAGTTCGATGGTTGTTCTCCACTAACCACAAGGATATAGGGACTCTTTATTTCATCTTCAGTGCCATTTATGGAGTGATGGGCACATGTTTCTCAATACTAATTCGTATGGAATTAGAACGACCCGACAATCGAATTCTTCGTGGGACTCAGCAACTTTACAATGTTTTAATAATGGCTCACGCTTTTTTAATGATCTTTTTAATGGTCATGCCAACGATGATAGGTGGATCTAGTAATTGGTTTGTTCTAATTCTGATAGGTGCGCTTGACATGGCATTTCCACGATTAAATAATATTTCATTCTAGTTGTTGCCCCCAAGTCTCTTGATCCTATTAAGCTCAGCCTTAGTAGAAGTGGGTAGCGGCACTGGGTGGAAGGTCTATCCGCCCTTAAGTGGTATTTCCAGCCATTCAGGAGGAGCAATCGATTTAGCAATTTCTAGTCTTTATCTACTGGTGTTTCATCCATTTTAGGTTCTATTAATTTTATAACAACTATCTTCAGCATGTGTGGACCTGGAATAACTATGCATAGATCAACTCTATTTGTGTGGTCCGTTCTAGTGACAGCATTCCCACTTTTATTATCAATTCTGGTACTGACAGGGGAAATTACCATGTTATTAACCAATCAAAACTTTAATACAACCTTTTTTGATCTAGAATTGGGTCAATCACGTTTATTAGAAGTCGATAATAGAGTGGTTCTACCAGTAAAGATCCATATACGTTATATTGTAACATTTGTTGATGTACCTCATAGTTGGACGGAAACGAAGCCAATTTTTATGGCTTCCCTGAGGGAAGAAATTTCGACGTAGATGGAAAACCTTGAGGGTTAGGGAGATTCCCACTCGTTTCCGAGTGTCAATCAAAATAACCTTCATTCCCCCGATGAGCCTTCTCTTACCCCCACCACTGCAGTGATTTATATGGGGTCAGAGATTTACCGACCCTTACTCCAGGACCCCCTATGGTGGCAGGAACTCAATGACCGCCTCTCCTTCTATTTAGGGGCGGAAAACCTTCCCTTATAAAAAAATTGATTCAATTCTAGGGAAATAACTTTTGATAAAAAAAAGGGTGGAATTCACTCTTTTATCCGATGGCCTTTCCTCAGAATATTTTTTGAATAATCGAGAGAAAATTCATGGAATTATACTTTATCCTCATGGGCATATTCAAAAGGAGAATACCTATGTCACCTATCTCCACATAATGCAGACTATTGGATCACACCGGAGCCCCCGTATAAATGGATTTTAGGGGCATTGCGTGACTGCAAGCTTCTGCTAATGGGTCGTGGTTTATGGTAAATTCTTTTTCTTAGAAAGAATAAATGGATAAAGGATACTTGTGTTATGGTTTTCATAGTTGTGAGAATTTTTTTCAGATAGGATTTATGTTGGCTTTGTTGGGAGGCTCGCGTAGTTTGTTACGTCAACTATAAAAGGATAAGTTGTGTTGGGATTGATAAAGTTCCGCGGAGTTCATAATTGCATAAAAGGAGTCAAAGTAGTGGCTACAGCACGTTGAGGTACTTTTTCGACGGTCCCCATACGCCCAACCTACCAGCATGCTCTGAAGAATTCATGATTTATATATGTTTTAGGCCGGTGAGAGGAAGTGCGGAATAAGGATTGATTTCACTGTATCCATCTACACCCACCCCATCTACCTATTTTCAGATTTCAATTTTTGATCCATCTCTAGAGATTGCAATCCCTATCGAGTTGGGAAGGAATGAGTAATGGGTCAGGTAATAGGGCATTGGCCCTCTTGGATTTGGTAGGAGAAGGAGTAGTAAGTTAGTATCGATCCGGTGAAGAAAAGAGAATTTAGTTGATAAAGACGTTAGATCTGGAGGAAGCATCTGGTCACATATCCCAAAACCTTCACGGGAAAGGAACGGACTCACTCGCCCTACTTCTAAAGATGATAGAAAAGGTTAGGGAGTCCCATCTGTTGAGGTGGCATAGTAAGAGGTGAGAGCAATAAAAATCAAAGCAGCAGAAGATCCTACAGTAGTATATTCAGTTGTTTTGTTTATGGTGGAATATATTGAAGCATCCGGGCCAGTAGATCCATAGTAAATAGGCGTTGACTTAGTTGCTTTTGCAGTTTATTTGTTTCCCGATGTTGATCCGACGTAACTTACTGATGATATTCATAGTACCAGGATCTTTCAAGGGAGGGGTCCAGTATCTCTGGTTCTGTTCTGGAATCAAAATCTAAAATGTAACTAAATAGAAAGCGAGCCATTCAGATGAGACCCGAAGACCAGGAAGAATAAATAAGCAAAGGAGGTGATTCTTCATTCAACAGAGATAATGCTTATTCTTCTCCTTCCTGGAACTCTTGAATAAGGTAAGGATTTTCCCTATTCCCTATCAAAAGCACTTTCATTAGAAAAATGAATTCTTCTCAAATCAAAAGAAGAAGACTCCACACCTTCAACTAATTTAAGCAATTCATTTAGTTGGAAAGTCATATCACTGAACATTGGATTATATACAACCTCATGAACATTACAACCAATCAATCGAGAGTCTTCTATACATTTTGAAACTTTTTATTTATTCCTGAATGGACAAAAAAAGGTAGAACCTTTGGGAGGTACTTTCGTTCTACTCTACTATAGCAGTTTTAGATCTACTGATCCCTCTCTTGCAAGTGCTCGTCTAGCTCCCTCTTCTTGATGTCTTCTTTTTGTTTTTAGCCAGATCCGTTTGATCAATCCTATATTTTTTCCCACGATAGCGATATTCCTTTGCTACTTCTTTCCTTAACTAATGGAAAAAAACCTTTGGTCTCAAGCATAAGAGCTGGACTCTCATATTCGGCTAATGAATGATCGAATCGGGGGGATCACCCAATAATCAATAATAAAGACTAATACAAGGCTTTGTTCTCCCTTCAATCAAATAAAAGATAGAAAGAAAAAAATTAGTATACTAATGTAACCTTATTAGATAAATACAAGGTCTTAAGGCCGACCCCTTCAGTGTCTCTTGGCCTTGAAGGACCGTAAGAATCCCTTGGGCAAAAGACGGTCCAGAAAGGAAAGGGAAAGGTGCACTCTTGGAAAGAGCTTCGCGGTCGGGTGAAACACATAATGCATATAAGGAAATGAAGTGTCCCTTGAGACCAAGAGCCGAAAGCGACACTTAACACTTCTTCTGATCTTTCCATGTCCTCTAGTTATTCGGTCCATTGGATCTTGGAACATAGAGGATAAATCATGTGTATCTGTTATAGGGAAACCCTTCTTTGGAGTTCTCTTTTGTCTTTGACTCCCTCTGTTTTCATTCCATCGGGCCATGACATATATAGAGAATGGTATGATTCCTGTTATAAGGACACCTTATCCACACCTTCCATCTGGGTCATTAATATTTAATATAATATGCAGAAACCGTAACTTCCTTTCTTCTCACGTCTCTTTATACATCATGCTAGCAAAAAAAGTAAAAGTACAACGGGCTCCTCCATGAGAAAAGGGATTCCTTAGTTAATAGGATATGTCCTTTAACTTGGAAGATTGGAAAACCTTGGTCGTCCTTTGGACTTTAGTTAGCATCGAGACCTCTTTTAAGGAAGAATAGGAAAAGAGTTTCAATATTGAAATAGCATTGGATAAAGAAAGTCTTTGTTCATTAAACTGCTTTATCGACCGGTCTAGGCTCTTTGGGAGCAGAGAATAGGATAGTCTGCTGGTAGGACTGTCTTGTTGGGATAGGTCAGGAAAATTCCTCTAGTGAAAAGAATATACCCATAGAGAAAAATCCAATTAGTAAGTAAGATTGAAAGAGTGGGGATTTCATCAATCCTAGCAAGGGAAATCCCCAAATCGAAAGAAGAGTAAGTGAAAGGCTGCACATTCATGCGTAGACTAAGTTAATGTTGGAATAAGAGCAGTTTAGAATTGATCAAGTTCTTATAGAATCTTATTTCATAACCAGGATTTACCCATGTGCAAACTGTTAGGAATGATGCTTTGACTAGAGGGAAAACATTGAATAGTAAAGTCTATGCGCAATCAACACAAATCGGATTCTCGAACACCGTCTTTCGCACCTAATACTGTATTCTCCTTAACTCTTGGGAAACAAGCCCATGGAGCAGTGAATCCCTCAGAGCTTGCATTCCTAGATTCGAATTCCACTCTTTCAAACAGTTTTATCACACCCGGTGAATTGAGTTCTTTGGCCTATTAGAAATGTCGACACAGAATTAATGAGAAAATTCCCAAAGCAAAGCCAAGCAAGGACGACGGTCTCCAAAGAACTGAAAAGCCTATATATCCCTATGAAACAGAGACTGTAGCGCTTTTTCCCATAGAACTCAAACCTATCCGGGACTAGGGTTGAAGCTATTTCAATCAGTTTCGACATTTTATCGACAACAATAAAAATAGAGAGAAAATCTGACTTCATAGTTGTATTTAGATGCCTGCACTTTTTACCCAGCATTAGGGGTTCTTCAAAATAGACTTGCGACTTCACTCATTGTCATTGATATTGCAAGTTCGTGACCGTAACTTTTTCCAATTATGTCACGTAGCATGTTGATGATCACACCCAACCGTCATTTGATCAATTTCACACCTCACGTTTTGATTCTCATATCTTTTTTATGAATGTAATGAGCCTATATTCTCTTCTTTGTTCATATTCCAAAAAGATATCGAAACTAATGTGAGACCAAAATATTCGGAGGACTCTTCTGACATAATAGAAAATATGTAATTGTCAGCAAAGTTGTTTCTTTATTTTTCAAATCCAAAAAGCCCTTCTTACTTAGAATAGGTCATTGATTCAGCATTAGATAAAAGGGGTAAAATCCCTATTTCTACAATTTACAATAAGCAGTGAAAATTATTTTCTCAGTATGAGTATCCTATATCGATAAAATATTTATTTTGAAACCACCTCTATATTAACATAGTGGTAGAAAGAGTACCAAGTTGCATCTAGACTTCAAACAGTTTGTTTTAACCATGTTAATAGTTCCACATTATTGGTTAATAGAGAATCAAAATCGATTTACCAATGAATCGTGAAATGCTATGGTTCTTACATATAATTTTTGAATTTATACAAAAGTAATTCGCGAGATCATGCACCTCTCTTTCCTACTTATAACGGAAGAGGGCACAGCTGGTTGATGATGTTGGGTGTATTTACACACCTAAACACCATAATTTACCCATGTTATAGCTAAGTTTTGAGGATAAAATATATAATTCCTGCACTTTTAGTCCATTTTCCTGTAAGTGAGCTAACCTACGTGATTAGCATGTTTTCAGGTATTAATGATGAAGATTTCAGCACTTTTTGGACCTTTGGGAAGCAAAGGAAAACTTCACAGAAGAGGGAAGGCAGCTTTTGGAAGCTTATGGACTGAATGTGATGCATGGGAACTTTTTCCCGGGCAAACCCAGTATTTTTAAAGACTTAAGGATACAGTAGAAACTTAGTTAGAGAAGGATACTATAAAAACCTTATTGCTGAATTTTTCAGCAGCATTATCATTCACTCATTATTCAATTTCGTTTTTTGTAAGAGGTTTTAGAACAGAAAACACGGCTCTTGTGAGCAACGGATAGGAAGAGAACGGCATTCTCTTATTGACGCTAATCCATCCCCATCGCCAAGTTTATTCTAGGTTGTGGTATGATGATTATGTCTATTGTGATTTCCGTTACAATCATGAGTAGCTAAACTTCTCTGTTAGGGGTATGGAAGCCTTTTGATATACTATCTATTACTATGAGTTTGTGAATTCTTGATGCGTATGCTACTTATATCATTACTCTCTTTGTTTTAATTAAATTCTTGTGGTTGCAAACATATAGAATACGCCATTATAGCATTAACTTGTTCGAGAGAAAAGTTACATGTTTGGAAAAGAGAGTGTGACAAGGAAATAGGGCTACCAACCCCTGTTTACACGTTAATGCCTTAACCGGATTAACCTCTTGGAGAGTTCGTACCATTAGTTATACGCTTTAAGCTCGAGAGAGTTAAAGTGAAATAATCCTTGATGGTTGAGAAACACTAGGATTTACCATTAGAATACAAATCTCTATAAGTGCATGCATGTCTGAATTCCGCATTACTCATAGTTAATAGATACGTAGAACTCATAAGGTGGACATAACCCTAACTTATTTTTCTCTGTGATTAAATCTTACTAAACAAAGCATTCTGTTGTTACTTTGATAGAATTAATTCACGCCACAATCCAATCCCCCCTTTTCCATGGAATTTTCGATCAACAGTCTACTAATAATTGCAACACTTAGTGACCAAGTATTCCCTGTGGGATTCGACACCCAACCCAGTTAGGTTCTATATTTGACAGCGACCGCTTACACTCTTACGAGAGCTGTAGTTTGGGCGTTATCAGTTGATCCAGCCTATTCTTGAAATAAACAACTTGCACACACTCCTTTTTCAAAAAAAAATCAATACACCAAGCACTACACTTAGATTTATTGGATTTGTTGCTAAAATATCAGTATTAAACCTGAAACTCCCGGCAGATGGTCAGTGGCCCAAAGACACAAAAGAATCGATTACGTTTTTTATATGATAACCTCTTATAGATAGACTAAAAAATTGAACAGAGTTCTTTTTGTAGCACTTCTCCCCTCTTTTTAATTATTTTTTTATTTTTTCTGAAATTGAGTAAAAAAATAAAAAATATTCGAGTTAGTTATAAATTATGAACTAATGAACTAGCTCTTTTATTGATTATTAGAACACTAAAACTTTTTCCCATGGTCTCTGAGCGAGAAGGGTGAAAGCGAGTCAGTATGTTAATTCCTCATCCGTAAATCGGCCCTTCCCGTAGGTTCTTTTCTCAAAGAATAAAGAATTGGAGGAGGGAAATCTTGATAGAATTTGAAAAAGATAACGACAATTTGAAGGAAATAAAATATGTAAAATATATTTATTTTTCATATTTCTAAGCTAAGATTAAACAAAAGGATTTGCAAATAAAAGTGCTAATGCTACAACCAGCCCATGAATTGTTAAAGCTTCTATAAAAACTAGACTAAGTAATAGCGTACCTCATATTTTTTCCTCTACCCCAGGCTATCTCGTGATACCCTCTATAGCTTGACCTGTGGCAGTCCCTTAACCAACTCCAGGTCCAATAGAAGCAAACACTACGGCCAATCCAGCAGCATAACGGAAGCAGCAGAAATCAGTGGATTCATGATAAATTCCTTGTACCAAAAAGAAATGATTAATGATACAATCAACAAATGAATTATGACTTAATTATTCCCTCGCTAGGACTCGTCTAGTCGAAGTAACTAAGAACTCCAGATTGAAGTAATAAGATTATTGAATCATCAGAACTAATTCGATATATCTTTTTGACTTTTTAGCCACAGAGTCTTTGTGAACCCAGACGGCTTTTGTTCTCCCATTTCTTGTTCTTGTTTTGAACTATTAGTTGAATTATTTCTTGATTTCATTCATTTATTAATTCAATTCACAGTCACAAGGGTTCGGAAGGACTTCTAGTCTATTAGAATTCCCTAGAGTAGTAAAATATATCTTTAGTTCATTTCATATATAACTAGCACGAGTCAATATTTAATATCACATATACATGTCTTTCTTCCATAACGTAAACCAATCATTCATCTTAGATTCAATCCTATTGGAGAATCAAGTGTTGAAACATCTAGAAGGTTTGGTTTATTGTTATTCAAGTACAGATACCTTCCTCTCCTAACCGACCTTTTTCTAAAATACTAAAAAAATCTCTTTTTTGTAAATTCTTTTGATTCTCATATCTTTTCGTCAGCACATATACGACACTTCGTCGGTCACCAACAGCTCAATCGTCTTTAGGTGACCTATCATAGTTCTAAGGATTGAGAATGTAAGGGAGCTATATCGAATGAAAAAGCACCGGATGAGGGTTGTAGTTCATCAATGAATAAAAGTGTATATAGACTACACATTTCCATAGTTGCTATACCTAATAGATTTCCTACGGTTGCTAGAGCTAATAGATATCCTACGGTTTATAGAGCAAATATATTTCTGACGGTTTCTCAAGTTAATAATATCTCGTTCTCTTTCGTTCTCAAAAATGCATACCCCTCTATCCCTCATCTGTAAACCCTCCCCTTATCTCAAAAAAAATAGGAAGAGGTTCCTCACCCTTTAGAGCTACTTTAAAATGTCTGACGACCCTTAACCAAAAACAATGCATGAGAATAAACTCCACCCTATACCAATAACAATACATGAGAATAAACTATACCCGCTGCGTCAATCACTTTTTTGAAAGATACATAATCCAGAATTCAGCATAAACCCATCCCATTTTGGTTGGGACTGTACCCTCTACTAAAATGAAGGAGACCATAATCCCCAATCCAATAGCCTTGAGAAGAGGTCCACTAGCCGAAATAGAAAATTCACACAAAGGTTCATTACTCATAGCTTGGTTCACTGATTTTGACTGTGTCCCACTCACTCTTTCTAGAAACTTGATAACCTGAAAACCTTGTACTAGATACTCTGGCTTGAAAAAATCCTCATAGTCTATTAAGGGGAAAAAAGAGATGGGTCCGGTATAGAGCTATGGTCCACCATGTACCAAACAACACACCCCATACCAGTCATAATAAAAGTAAAGTAACGGCCAACATAACCTGGTCCGCATGATACTACATCTATTAATACTTTTTCAACATCCAATGGGTCATTCACTAAAGAACGATAGCCAGCCCCTGGACTCGATAAAGTGAATAAAGTTGTATCCGGTGAGATTTTACTAGTAATGTACTCGAATCCCAATTTATTATTGAATATGGTAAGCTTTTATAATTCATTCTTGGAATATTCTAGTTCGTTTTGTAGAAAGTGTTTTTGGCCAGGCAGAAAGCAAAATGCAAATGCCATACAATTATTCTTGCACGGCTTTGGGAAATAGTTCCAAACGATGACCCCCTCCTTCATTCCCTCTATGATACCTTCCCACCAGGAATGAAAATGATACCTTCCCACCAGGGATGAAATATTCTCAATGCACGATTCATAGAAGTATGATTGATAACCTCAGAACCCTCACTATCTTCAACAGTCAATTTATTGAAATGATTACAAAGGGAATCTCTATTGAAATAGTTGATATCTCTTAAGAAATTCAATAGTCTATACTAATCCACACTCTTAGGAAACATAACCGCTATTTAGATTAATCATGCATAAAATACAAACCCTTTAGGTAAACTATTTGAATAAACACTCACTAGCACCAAACCCTGTAGCTAATTAAGCTAATGGCGGAGTGATAATTCATAGTAAGAGGGAGGTATGTACACTAGATACAACATTTATCATTGATTTTTATTTATTTGAAGCATTCTATAAAAGAAACAAAATATCCTACCATGTATATACATGTAAAACACAAGCACACACGGCGCCATCTATCATTAACTTTTTTTTTCTGAAACATCAGCTTCTATAACATCTTTAGTCAAAAAATATTTTATATTATCTTCAGTCTATAATTCTGGAAAAGATGATAATGAGACATCCGTCCAGGTTCTCTTTGCAAGGAAGGAAAGACATCCGTGCAGGTAGAAAAAGGCGGAGATCAAGCTATGGGCACAAGGAGGTAAGGTATAGTAAGTTACTTCTTTATCTTTTGCTTAATATTGGATTGGAAGCCGCAGGTGATGCCTTTTTTCTTGTGTAGTTAGCCTTGTCTGCTTAGTGCGGAAGTGCGTAAAGTAGGCTCATTCTTTGGTTTATAAAAATCTTGTAGTAGCCGAAGGAAGTCCGCTTATTAGATTGAATTGAATCTTATAAAACAACACAACCGGGGCCTTATTAATTTAGAGACTTTATCAATAGTATAAGTGGACCTCTCAAAGGTATAAGTAGACATTATCCTTGCTGGTTCAGGTGGTAAGGCCCTGGGTAAGCTCGGGTTAGCCTGTCAGGGTGAATGTAGGTAGTGAATGTAGCTTTTCTTCTGAATCATCTTAGTTCGCAGCTACCAAAGTTTAGCATTAAGGTGAGGAGTGTGTTATCTAGGTAGAGTCTCCTTTTGAAACTACTTTTTTTCCTTTCTCTCTTTGCTATCCCATCCACTGAACTGTCAGAATCGAGACAAGTTTGGAATGTTGGATAAGCATAAACTAGCCTGTTCAGGCAGTCACAGGCTTGCTAAATATAAAACTAGAACTTATCTTCTCACTGACTACATCAGAAATGAAATCCTCAACTTCAAATACAATGCAAGATGGAACAGGGTTGCCTTAGCTACTGTGGTGTACATATGCCAGGAATCGCACCATCGCCTGACTCGATCGAGGGCCAGATCTTGATGTATAAAGGAGATAACAAGGTGAGGCATAGAAGAAATCTTATGATTTTGTTGGTGTGAAGTGAGCTCTAACAATCGAAGCAGCTAAAGGAGCCTACTTTGGTGACCCTACAAGGAAGTGTTGCTCATTAAAGTCAGCTTCAAACTTCTGCTAACTGCTTATCCCAAGGTAGGTGGGCTTAAATAAGAAATATAGGCATTTTTCTATATATCAATTCTTCGATAAAGCACTCAAACCAATAAGTAAGGAAAGGAGGCCTTGAGTTGATATTTAAAAGAAGGAGTTCGTCCTGGTGCGCTGCTTCCTTTCCTTCCAATACTTTTTGAGTAGAAACTCCTCTTTGGTTTAATTCATATTCAAATTTCTATAGCAAAATTATACTTTCATTTCTATTTCTTCAAATCCATCATGACATGTGTCAACAATCAAAGAAAAGTTCAAAAATTGGCGAATTCAATGTTTCCATATCCCTCCGGGTAGGCAATCATATATTGAATAGAGGGTACTCCACCTTTGTAGAGAATACAACACATTGAAATAAATAAATTGGTGTATCTCTACCACCAGACAGATCAACAGCACTAGGCAAGGGAACACAGGCAGGAGAGCCAATTTGACCGCGCAGACCAAATGAGTGAAATTTTTTTAGAGAAAAAGCACTGTGCCAACTTGCGTACAAGATTTATATGTGGATTTGATACTATAGTCAAATCCTCTTAATAAGTCTTTTTTTATAGGTTATTTAAGTTCTATTGTCTTTCTTGCTTATGCGGTACTACGAAGGCTAAGCCTCGTCTATGCACCGAGAAAGATCGTCGGTAGAAAAGCTCTGTTATGCACCAAAGATGGCCCCTTATATTTACCTTTATTGTGCCCTACCTCATTTCTTTGTTGTCTTGAATTCCATCTCTTTTCTTTTTTGTTTGAGAAAGTTACTCATAGGACAACTCACCGGTAGACCGAGACTTGAACGGATAGAATTGTACTACCTCTATCGATGCTGGTGTTGCTTGCCGACGGACCTTCTCTTACTTCTCTGGAGTCAATGATGCCACTTTTTTCATCATGAAAACTTCTCGATGTGACCGGGTCAAGGAGATTCGATTTTCTTGGTTGGATTCTTTGCTTTCTTATTCCACTTCTTAATCATCCTTCATTTCACTATTGTATTAACATGGACCTAAGATGAGATAGATAGGTTTTACACTTTTCTCAAAGAAAGAGAAAAGGTTGGCAGTTCAGGCATCAGATGGAATTCAAGGATAAATTTAATAAGACAGAGCTTTCTCTGAAATAAACCTACTTATTTGATTGATGTTCAGTTTCCCCCACTCCTAAGATAAGTAATGAGAGAATAAAGCTATTTTAAGGGCTAATGCTAAAAGAAACTATTTACGTAGTAATAGTAAGTAGTAGCGAGAACAGGAAAGGTATAATTGCATCAGTCCTTCCAATCAAGCAAGCGACCAACGATTACCATCAAAGCAAGAAGTATAGATTATAGACTTTCAGGATCAAGTGGGAACTTGATAGGTCCCGCAGCTACTAAGCTTTCCAAAAGGCGGCGCCCACCTGCGCTTTGTGTAGAACTGAAAGGTTAACATAACTAACATAGGTAATCAAGCAACAATTGAGAGCCGGCGGTCTGATTCCACCTAATGGAGAATTAAACCAACAAAGAAAGCAACCCTAGTTTTTTAAGACTATCTACTCTGCCTTTTTATCAGATTTTATCATACTACTAGTCGTTGTTATTCCCCGCTAACTAGTTTATCTGTAGTTTGTAATCATGCTTTATTCCCTTTTCAAGTTGGAAAAAAAGAAGTAAGACTTGTGTGAAGATTTAGTTTCATTACCGACCAGAGCTCCTAGCCTTTTTGATGCTATTTCATCTCAGTTAAAATCCACACCACTATCAATTCATTCTTTGCCACATATCTCTTTCTTTTTCTTTGTTTCCTTTTGAAAGGAAAGCCCGTCCATCAAGTCTTTAGAGTTCAGTCCCGCTAGAAGTGATCGTATCTTGTTTGGGAATTTCCTTTTGTAATCCCCTTCTTCTTTACCATCGATCTTTTCCTTTGCTAAGGTTCACTGTTCTTGTTCTAGTTGTTCCGAAGGTACGAACCGAGGTTACCTCATATAGCTTCCTTTGATGGATCAAATCATTCTAAAAAGGTGATATGCTTAACACAAGCTTTTATTTTTACCTACTCCTGGAAAAGAGCTGATTCAGTAGACAAGTCGAGCAGAAGGGAAGAGCTTCCCAAATCCTACTATCAAGAAAAAGGCTAAGAGCACTTATTTAACTTCTAGCTCGTTAGGGATGGGATTCCTAAGACTAAGATGGTAATGTCATATACTACGACCGGAAAAAGAATTGACCTCTAGAAAAATCATTTTGAAGGTCTCTTTATGACCTTAAGGACTCTTTTAAAGTGGGTAAAAACCTTATTTCTTATAATAGAAATAGGATTGTAAATCTAAAAATATTGGCGCATAGATAGTAGAATTGATGAAAAAAAGGATCTGGTCTTTCACTACCAATTCCTTTCATTTTCGATTCAGGATGATGAGTACAACCATGCTGGACGTAGCTTTCTTAACCGGTATTGAAATTGAATTGGATATACCAAAGTCTTTCTTACCTATCTGATAAGCCTTTTACAGACTCGACTCTTTCAAATCCTCTCAATAATAATTGATTGTTCACTCACGTTTTCATGGGAATAATAAATTGGAAGTCTGTTGTTACTGATCTGATCTTTTCTTTCCTAGGTGTGGACGAGACAAAGAAAAGTCTTCTTAGTCTTCCACTTTTTCGATAATATCTATAATAAGGAATATCTATCGTAAGGTAAACAGGAGTTCCCGACTCAAGCGAAATGAGACCGGCTGAAAGTAAGTAAAGTTTTTAGTTTAGGGAAGGAATCCACTCTAAAAGCTAGTCTTTTTTTATCCAAAAAATTCAATGCAGTTATCTAGAGTTGTGGTAGTTCAGTTCGAAAGGAAAGGAAGTTCAGTCATCCGTGGGTAGAAATCCTAAAAAAAGAGTATGTTATCTCTCCTAGACTTCTTTCTTATTGTGATTCCATTTCCTGCACTAAGACAAGTTATCTCATTATAGGGCTTTTGATTTTTAAGAAAGGCTTAAGTTCGTCCTTTATTAAGGTAAGGTCCGAGAGTAAGATGTCTTTTTTAAGATCTTCTGACTATTGTTTTCGTGATATCTAGGTAAAGTCCAAGCTATATCAAAGCAGACTACTTCCTGGTGGTATAGTAAGGGCTTAAGAAAAAGGTGTAACTGCTCTTGTCGGAAAGGTAGGGCTACTTTATGGAAAAGATCTCCCACACCTGGACTAGGCTAAAAATGATGAGTCTTCTCTTTTCAGGGTTAAACTATATAGAACTAGAATAATATACTGATTGACTGTGGTCATTTCAGATCCCTCTATTGTTTGTTGGAGGAGATGATTGAACTTTATACCGTACCTTACTTAGTCTTCTGCTGAAACTAGATTCTCTAAAGATTACATAGAAGTACCCCTCAAGCGAGGAATGAATAAAGAATTGACTTCTCTAAATCAAAAATGGAGAAAAAACAATTTCATCTGTATCTGGCACTGCTTTACTTGGCTTATCTAGGAGATTGTTTTTAGCTTTCACGTGTTGAGAGGGATAAAACCTTTAGCTTTAGCAAGTACTATTACTCCTATGTTTTCGGATAGTATAACCAATTATGTGAGGCTCTTTTCGATCTTTGAGTAAGAAAAATATGTTTGAAAGGTGTGTAGCGGTGAAGTCAAGAGATTCAAGAATCTCTCTTTCCTGTGCTATCAAGAATAAGGAATAGCCAACAAGGTTTTCTTCGTTATTATACACACGTGTAAGAGATTCTGTTTAGTGTAAGGTGCAAGGCTAAAGTCATAAATAAAATAGAACTCCATGTCTCATTCCCGGCTAACCGTGAACAGAGTGAAGGGTGGGCCAAGAGCTTTTTATATAGGGTCTTTTGTCAACAATATTCCCCGGCCTCACCTATATCTTATTTCTCTTCTAGCAGACGGATTCTCTCTTATATCGAATTCTCAACTCATAATAAGTAAGGCATAGAGAGCTCAATGTAAGAATAGTGGAAAGGTAAGTAAACTACCTCGCTCCACTAGCTAGGTAACTCCTTTTTTCTAACTAAGAAGGCAGTAAATCCTTGTTTCCTACAAATAGGCTTTCTTCTCACTCTATCCCCATTTTTCTTATATAGTCCGTATTTCAAGTAGTCAATATGCCAGTTCCTATTTATTCCTTTTCCCTTCCCTCTCTTTGTTAGCTATTATTTCTCTTAAAAGTTCCACCTCTTTTTTAAGAGATCGATTTTGATATTCCATTACTCTTTTATCTTGTCCTACGGAGTCTTTCACTACGAATGGTTTTGTGTCAACCCAAACTCCATCCTTATCAAAGACAGCTTCTCTCTTGGTATTAGTTGGAGTTCATATGTTTACATGAATATGTTTTTTACCGATGTCCAGTTTTTCAAATTAACATGGAATAGGGATAGAATAGTATCCTGTGTAGTGAGATTGAGATTTGCGTATTGTTTTTTATACCAGTCAAGAGTGACCAATGCTTTAGTTAACCCTTTATGTTTAATGACGCCCTCGTGACCTTTTTTAAGGAGATAATAATTCTTTAATCACCATACTCCTCTGCCTTCCCCACTAAAAATCTTTCCCGAAGGTCTCTCAAGCACTTTTGCACAACAAAAAATCAAAGTATATCATATCTCCCGCCATCCGAGTAGGTTTCAAAGCAAGAAGTACGGCGCAACACAGGAGCCCATTCAGTATCATCTTTGTTTGTGAATATTAATGTGTCCTACTTCACGTTGTATTATTCCCATTAACTGTGACCAAACTGCATTTCGAGTGTCTTTGTAGAGAAGAGAGAAATCTTCCCCTAAGATAGTTAAGGATAAACCACTCTACAAAATAGGGAACAGGAAGGAAAGTCCGAACCCCCGATAAGAAAAAAAAATCAGCCGATGTCACCGATCGGTACTCAGATCGAATGGTGGAGTACTAATCTACCACAATGAGACAGGCATCATCAAATCAAAGTTTGAATAGAAAGCATTCCCCCCAGTTAAGAGTACTTCTGCCCCGCCAACAGCTCTTCGGCCTCCCCAGGTGCTCATGTTACTTAACAAAAAAGCATGAAAATGATGATGTGGAAACCCTTCATGACTGCAATCGTACATTTTTGTCTTAAGAGAAACAACCTTTGAATCCAGTTTTGTCATTAGTATAGGAGGGAAATTGGCAGCTCAACGGAGAGCTTGCCCATCCACCATGGATGACTTGGGGAACCTTTATGTCGTCGTTCACCTCTGAAATCCCAGATTTTTGAAAATAATTTTTTTCATTTTCATATATCTATTTTTTATATAGATCTATGGGTGCACTGATCTCCGTGTGAGATTTCTTTTGTCATTTTCTTTATACTCAATTTCTACTCATCAGCTTGAAAAGAAGCCTCTGTCAAGTTTAAGAGTTTAGAAAGGCTCTTAGCATGAGAAGGAGCTCAGACTTCCTTAGAAGGACATAAGTTTGAATAATTTTATGTATGGGTCTCGGTCATTATATAGACTCGATCTAGAGAAAATAGGGCAATGAGTTATTAGAATAAATGAGGTCGTCGCTTCGCCCTATGGAAACTAACCTTAGTGTCCATGTCGCGGGAAAGAAGCTTTTTGAATCAATAAAGGAAACCTATTGAATCAGCTTTTGGGAATAGAAGGGGAAGGGGAATATACCAATGAACTTGTTGCAGGGGACAAAGCTGGGGATGGCAAGGTTCTTTATCAATGATGCGGCATTACCGCACTTGTATGTACTTACATTTATTTTCTGCTGTTAGGATGCTTTGATGGCATAGAATCAATAGTTGACATGCACAAAACAGAATATGAAGAAGGGATTTTTGAACGACTCCGGTACTATCTCATCCGCTGCTCTAGCTAATTGTCCCCCTCCCCCTTTCCAAGTGTGATTTCTATCTTATGTATGGTCGTGCCTAAGGGCATATTATTTGAAGTAGATTCTTTTTTTGATCAATTCCCAAACTCGTTTTTGAGCTTCTTCCAAAGCATAGGGCTTTCTGGATATAGATGATGATATCTATAGAGATGGATCTTCTATATATCGTAGAATGAAGTAGAACATGGGTAGATATATATATCTATATGAATCCAAATCTTGCGAATCACTCATGTTATGATCTTCTATATCCTGGGTCTTCCCGTTCCGTCATCTGGCTTATGTTCTTCATGTAGCATTCAGATCGAATGACTCTATGAAACTAGGTCGATACCTCTACATATTATGGGTAAGGTAGGAGACGTCTCTATTTCTCCCCCGAGAAATATTTTTAATTCCCACTGCTTAGCTTTCAATTTGCCTCTGACCATCAAATAAAATGTGAAAACCTGTCCTACTCTCTTTGAAATAAGGGGCGCTTTCGGTTCTGTCGGTGCTTGAAAGCATTTTTTTCTCCATATTACTATATCTCGCCAGTCAATAATTTTATATGAGGAACTACTAAACTCAATCACTTGCTGCCCTTACTCTTTAGTTTTTTGTTGAGGTCTATCCTACAGAGGTACCCAAATTGGATCAGTGATTGATTTCTAGGTTTCGTCGTAAACCTAATTTGTTATTTTATATTACGTAAATCAATAGTTCAAACCACACTCAAAGGTAGGGAATTTCCCATTTTTTATAAGAACTTATGTACCAGAAAGAATGGTATCTCCAATCATAGACCCTCTGGGATGTAAAATACATCTCCTATCACCATCCCCATAGTGTATAAGACAAATGTATGCATTTCGATTAGGGTCGTATTCTATGGTTACGATTCTACCATATATATCTTTTTCATTCAGTCGAAAAATGATTTTACGGTATAGACGATTATGACCTCCCCCTCTATGCCTTGCGGTAATGATTCCTCTAGCATTACAACCTTTACCACAATGATGTTGACCATAGATAAAATTATTTCGTGGATTGGATTTTACTTGACTATCTATGGTTCCATTGCGTGTGCTCGGGGTAGAAGTTTTGTATAAATGTATTTCCATGCTATTAAGTATTTTAATTGTTGTTCTTTTCTTTCGTTGAGGTGGAATAGAATAATCCAGTTGAAGCGTAATGATCATACGTCTGTAATGCATTATATGTCCCATAATAGGTCCCTTTCTTCTACACTTTCCCGAAAGTCGATGACTATTCTTAGCTATTACCTTGACACCAAAGAAGTGTTCGACCCAATGCTTTATTTCTGTCCTAGTTGATCCTGATTCGACATTAGAAGTGTATTGATTTTTCCCAATAACCAAATACTTTTGTAGGTAAATATTGCATATTAGATTCCATCTATAAATTGATTTTCTTCCCTATGAGTGAAATTCTTAATAATAATGCTAGTTCGTACTATTTATTATGATATGAATATACCACATCAATTCGTTATGTATGGATGATGATATTCCATCGATACAGAGCCAATTCCAATATACTTATTGGAGGGTCCCATTGGAGTGCATTTAGCAGGAATTGAACCTATAAATTCGCCATTTATGAGTTGGGCGCTTTAACCATTCAGCCATGGATGCAAAAAGACTCAGCGAGTGAAATAGGTTTTGGTATTCCTTCTCGAGCTTTTATTTCTTCCGTTAAAGTAGATTCAAGAAAAGATGGAATACGAAGACGTGTTTCCATAACGAACAAGATACGGGTTGAGAAGGGGGAGTTAGCAAAGTTAGACAATATTGGAATGGGCATAGGAACATGTATTGATGTACCAGATCGGTTAATGCTCCCAGGTTGATGCAATGTATTCCACCAGTTGACTGAAGACTTGATTAATGGTATATCGATCAGTCCAGAACGGATTGAAATAGGAGATGGTTCGACAGAAAGATTTTGAAAATGTAGTGCACCCAGGTAAATAAGGAACAAGATGAATACTGAGGTTAAACGAGCATCCCATACCCAAAAGGTGCCCCACATAGGTTTTCCCCAAAAACCCCCAGTAACTAAGGTAAACAACATAGAAAAAGCACATATTTATGTACCGGTTCCTGAAGAGCGAAGAAAAAGGGGATATTTTATTAATAGGAACATAAAAGTGTTTATAGCCATAACGATATAAACAAGAATACTCATCCGAGCTGCAGGAACATATACATACGGAATACGAGAATTTTCACCTTGTTGAAGATCTAGTGGTTCTACCCGAAGACTTAAATGAATAGCCATCACTGTTATGAACAACCGAGATCCAATGAGAATTTGAGTGTAGCTTTTGGTCTTTGACATAAAAAAAGAAGGTAGTAATAAAGAAAGGGACAAGTGAGAATTTGGTCTTAGCTAGTGGAACAAGAAAGACATGGATCTATATTCAATACGCAATCAAAGGATTTCTCCCCAAAAAAAAAAAAAAGAAGTCCCCTTGCTTTCTTTTTGCTCCGTTCGTTCATGGCACTCCTCTCTCACAGAGAGGCATATCGAAAAAAACAAAAGCCTTATGGAGACTACCTTACTTAAGCAATTCTTTTTATTCTTATTCTTTCTTTGTTGTAGTTCCTATATTGGTTTTTTTTTCTGGGTTTCTTAGGGCCCTCCGTCTTCAGAATGGTCCGCCTGGCCACTATGAAAGAATATTACGTCAATAGAGTAAGTTGTTCTTTAAGTTTTTCCCTTAACAAGAAGCTAGGGAAGCATTGCGAATACTTTTGAGTGCATTAAGTAAATTAAATAGATACTCGCTGGCCTGAATTGTGCAGGATCGAGCCATGGCCTTGGAATCCATCCATTCAAGCCTTCCCAGTCCTGTTTTATTTTTTTTATTGGACTTTCTATATTCATATGATATGATATGGATTTCAAGCTTCCTAACCTGGGTTTGTGTGAATCATGAGAACATGAGCAAGCACAGTCTTTCGCTACTCGTGTGACCCCACCTCATGGCTTTCAGAAGGGCCTAAAGTGCATGATGATTCGATTTCCAAAATATATAAATATAAAGAAAAAGGCCTCCTCTTGTTTTTCTCTTTCTTTCTCTCTCCTATTGACTATTGACATAGCAAAGTCTGGTTCTATTGAGTGTGATACCCGCTCTCTACAAAGTGGTTTTTGAAAAGGTCTTTAAACGACTCTTCATCTCTAGTTCCAAAAGGTTTAATGAATGGCTTTTTTCTCTGCCCACCACCCATGAAAATACAGACTATATAGGGCTGCCCACCCTATTTCAAATACCATTTTATCCTACCTCTCTCACCGCCCCTCGAGCTTAAAAGCCTTTTTGTTGTCACCACTTACCTAAATCAATATGGCTAGTTTTCTAGCGAGATTTCTAGCTTGAATTAAGTCTTTGAAGCCCCTCTACTCTCGTTGTAACTAGAGAGGTAGGCAACCTGAGTTTAGAGCCACCTCAATTCGAGATGTCGAAACATCAACCAGATCAAAAACCAAATCCTAAAGTGACTTCGGAACAGGTTTGAGATCATTGATCGAAAACCTTTCCTATCTAGTGTCATCTCATCCTTCAGCGTCTGCACCAACTAAATCGGAAGCAATATTCAAAAGATGAGAGTAGGCTCTAGGAGGATCAAAAGACTGATTCTCGGTCCCCTAAAGTTAGAAAGTTGGTTAGACTACAATCTCTTCCTAGGAAAGAAAAGTCACAAAAAGTGATCCATATGATCATAAATAAAGGCTTGCATGTACGTCTTTCAACCGTACGCGTGGTTCCTTTTGATTATAGTCTACCGCTACCTGAATCAATCAGCCTATTCTAGTTTGCCTTGTGTCATCCGATTTTAGGGAATTCATTGGATTGTGAAGTTACTTCACACCTGGCCATATCGAGGGAATGATAATAAAATTGCCCTTAAAAAAAAAAAGAACTAGAATGGGAGAGGATGGTCATTGAGAAAGATGCCTTAACAGGTTGGTCATTTGTCAAGACGAGAATGTTAGTTCTTCTTATTATTGGTGAGCCACTGACCCTCATACTCTGCTTTTCATTTTTAGGTCGCTCTTCTTATCTGTCGTACCCTCAATCCTCCTTCATACGAAGGCATCATAACATATACATCAAATAAAGATCAAATAAAAGATTCTTCATCCCATATTTATACTCGTCTATCCCTCGATTAACTAGATGGGCCTAGGATAAGGTATTAAAAAACTGTCGATATGCGGGGTGATCGAACCAACTCATCTATGACTCATCTTTGAAAATAAGATGTGCTCCTACATGAAGAGGGGGAAAATACAAGTAAGAACCATGCGCATGGATAATAGAGCACGCCTTGAGGGAAGTGGGGAAGAAAGACTATAGAAAGGATAAGTGAAACACTTATAGGGACTATTTTAACATTCTTCTTTCCTCTTCTTGCTTATCACCTTCTTTACCCTTCCTCGCATCCTAATATAATCAAGATCAAGATGAGTAGCTCCAGGTCCAAATATCTCCCTTCGAGATCGCCAGCATCAGTCTAAGTATCTTAAGTTTTTAAAGAAAAAGGTAGAGAAGGAAGGGTGGTTGAAGCAGGACCATAAGAAGTACCTTTAGAATTTCAAGTACCCGGTTCAACACCAGGACATCTTTAGCGTATCCACCAGCAGTGCCTTTGGCATGATAGGCAGGTAGCATATCTAGATACATCGGTAGCAGATCCACCGAGAGAATCGAGTGAATAACCTTAACGATCATTTTAGAAGTAGAGCTTTACTAGCCTGACAACTCAAAGCAAGGTCGAAATCCATCCCTCTTTTTAAAACTAATTAATTAACGACCCACCAAGCAAGGGCACGTTGCGTGGTAGTAGTCAGTTCAAGGAAGTAAAACTAAGACAGGAAACTTCCCTTTTTCTTGACTTTAAGTAAGTAAGACCCTGTCCTCTTCCCTTTCCACATCAAGATAATTGATGAAGGTAGTGCTTTGAACATTTTCGCTGAAGTTGAAAAGATAAACATCTACCCAATATACCAGCAATCCTTCTATGCGGATACCCTTTATTTACTCTCAACCATTGCCGAGAAGAGAAAATGCTCAAGGTTCTATATATTCTTTCTTTATTCAATTCATTCCTATCCTTTTAGTTTTCAGTCCCCGGTTTCCTCTCCAAGCCAATCGATTGCCTTCTTAGTTAACTGTGGAACCCTCCCTTTATTTATTTAGATGTTTAGGTAAGGCAAGCCCCAGGAAAGTCTAGGTTTGTTCCAAGCTCCATCTCGGCCGGCATCTTGCTCTGGAGGGGGTAGGGTCCTAGATAAAACTACTCATTGTTGTGTTACACCAACCCAAGGAAGGGAATTTGGTGAGGAGCATTGTTTTGAGGGAGAGAAAGCATGGTTGACAAACCAATCATCGGAAACAACTGGAGTGTTTTCATCAAATGATGCATGTGAGCTGAGCCATTCCCATCCCAAGTGGTGCCCCGATTCGTCCTAGCTGGTAGGGAAAAAATTCACATAGAGACTACTGCTATTCGAGAATATTTTTCTATGTTAGCAAGCAGGGGCGGGCTATCCTATGGTAGTCCCGCTGCGGCCTCTAAATGGTCGTCCCATATCATCTTGATTTGGCTATACTTGTATGTAGCCAGCCATGTTAGCTCCACATAAAAGCCTTTTCAATTTGAAATAAAGGCTAAAAAGGCACTCATCAATCAACTCGGACCCATTCCTATTTCACTTTGCTGCTTATTAGGAGGATAGGTCCCAAAAAAGCATCCCACCTTTTATCATCTATACCATCTGCCACGCAAGAACCAATAGAAAGGATTTCGATGCCCCTCTCTGTCGGGGACTACCACGAAATGAAAACGTGCGGCTTCAATGTATTCTCCACTTTTGTGTCCCTGGTTTATATCCCGGAGTACTCTTATGGCCGATCTGTCACCCAACCTACTTAAACAACATAAAGTCTTGGCCCTGTCCCGTTTGGAGAATTACCTCTTATGGCACGACTTAGTCAGTCATTCTCGCAGTTTAGATAAGATTGGGACTGGGTTGGGTTAGGTCTATGAAAGCATGGTTATTGCCTCCCTTCCCCCTTTGAGCTCGTCCATTCATTGGGTGATCCGTTGCTCTCACGTTCGAGTGTTTGCTCGTCGTTTAGGCCCGTGAGTGAGATTTCTACTCATTGCAGTCACCTCTGGGGTTCTTCGCACTTGGATAGTACCAGGACCCTTGTGCCCCATCCCTTAATCAGATAAAGCTACCCGTCTTATGACCCACAACGAAAAATAAGCCTTGCGATGAGACGCGGACATTTCTCATGCTATGGTTTCCTCAGGTCCGTTTTCGAGTTGGGTTAGGGGAACATCCGAGCAATTGCCTTCATGGATCCAAACGCGCTCACAAGGCGCACAATAAGAATAAGACCAATAGAGACTTCATAAGGGACCATTTGAGATGCAGATCATAATGCTCGTAGAAAGGCATATTTCGAATATAGAGGAGTGAAAGTTCCCAACAAATAAGTACTTTTTCATATCCTTCTATGAACCATACGAGCACGTCCTCTGTCACCCCACCATGCTTATGGCTCTATACCCCAACCCAACTTGCTCTGGCCTTGTGTCCTTACTTTCTATTCCTCGGTAAGCGGACCGTGGGAGTATAGGGGGCGATATCTACTTTTGACTAATAGAAAGCATCTCTTTTGTCCCTCTTGACCGAACTCGCCAAAAAAATCACAATAGAGTCGTAAATCGTCTAGTATGATTTACTAGACATTATAAAATTTTGCGGTATAAAAAACGCCCTTTTCCTTCAATTTGTCTTCAAGATTCATCTCTTTATCCTTCAAATTACTGACTTGGATTGTGGCTTCAAGTATTTCTTTCCTCATATCAACTCCATCATTTTCTTGTATCTCCTCAAGTTGTTTAATGTAGTTTCTTCGTTTTTGTATCTGATCTCTCACCTCGTCCAACATATTTTGCAGCTTCTCGATCTTCTCGGTGTTGTTTCTTGAGGTAGACATCCTTGCTTAACTAGTGGTATATATACCAAACTTGAATTGCTGCAATATTTAACACAATTAATTAGAATAATTATATCAAAAACTGAATTGAAATACTTGAGAGTTTGTCACATCTAATATACGTTAACAAATAACCACTACTTTTGCTTTGCTTACAGGAACGTAGTATAAAATTCTTTATATAATGAACAAAAATATAAAGAACAAAGAAGGGCAAACACTACTGCTAAGTTCTTAAGAAAATCAAAGAACAAAGAGATCAATACAAAGTGAAAGAGAACTTACGTTAGCTCTGCTAATTATATGAAAGATGGCATATAATCTATACAATGACTATTGTATTTATAGATGCTACAGATTCAATTCTTTCCTTATTTCTTATTTGCTATTTTATGGTACTTCCAATTGAAAATATAACTAAAAATTGAGAATTTCCATAAATTAGACTAGGAAATTAAAAATATATACATAAAGGGGGGGGGGGGGGGGAGGTTCTCAATATGCATGAAAAAGTTTTCTTAAAGAAAACATTGAGTTGCGTTTAAAAAGTATTTATAAAAAAAAAAAAAACAACCATAATTAACAAATGAAGAAGCCAGTATTGTCCCGTATATGTGATAATTCCTTATTTGATTTGTCAAATTTTCCTTTTCTGTTTTGTTTTCTCTTGTTGAAATTAACTTTTCCTAATTTTTTTCAATGTTTCCCTAGGCAGTTTTCTTCATTGAGTAATCTTTATTTTTAGTAATAGTTTACATTAATTTACACAATTAAAAGATATTTTACTATCTTATTGATATTCACAAAATATGTTGATTCCAACGAAAATCTCGATTAAATATTTTTATATAAGGTGTAGTGTGCTTAGCAGACATATTAGCCTGAAGAATACATTTTAAATAAGTTGGCCAATTTAAGAACCTCAATACACCTTAAATGAACTAAAGACAAATGAGCAATTATCCAATTCTCTTTTTTGGAGTATACGAGCTCGAAATTGAGGTATGAAAGTTCTTAAAGGTTTAAATTGTGATTTAGAATTTAGATGGATGGTTTGTATGTGGATGATATGTTGATCATTAGTAGAGATATTTCTGATATAAATACTACAAAACGAATGCTTGAGAGCAAGTTTGATATGAAAAATCTTGGAATTGTGGATGTGATCTTGGGAATAAGAATTCATAAAACTACACAAGGGTTGGGTTGTCACAGTCTCATTATATTGAAAAGGTACTTGACAAATTCAAGTATTTGAATTTTGGTATTGCCAAGACTCCATTAGACATGAGCTTTGCACTTCAAAAGAATAAAGGTGAAAGTGACTCACAGTTGGACTATGCAAGAGTGTTGAAAAGTTTGATGTATATCATGAATTGTACGCAACCAGATATAGCATGCGCTATTATTAAATTGAGTTGGTACTTGAGTAATTCCAATCAAACTCATTGGATGACAATGAAAAGATTTTTGGGTATGTAAAACACAATCAAGACTATGCTTTGCATTATAATAAATATCCATCGGTAATTGGAGGATATTGTTATACAAATTGGATCACTGAATCGAATTAAGTAAAATCCATGAGTGGATATGTATTTACTTTAGGTGGAGGATCAGTCTCTTGGAAATCGTCCAAACAGACATGTATTGGCTGCTCTATAATGGAATCTGAATTTATTGCGTTAGATAAAGTCGGTGAAAAAGCTTAATGACTCTACAATTTCTTGGAACATATTCCTTATTGTCCCAAACTTTTGGCATCAGTATGTATACATTGTGATAGTCAAGTGGCGATAGGTAGGGCAGAGAGCATGATGTACCAATGGTAAATCTCATCATATAAGATGGAGACATAATACCGTTAAAGAACTACTCTCTAGTGGAATTATCATTGTTGACTATGTTAAGTCAAAGGATAATATGTATGATCCACTTACAAAAGACCTATCCATAGAGGGAGTTGAGAGAACATCGAAGAGAATGGGTTTATGTCCTAGGAAAAGTCAGTATGGCGGTAACTTTACCTAGCATACTGGAGATCCCAAGAGTTACATTCAAGGAGATCAAACAAAATTGTGACTAACGGTTTAACATTGTTAATATACTCAACCCATTCTCATGATGAAGACAATTTTCAGAGAACAAGGACAAGGCTTATGGTTTAAAGTTTTTTAATGATTTCTAAGTTTGGAAGATTTGACCAAATAGTTTGATCCATAGGATTAAACATCTAGGAATCACCTATGTGAGAGTGAAGTGAAATCCTCTTCAAGGAGAATGTTAGTAAAGGTCTATTTTCTACACTCTCATGAAACAAGGATGTGTTCATGGCTAAATCAAATGGAACCATGGGAACCATATACAGTAAAAGGTTGGTTGTGTGACATATGTTGTCTAGGTGTACATTAAAGTTCGACAACTCAAAGATATCAAATCTACTAATTGACCGAGTAAATCTGATGCATTTTCACTACAGAAAGTTCAAAAAAAAATCTATTTATTCATATACAATCATTCATTGCTTGTTGATCACATACTTATCCGTAAATTATTGATAAAATAGTAATTCCCCATTCATGTGGGAGATTGTTGGGTTCTAAACTAATGTGTGAATGGAAAATGGAGGAAAAGTGAAATGCCATTTAAAGAAGTCAATTTCTCCCACATTGGTGGGAGAAAGAAACTTTATTGTGTTTTTATTAAGAAATACTCTTCATGTGGATAGTGAGGCCAGAACAAAGAGATGTCTCGCATTGTCATCATCGTCGCTCGCTCGGTGCAATCCTAAGGTATAGGTACAAATTAAAGTTGAAAAACAATCTTCTTCTTTTTTAAAAGCTCTCTTGTGATCATCAAACTGTTGAGTGCATTTGAAGTTTCTAAAAGTTTGAGGTACCGCTACTTTCAGAAAGTGAACCATTTTTTCTTTGGAGGAAAGATTCTATAACCTCATATACTTGAGGAAAATAAATTCCTTAAGGACACACCGAGAAGTCGGTGGACTTGATTCTTAAATTTTTGCTTCATCTTTATTTCTTAAAAGTTGATAAACACTTCATTTTGATAGTTCATTTGAATATTCATTTGAACTTGTGTTTGAAGGTGTTGAACTTCATTATAGTTCTTGAAAATTATTCTTGAATTTAGTGTTGAAGTTTGTATAGAAACATACGGATCTTTGTCCCGTTACAGAACAATCTAAACGAAGATTTCTTTCTTAAAAAAGACTCCTGAAATTTATGATTGAAAATAAGTTATAAAGGTTGAAATGATGATGCCCAGGCACAAATATGTTGAAGATGTTAACACTAATTAACACTAACTTTCCAATACCTGAATGTTATTGATATGTTTCATTATCCTTACTGGTTTGCTAATGAAAACTTTAATATTAATGTTATAGAGATGTGCTTTATGTATGACTCCATCTCATTGTCATTTTTTAGACATTATTTGAGTAGGTTAAGTATTACTAATTGTTGTAAAATATTACTGCTTGGTATAACAAATTTGTGCTTGATGATCTAGAGTTACTTGTTAGCCACTTTTAGTTGACTTAGTGCAATATCCCGTATTTTCGAGTTAAAAATCGAACCGTCATTCCTACGTGTGTAAACTCTAATTCCATGATTTATATCTAAATTTATGTGTCATGATCTTTATTCTAGTGTGTGAAGTGATTATGAGGTAAAAAATATTCATATAAATCACTTAGAATAAAGTTGAGCTAAGAGTCTTCGATTCATCCAAAGTTTGGTATTCGATTCTACAAGGATCAACTTTCAAAGTATATAACTTTTGATGTATGTGAAATTTATCAGCTCAAAACCCACCAAATTGTAGATAATTAAATTAGATTTCATACGATACCAACTTCGCCTTAATTCGATATCCGAGGGAAAGTTATGATCATTTTTGTTAGAACCAATAGATCACCGAGATTAGACTGCGTCGTGATGAGCCTTCAATCCGTATTTCAGTTAAGAATTTTTGGTTTAAATGAATGAGGGTCAATTGGGTCTTTTTCCACTTCAACCCAAATCAAGTCGTTCTTAGGGCATCATGTGCCTAAAATTCCTCAATTTTTCTCTCAACTAAACCCTAGACTCTTCCCCATAGATCAAGAAACTAATCCTTCTAAGTTCAATATTTTCAAGAAAGGAGGCAATACTAGGGTTCCAATCTTCACACTAAGTGACATAAGGTACGTGGGACTATCCTAAACTCTATGGGAATAAATATATTATTTTCAAACTTGTTTTAAAGGTTATATATGTGCATATACAAAATTGTTCCAAGATCATTGGTAAACTTGTATTGAAAATATTCTATCTTGATGAATTGTTGTGAAAATTATGGTATGAAATCCTAAACTCGAAATATTTTTCATGTGATCATGTGATATTTAGAATTGTGAAATTAAATGAAAGCGTGAGATATGTAATCCCTCATTTTCTATGAACTTCATCAATTTTACATGGTGAGAATGGGCTATACAAATTGCTAAATGTTTGAGCTTGTTATGTACAAATTGTACTGTCTTTATGAGATAATGAAAGGGATGTTTCACTTATTTTATAAGTCATCATGTTCCCCATTAAGAATGGTTTTAAATTGATGGAAAAAATGACCACCGTAGATAGCGTATGGAAGAGAGAATGGTTTAATTTTAAACTGTTTTGAACTATGAACTTTTGTTTTAATTTGGAGATCTCTTGGGTGGTCAATAATATCTTTTGAAATAAAAAAAGGCCAGAAGATATGTTGTCATATGGCTTGCAAGTCTGGGTATGACGATACCCCATTTTTATGTGCCCGAAGATAATAAGAGAGAAACAAATTTTTTTATGAAGAAGTTATGCTTCAAAAGGGTCTAAAATTGGGCATAAAAAAGTTAGATGGTTAACCAAAGAAGGCATAAATCCATGACAACTCATTTCCCAAAATCGTGATTTGCCTACACGGGTTTATGTTACTCGAAAGGGAAATTGTACGCTGGCAACAGCCCTATGGCATAGTAGATAAGTAGATACTCCAACCCTTTCGATAAACATGGGTTGGGGTCTTGACCGTCGAGTCAAGGGTAGATTCCATATAGCCCATGGGATTACATATTGTAGGGTGTACTATCTAGCTCAGAAGTAAGACAAAAAGTCGAGTCAAGATTCATACATATGTTTTGAAACCTACTTTGTATGCCCATGTTTTTTCAAACATTTTATGCTGACATGTTTTACGAAATGCTCTCACCTATATTGTATAAAACTATATTTTGTTTTTGAATTGTTCTACGTACCAATACAATTATATTGACCCCCTATATTTCAGGATCTGAGGTTTAGTCCCGGGGTCCCGCTAAGCAGTAGATTTGTTTGTCAGAAGTTTGCAGATGGTGAGCCTCTCTTATTTCAGCTGGCCTCTTTATAAACATTGTCATTTCGTTTTAGTCATGGTCCGACTGGGGTCCTTGTCCCAGTTTTAGACAGAAGTTGTTTTCATGTTGTTAGAGATTTTGCAGACTGGTGTCATATGTTTTGAACATTTATGAACTTATATTCGCAATTTTTAGTTGAAGTAAAAAAATGACCATGTTTCCATTTTGTCATGTTTTCCGTAATTCTTTTCAGCATATGAATTGTGTATATGATTGCCAGTTAGAGAAGGTCTCTTGGACCTTCATGATTTGGGATGCCCGTCATGGCCAGGACCTTAATTCGGATCATGACAAACTTGGTATCAAGGTATGGTTTGTGGTCCCAGGGTGTCTGCGAAATTACATCGGGTAGAGTTCTTTTTATAGGTGTGTAGTGTGCCACACTTATAAGAAAGAAACTACTATGCATTTAGGAATGTTTCACTTTTCTTCATGTTCTAGATCGTGCCATTGTTTTGTCCATTTGGAAGTTATCCAGATTCCTTCTTTGCTATGATTTTATTAACTATGTCTCATTGTCGAGTCGATTCAAGTGCGGAATCTTAGAGTCTAAATGAGGTGGTCCCTTCTAATTGAGTCATAAAAGATTATGAAATCACACAAGGACTTGAGAGGAGTTCATAAGTTCTTTAAAGTGTATTGGTTTAAGCTTATACCCCTCTCTACATCAATCGTGCGTTTGAGCCTGAGGTATAAAGTGTATTCAGTCCCTTTTAAAATTCTTGTTGCAGATGTTATGCTTAAGAGTAGTGATGTATGTCAGAATATTGGAACAATATTTCCACCCGAGTAGTAGTATGTGTTAAGGTTTCATACCCTATTGGTAGTAAGATGATCTCAATGTTAGTGATATGAAGTCACAAGGTTAGAAGTCAGGGTGAGGATGACTTTTGCGTAAATAAGTAGTTTGAGTTGTATAACCCTTGACTGAGGGGTGGGCTTCTCTTTTATGGTGATCGTCTAATATTATAGAAAAAAATTTAGAGTGTATGGTAGTCTGTGGAGGAAGTGTATGACTATGATTACTATTTATTCAAAATAGGGAAGGATCTCAGAATGGATAGATATGGTGGACGTAGAAATTATTTAAAGGTTGTGAATGAAAAGGGGTAGATTAGTCAATAAGTTATGGATAGAAACTTATTGGTATGAATGGAATCTTAACGCAGTCTAAATGTATGAATGGGGAAGTAAATATGATATGAGAAAGCAGGATATGTTAATAAATGGAAATGGGTTATATTATCAGATTATGATCAACTATCTTTATTACGTGACTTTACCCCCATTGATTGTCTTTTCTCTAGTCGTTGTAGACTAGTATTACACGGGAGAAGGTAGGTAATAGATTTTTGAGGTGTAGTAGTAGTGTCATGGAGATGATGAACTTACGAGCCATAGTTAAGTGAAATAAGAGACTTAGGTTGATATTTCTATTCTGACTTAACTCTTAGTTGCATGCATGAGAAGTTTAGGACCTGAAAAATTTTCTAAGTGTTGGGAGACTTAGGTATATTTTAAGCCTCTTAACTTCAAAGATTTTGAAATTGGTCTTCCCGACCTCGAGGCATAGGTTTTTGAGCTTATTCATGTTCAGAGGTGTAAGGAGTATGTCTCGGGAAAGTTTTGGATTTTTCGGACGAGGATTTGGGTCATTCTTGGATTTTGATTCCAGAACCTCACCGCGATAGTGGCGCGTCAGGTGGTAATAGCGGTGAGGACTTCACCGCATCACGGTGACCTTGTTATCGGCATTTCAGTCGCGAATTTAATTACCAGAAGGGCAATGTAGTCTTTCCCTCTCATTCCAATACATAAACGGACAAAGTATATTATTAATTAGGGCAAATATTGCCCATTAGTATAGTATATGGCATGCTTCATATGATTGGTGCAACTAGACTATAGGCTTGAACTGTAAATGCGGATTTTGGTGATAAGGATAGTAACTTAAGATTTATTATGCATGTTTTGTGGGAGTAAATAGTAGGCTTGATTTGATATGTGCAATAGCCGAGATTGGAAACTTGTGGAATAATGAGTGGACAATTGTGATGTATAAGCATATGTGAGAAGGAAAGAAAAATGATGAATTGTGGTTGAATCATTAAGTGGTTACGAGCGTGAGTATATAAGAATAAGTTTGACCCCCCCCAGGTAGCAATGTTGTTAGATAAGGCTTATATATGTATAAGTCTCATGCGTACCTAGTCCACATTCTTGAATTTTTTAGTATGGAGAAGTCTAGGGGATTTTTTTGTATGGTGATCTTTAAAGTTGAATTGAGGAAATATGGGTAGGCAATATGCATCTTTGGTATAGTTTTACAAATTTTGTTAAAATTGTAAGTATGTGAATAGAGGTCTAGTGTTGGAATGTTAAGTAGTGGAGAATGATTTATTATATGATAAGGCGTATGGATGTGTATGCTCATGAGAGTGGGAGTGATAGGGTGATAGTTATAGAGGCTAGCAAAAGTTAAGAGGAGCATTTCTGGAAAGCAATGCCTTCAGAATATAGGTTATCAGGAGGAGTTTAGTGCTTATTTGTATTGTGATATCCATTGTGTTGATTGTTGTACTTGTAGATGTAATGAGAGGATATGTCCTCAAGTCTAAGATTATGACTTTGATCTAAGGGGAGATGAAGAACTAAGGTAGTTCCCAAAATTTCCTTGTGGGTTCAAGTTTCAGGTAAGAATCATGATAAATCAATTCTTATTCAAGAAAGTTCCTCCTACTTCAATTTAATGATGACATCCTACCAATGTCTTATGTATTGAAGTCATGCATATGCCCAAGGTTCAAGTTTTTATGCAACTTATGTTATGATCCGACCTCCAAACTAGAAGCTATGATGTCTCAGTAACCCAATCTTTCAAGTATTCAAGCCCTATGTTATGTTTCTCATGATCCATAAAAAAAATCCATACCTCACATCATGCTTGGACTTAAGAAAATATGTTCTATATGTCGCTAATTCATTCTATATCGGGTTTAGCCAAAGAGATAAAGTTTATGCAAACTTATGACTATCTTAGCCCTGAAAATGAGAAGCAATAGCTTTAAGTGGCAATCCTTGTCTCAGTTGTTAAACCTCTTATGATATATTCTCACATGTTTCTCACTGTGCCCATTCCTTAGAACTCATATTGAGTAGGGTTACGTCCGAACGACTCCACTTGATATGGAGCACTTCATGATTGTAATGTACTTCACCTCATGTACCACCTTGAGTAAATCAACAAATATGGGTGATGATTAATTAGTGTTTCTCTCATTCATGATTCATATGATCGGGTACCTTAATGACCCTCTGAATGATAGTGTAATAGTAGTTATGGAAGAGTAGTAGTGACTTAGGAAGGGGGAGTAGATGTTCTTGAATGTTAATTTTTTATGTGATTTCCTTAGTCAAGGTTATAGGTGATGGGGGAAAGAAGGAGATGGACTTTCGTTATGTGAAATAGTTGGGAAGGAGGTATATGTAACACCCCAGAGTACACCCTGGGCTTCACATGGTGCTTACAATCTCAAGGGACCATAAGCAAACCCATGAGCTAGTACATACTGTGAACACTAAATAATATAATCATAAAAGAGAAAGAATAACTGATAAGACATAAGGTTTTAACAACTAGAAAATACTGAATTATGAATCTGGAGAAAACATCTGTCTGAATCTAATAAAACAAAGATAAACTAAATAACTAACTGACATGTCTAAAAGCCTCTAACTGACTGAATATGAGTTAATGGGTCAGGCCCCAACTAACTCCATCTACTACTGAACTGAAAACATGAAATAAAATAATCTTTCCTCAAAATATGAGGACTCACCACTACTACCGCTGGGAGTCTAGAAGTTTAAGCGTGATCTGGGAACTGGACGTCCGAACCTATGATATAATACATCATAGTGCAAAAGAAAAGGGTATGCAATCAGTACTTTGAATGTACTGGTATGCTAAATGAGGTAGGCTAATATGCATGGTTTCATGAACATAAATAGGTAATCGTATGAGTATGTATGCATAACATAAGATACTGAATAGAGTGTATAAAATCTATAGATACTAAGAATACATGGAGTCTGTAAATACTGTGAATGCATGAAAACTGTAAATACTAAAGATACGTAAAATCTGTAGATATCAGGGATGCATGACCAAGCATATAACATGAACTGAATAAAACCTGTACACTGAAATACTCAAATAACTAATATTTGTATGCTTTGGTCAAACAACACTAAGACTGAGAGTCTGAACTGATTACTAGACTGAAACTGTAATTGAGACTGTGGGAGGTATCATCTAACCGACATGCCCCAATCTGAGCTAATCGGGGTCCAACCTGTAACCCCAGTTGGAAGGGTGTTAATACCTTCCACAGGAACTAACGCTGGCTATGTGGATCCAATAGACTGGTGTACTTTATTGTCCCGAAGGACTAAGGGTGCCAAGCTTAAACTGGCGGGTGACACCTGGGAGATAGTCAAGCCTAAACTGACGGGTGACTTTTCATATCCTACACTAGATATGTAGTTCTAGAATACAAGGACTTCTACTAATAACTCTGCCTATCTAATGGGGAAGCCGCCATCCCTGCACTTGCTCGATGCTAAATTCTACTCCCAACTGAATGACACTGGAATACTAGACTGTTTTGAGTTTAACTGACTGATCTAGTAGTGCTCATAATATATTCTGAAGTTATTCTAAAGATACTGAGACGAGACTAAATGAACATCTATGATTTCGGGTATTCAAAAACCCCAGGACTCAAAAGCAATAATAGTAAAATAATCTCAAGCTTAGAGGACATAGCATGAAAGCTTTTATCAAATATTCATTCTTGTAAGCCTTTTATCAAACACTTGGTGTTCATAGTTTAAGCCAATCATTGAAATAGTATGAAAATTGAAGTAATAGAATGATTACAATATCAATGACACTTAATCATGAATTAATTCAAAGAATGAAAACATTGAAACATGTGGGAATTGATAACAACGGTGATTTCATTAAAGCATGGTATAAAATCAAGATTCATGGAGATTCATGATTGAAATCATAATTTAAAATCATAATAACTTGGAAAGATGACAACTATGTAATTAAAATCGAATATTTGGACTCCATGGGTAAAAGGAACCCATGGATGAACACTTAACATACCTGAGTTAATGAATCCGAGAGGATTGATGGTGAGTTCTTGAGATTTGACCTTGTAATTTGAAAGGTAAGGATTTTGTTCTTGAGAGGGGGATCTTAAATTTTGGGAGGAATTGAATAAATGATTACTTAGGTCATTTAGGGGCTAAATCTCGTGTTTTAGGCTAATTAGGGCCGTGAAAAAATACCCAAATACCCCTAGATGAATTTAAAAACTCGGGACTGGAAACTGAAATCCTGATATTTGGCTCCGACACGATGCGGTGCAATAGCGCCGAGCCACTGGATAAGGTACAATTCCCATTTTAACCACGGCGTGATGCGGCACCATCGCGTTGACACACTGGAAAATGACAACTGGGAAATTGGCTAGTGGCGCGACGGGGTGGAATCGCAGTCTCCCACTTTGGGACCTGAAAGTTCACTGCGACGAGGTGCAATCGCGTTGGTTCACTATTTTTGGACAATTTCTATTTGGGATGTATCTACGACACGTTGGTGTACCAAATGGTACACTATTTTACAAAAATGGCTCTAACTCTTCGCTCGAGTATCGGATTTGGGCAAACTTTATATCATTGAAAAGCTGACTAAATTTCCTACGAAATGGTGAGATCTAAACTGGAAAATATAATGAGTATTTCAAAAAATTTATATTTGAATACTCATGTACTGAGATTTAAATTATGCTAGGAAAATTTGGGGAATTACAATATCTCCCCTTTTGGATCGTTCGTCCCCGAATGAGACTGGTTAAGTAGAGAAAATTGATGTACTGAGCTTACAAATTGAGAATGCATATCTAATGCATGGAATACATGACTTAACTAATTCATGAATGCATGTCTGACATGAACATGAAGTGCAACTAAAACTGAGCATAATAAAGAGAATCCTTAAGAAGATTAATACCTTAAACTGAATCTGAGTTTGTGGAGAAAAGATGAGGGTACTTGGTCCGCATATCTGCTTCTGCTTCCCAAGTAGCTCCCTCAACAGACTGATTCTGCCAAAGAACTTTGACTAGTGGAACTTCTTTTTTCCTTAGTCTACAAATCTGATGATCGAGGATTTGAACTGGAACCTCTTCGAAAGAGAGATCATTCTGAATGTCTACGCACTCTAAGGGAACTATAATTTCTGATTCACCAATGCATTTCTTTAGCAAGGAGATGTGGAACACTGGGTGTACTGAAGCTAGATCTGAAGGCAACTCAAGCTCGTAAGCTACCCTTCAGAAATGGCTGAGAATTCTGTAAGGAACGACATATCGGGGACTGAGTTTCCTGTACTTATTGAACCTCTTCACCCCTTTTATGGGAAATATTTTCAAGTACACAAAATCACCAAACTCAAACTTGAGATCATTTCTCCTCACATCTGCATATGATTTTTGTCAGCTCTGGGTTACCCTAAGACTTTCTCTGATCAATTGAACCTTCTATAATGCATCAAACATCAAGTCAGGACCTACTACTGCATCCTCACCCACTTCAAACCAACTAATCAATGAACTATATCTCCTCTCATAGAGAGCCTCAAACAGAGCCATCTCAATACTGAAATGATAGTTTTTATTATATGCAAATTCAATCAAAGGCAAGTGGTCATCTCAACTACCTTTAAAATCAATAACGCATGCTCTCAGTATATCTTCTTGAGTCTAAATTATCCTTTCTACTTGACCATCTGTCTGGGGGTGGAAGGTTGTACTGAGGTGAACGTGGGTACCAAGACCCTTTTGGAATGCTTTTCAGAAGTGAGAGGTAAACTGGGTACCACAATCTGAGATGATGGACACTGGGACTCCGTGTAACCTGAACAACTCTTTGATATAGAGTTTCGCATAGTCCTCGGCTGAATAGGAAGGATAAACTGCAAAAAAGGAGCAAATTTTGTCATCTTATCTACGACAACCCAAATCGAATCATGTTGACAATGAGTACGAGGCAAACCCATCACTAAGTCCATGTTCACTTCTTCCCATTTCCATGTAGGAATACCGAACTCCTGCATGGACTCACTAGGCTTTTTTGCTAAATCTTAAACTGCTGACATATAAAGTACCTAGCTACAAACTCCGCAATATCCCTCTTCATCCTACTCCACCAATAGATCTTCCACAAATTGCGGTACATCTTAGTGGCCCCTGGATGAGTAGAGAAACGCGCACCATGCGCTTCAGCAAGAATTCATTGTCTCAACTCATCAACACACGGCACACACAATCTACCTTGGCAATGCAATACACCATCTCTCCCTTGGGAGAAAACCTCCACTTTCTTATCTCTGACTGACTCTTTCAACTTAACTAGACTGTGATGTTTTTCCTTCACCTAAGAAAGTAGAGATGATTCTAAACTATTCTGCACTCACACACTACTCTCTGCTGAATCGACTAAGCGGACACCTAGTCAGACAAGCTGATGAACTTTCTAAGCTAACTTTTTCTTATTATTCTCAACATGAGAAACACTACCCATAGACAGTCTACTGAGTGCATCTGCCACTACATTGGCCTTGCCCAGATGATACAAAACACTCATGTTATAATCTTTCAATAACTCTAACTACCTCCTCTTATGCAAATATAAATCTTTATGAGAGAACTCATACTATAAGCTTTTGTGATCAATGAACACATCAACATGCACCCCATATAAATAATGCCTCCAAATCTTTAAGGCAAACACTACAGCTGCTAGCTCAAGATCATAGGTAGGGTAATTCTTCTCATGGGGCTTAAGCTGTCTAGAGGAATAGGCTATAAATTTACCTCTATGCATAAGTACACAAACCAAACCTACTCTGGATGCATCACAGCACACAACAAACCCATCTGAACCATCTGGCAAAGTTAGAACTAGGGCTGAGGTGAGTTGAGTCTTCAACTTCTGAAAACTCTTCTAACAGGAATCTGACCACTGCAACTTAACTTTCTTCTGAGTCAATCTGGACATGGGGATGAAATAGACAAAAACCCTTCAACAAACTGACAGTAATAGCCAGCCAAACCTAAGAAACTCTTGATATCTGATGGAGAAATAGATATGTGCCAGTTTCTCACTGTCTCGGTCTTTTAAGGATCAACTCTAATGCCATTACTGGAAATAATATGGCCAAGAAAAGCTACTAATATTATCCAAAATTCACACTTACTAAATTTAGAGAATAATTGATGGGATTTAAGAGTCTGTAATACTATTCTGAGGTGATCTGCATGATCATTTTCACTACGAGAGTAAACAAGAATGTCATCAATGAAAACTATGAAGAACATGTCCAAGTACTTCTTGAACACTCGGTTCATCAAGTCCATGAAGGCTGTTGGGGAATTCGTGAGATGAAAGGACATGACTAGAAATTCGAAGTGACCATACCAAGTTCAGAAAGTTATTTTTGGAAAGTCACACTCTCTGACTTTGAGTTGATGATAGCCTGATCTGAGGTCTACCTTTGAAAAGTAGCTGGCACCCTGAAGTTGGACAAACTAGTCATCGATTCTAGGAAGTGGATATTTATTCTTAATGGTGATGTTGTTCAACTATCGATAGTCATACACATTCTAAGAGAACCATCTTTCTTACGCATAAATAGAACCGGTGCACCCCACGGGGAGATGTTGGGCCTAATGAATCCCTTATCTAGGAGATCCTTCAACTGTTCTTTTAATTCTTTGAGTTCGGCTGAAGCCATTCTGTATGGCGGAATAAATATAGGCTGAGTATCTAGAAGAAGGTTTATTCCGAAGTTTATTTCCCTAACGGGAGGAACTCTAGGTAGATCTTCAGAAAACACATCTGAGAACTCATTTACTATAGGAACTGACTCGAGACTAGGAGTCTCTGAACTAGAGTTTCTGACTCGCACAAGATGATAGACATATTTCTTGGATATCATTTTTCTCACTCTAAGGTACGAAACAAGCTGAACCCTAAGAGTTGTAGTACTACCCTTCTATTCAAGGACTGGTTCATTTAGGAACTAAAAATGAACTATTTTGTTTCTACAATCAACTGAGGTATAACATGAGAAGAGCCAATCCATGCTAAGAATGATGTCAAAATCTATCATCTCTAACTCCACAAGATCAACTGGAGTAACTTTCTGAGATATTATGATCGGACAGTTTTTGTATACCTTCCTGGATATAATGGAAACACCTACCGGGGTAGACACTGAAAAGGGTTCTACTAAAGTTTTGGGACTGACTTTGAGATTGACAGTTATATATGGAGTTACAAAAGAAAGAGAAGCACCAGGATCTAGCAAAGAATAAACATGTAAATGAAAGACCTGCAATGTACCAGAAACTACGTCAGAAGAATTTTCTTGGTCTTGTCGGGACTGAAGAGCATATCATATGTTTAGATGCTGACCCCTGGTAGCACTGGAAGCGGCACCCTGCTTAGTTGGGAGACCGGCTCGAACTGACGACTAATGGGACTTGCCTTGTTGGCGCAACTCTCTACCTTTCTGAGAAACTACCCAACACTCCCGAATTTGATGGCCTGGCTTGCACCACCCAAAGAACACATCACTGCCAGCTCTACACTCACCCTGATAATGTCTGCCACACTTCCAATATAAAGGATTCGTACTAGCACTGCTAATACTATCTTGGGACTTTGAGCCTGATGCCCTATCCCTATTATCATTTCTAAATTTGGGCACTGGGGCACTGGATAAAGAGGATGATAGGTATAAATATCTCTGATGAAATTGAGGACAATTACAACTTTTTGACCTTGGCTGGTTGAAATAAAACTACCCATCCTAGCCCTCTTGTTCCCTCTCTCTCTTCTTAATCTTCTATTCCTCAATCTATTAAGCATGGACTATCAACCTAGACAAGTCCATCTCTCTAATCAACATTGTGGTCCTGCACTCCTTGACCACACTGTCAGATACGCCAAACATAAAATTACTCATCTTGGACCTGATGTCAGCTACCACATGAGGAACATATCTAGCTAACTGAGTAAACTTGAGGGAATACTTCTTCATGCTCATGCTTCCCTACCTCAAGTTAATAAATTCTAACACCTTGGCCTTCCTTAACTCTAATGGGAAGAATCTATCTAAGAAAGCTGTAGAAAAATCTTCCCATTATGCAAGCCCTGCATCCGTACCCCTATCTACCTTCTACTACTTAAACCATGTATGGGCTACATCCTATAACTAATATGCAGCCAACTTAACACTCTCACTGGATGTCTCTCCCCATAATATCTATTACCTTCTGCACCATATCTAATAATTTTTGTGGATCTTCTTCAGACTTGGATCCCATGAAGGAAGAAGGGTTCATTCGGATAAAGTTTCGAATCCTGGCTTCAGCAGTATTGGCAAATGGTTTGGCCTAAATAGTAGTTGGCCGTTCATTCTGAGTTTCTACGGAATTGGCTATAGTAGTAAACGCAACTCTAAATTTTGTATGAGAGACATGCTCATCCAGAGGATCTGCCTGAATGGGCAAAGGTGCTAGCTGGTTCCCTGTTTCTCTTCTGTTATTCTTATTAGAGGGCATGTTCTATAAATGGAAGTAAGAAATAAATTAGACTAGGAGTTTAACATGAGTTCATGCTCAGCCATATGACATGAATATTGAAAGAAGGGAAACTATTCCTAAACGCATTGTTGCCTCATGTCCATAAGTGTGGCATGCTTCACACCCATGCACAAGACTTTACTCGGCGCGGGTTTTAGACTTCCTAGGACACTTTAAAACCTTAGGCTCTGATACCAAGTTTGTAATGCCTTGAGAGTACGCCCTGGGCATCACACGGTTCTTGCATTCTTAAGGGACCACAAGCTAACCCATGAGATGGTACTTGCTGTGAGAATTAAAAAATATAATCATAAAAGCAGAAGAATAATTGATAAGCCATAAGGTTTCAACAACTGGAAAATACTGAATTATGAATCTGGAGAAAACATCTGTCTGGATCTAACAAAACAAAGATAAACTAAATAACTAACTGACATGTACAAAAGCCTCTAACTGACTGAATATAAGTTGATGGGATAGGCCCCAACTAAATTCATCCACTACTGAATTGAAAACATGAAATAAAATAATCTATCCTAGAAATATGAGGACTCACCACTGCTACTGCTAAGAGTCTGAGAAGTCTAAGCGTGATCTAGGAATTAGACGTCCGAACCTATGATATAATACATCATAACGCAAAAAAAAGGGTATGTGATCAGTACTTTGAATGTACTAGTATGCTAAATGAGGTAGGCTAATATGCATGGTTTCATGAAAATAAATAGGTAATCGTCTAAGTATGTATGCATAACATAAGATAGTGAATAGAGTGTATAGAATCTGTAGATACTAAGAATACATGGAGTCTACAATTACTGAGAATGCATGAAAAGTGTAAGTACTGAAATACATAAAATTTGTAGATACTAGGGATACATGACCAAGCATATAACATGAATTGAATAAAACCTGTAAACTGAAATACTGAAATAACTGATATATGTATGCTTTGGTCAAACAACACTGAGATTGAGTGTCTGAACTGATTATTATACTGAAACTGTAACTGAGATTATGGGAGGCATCATCTAACCGACATGCCCCAATATGAGCTAATCGGGTTCCAACCTATAACCTCAGTTGAAAGGGTGTTAGTACCATGCCACAAGCACTAACGTTGGCTGTGTGGATCTACTAGACTAATCTACTATATTTTCCTAAAGTATTAACGGTGTCAAGCCTGAATTGACCAGTGACCCCTGTGAGATAGTCAAGGCTAAACTAATGGGTAACTTCTCATATCCTATGCTGGCTACATAGTTCTGGAATACAGGGACTGATATTAACGACTCTGTCTATCTGATAAGGAAACTGATGTGTGAGCAAAAGCTAACACATTTAATGCTTTTTAGCTCAAAATAATTGTGAATTCTGAAGAAACTCTGTTGTTTTGATGTGTTTGCTCATGATATTGCAGAAAAAGGCTGAAGAAATGAGAATTAACAATAATGGAGCAAAAGAGTTGAAAATCTGAGCAAAATAGAAGAAAACATGGCTGACGACCTCCGTGATAAGTCATCAGCCTCGTGATAGCCTATCAGCATTGGCTTCATCCTTAACTAGAGATTTTCAGTTTGAGGAGCAGTTCTGACGATGCCGATGATGTGGCATCAAAGTCGTGATAAGGCGTCAAGAATGGCGTCAGCCTTAAGCAGAAAGTTAGCATGGGAAGAAGATATTTGATGACATTGGTGATACACCGTCAGATCCCTGACGCGGCGTCAGCCACATCGTCAGCCTAAGATAGAACCTGAAGGCAACTGAAGTCTCTCTGATGTCATCCGTGATAGGGCGTCAACTTCTTGACGCAGCTCAGCCTGGGTGTCACCTATTCCGAACAATTTTATTAATTTTGTTATTTTATTTCCTTAATTAGGATTTAGTATAAATAGCATCTTTTAGGGTTTTTGATTAATTCATAATTCATCTATCAGACATCAACTCTAAGAAGAGAGACACGTATTTTTGCTCTCTTTCATAAAATATTCTTTTGTTTTTGTATCAACTATTTTTAAGGTTTCTACCTTATGATTAAATCAGAGGAACTACTTGTTGTTTTCTATCCATTCATAAGTTTATCATTATAATCATGAATTCAACTTATTATTTTGTTCATCAAATCATGAGCGGCTAATTTCATTAGCCGGAGTTATGGGATCCATGGATTAGGGTTTGATATGATACTAGATGTTTAACGGATTCAAAGAGTAGTAAAACATCTTGAAATTCTGTTGTTTTAACTAAAATCTAGTAGTTGCAAACATTAGGTTATGCCTTAGGTTTTATTTTCTCCTAACAGAGAAATAGACTAGAGGACGTGAATTATCAACAGGGACTCGGAAGCTACCAACCTTTTGTTTAATGATTAATGTCGTGACTGGATTAATCTACCTGAGATAACATCATATTGGAAATAGATAAGTTATCTAAGTTTGAGAGAATTAGATAATAAATTGTCTGGTGAGGTCGATAGATAGGTCAGATAGTATAATCGTCAGGGATATTCTATTGTTCTACTCATTCCGAGAATCTCTAGCATTACCTAGTATCTGTCAATTCCTGAAACCCTTGGTGAACATAGCTCTGGTTTCCCATTTATCTTGATTACAAACACTGAAGTATTGAAAGTGATATTTAACACACTGTGAACTTAAACCCCCATCTTTCGAAAACAGTAAACTACCAGTAAAATCTTTCATAAACAAATCGAAGTTCACACCCTATTCCCTGTGGGATTCGACCCCAACCTAGTTGGTATTTATATTGAAAATGATCGCTTACACCCATTCAAGGGTGTAATTTGAGCGTTATCAAAAATGGTGCCGCTGCCGGAGAATACGGTTGTAGACTGAAAACTTTGTGTGCAAAAATTTGCTGATAGTTAAGTTTCCGTGATTTACGTTTATTTGTTGTTTTTGTTTATTGTAGGTACTTTGTTGTTTATGCCAAGCACGAGAATTTCTAGAGAACCTCTATTACCAATCAATCTGGAACCTTAACTAATTGGAAGAATAGTTGAACAACAGGAAGCAGAAAGACTTGCTGCTTTAGCTAGGGCTCAGGTGAATGTGCAAAATTTGGGTCAACAAGCACGTTACCAAAACCCTAATGATGAAGACTTGGGTGATGAGGAATTTCTGAATCCTCAAAACCCAAGAAGAGTTGAGCAAGTTGTTGCACCAGTGCAGCGAAACGTCAACAGAAATCGTACAGTCCGAGGAAGGTATGGTCAACAGTCTATGCAATATAAGGCTGATGAAAATGATGAAGGAATGGACGGCACTGGTGCAACGGGTGCTATCATTCCGCCACTGTTGGCACCAGGTGCAAAGTTCAGCATAATAAGTACCATGATCCAACTCCTGAATCTAAAGGGGTTATTTGGAGGCTTTCCAGGTCATGATCCACATATGCACTTGGTGAACTTCATCACTATTTGCAAATCCTTTGACAATCCGGGGGTGAACCAGAATACGATCAGGTTGAGATTGTTTCATTTGTCTCTGTCTGGGGAGGCAACAATGTGGCTGAATGAGTTAGAGACTAATTTTATAACCAACTAGAGATAGTTAAAAGATGCGTTCCTAGAACGGTTCTTTCCACCCTCCAGAAGGGTACAGTTAAGGGATGAAATTAGCAACTTCAGACAGCTTTCGACTGAAGCACTGCACGAAACCTGGGAAAGATTTAAGAAGAAACTTACACAATGTCCAAACCACAATATGACGGACTTACACTTGATGGAGACTTTGTACAGAGCTTTCAACTCTGTGAAGAAGCCTATTGTGGACAACGTTGCAGGTGGTTCATTCATTGACCTCTTTTTTTTGGATGCTTCCGACATGCTGGATAGAATGACCAAGCAGAGTTGGGCTTGGCACACTAGGGATTCTATTGTGGCTAGCCCTACTATTGCTGGTGGTATTACTACAGAGTAGCATAGAAGGGATGAGGAGAGATATTAGAACATGGCCCATTTGAAGACGAAAATGGACTTTCTGTCTAAGCACTTGCTATCCGGGAAGACTGAAATGGTCAAGGCTGTGGACTTTCAGGGTACTATATCTGCAGGTGTTGATGCTGAGGCAAACTATGTGAGTAATCAGGGGGGTTTCCGAGGCAATAGCCAAGGGAACCAAGGTCGTACTTCCTATGACAAGCCTGATTATAAAGATAGAGAGCAGGGACATTGGAGAAACAATAATGAAAGGAGTGGTTTGTATATTCCTCCTGGAAGTCGGGATGCTGCAACAACTAGTTCTGGCAAGATGTACATGGAGGACATGATGGAAAAGATGTTGAAATGAGTGGAGGAAACCAACTCGGGGGTAACTAATATGAAAAGTGAGTTTTCTACCCTCAGTCAGTTGGTTAGCTCACACTCAGCTTCTATTAAGCAGTTGGAGCAGCAGATGAGCCAATTTTTGGCTACTCTGAATCAGAGAAAAGCTAGCACTTTACCTAGTGATATGGTTCAAAACCCACAGACTGATGGCTCTTTTATGGCGATTATCACTCATAGTGGTAAGATGTTATCTGGCCCTTCTATGGGCAAAGCTGTGGAGAAGGAGGTAAGTGTTGATAAATCAGAAGAAAGCAATCCAGTGGAGTCTGAGAAGTTGGATGGCTTTGTTGACATGTCATAGAAAGAATACGACAAGAAAGAGGAAGTGGTATTGAAACAAATTCCAAGACCACCACCTCCATTTCCTCAATGGTTGAAAAAGAAAGAAGATAACGAGAAATTTAGCAAGTTCATGGCAATAATAAAACAACCGACTGTGAATGTGCCATTGATGGAGGCACTCGAGAAAATGTCAAACTATGCTAAATTTATGAAGGAATTGCTAACAAAGAAGCGGAAGGTAAGTTGTGAGCCAGTGGACAACATCCATCACTTTGGTGCAGTGTCTTCACAATCCTTAGTGCAGAAAAAGCCTGATCCTGGAGCATTTACCATACCGTGCACAGTTGAGTCCATAAAGTTTACGAAAGCTTTATGTTACTTAGGAGCAAGTATAAATCTAATGTCGCTTGATATCTACAATAATCTTGGATTGGGGGATCCTACCCCCACAACGATGCATCTTGTTATGGCAGATAGATCGGTTAAGTGACCGGTTGGTATATTGCAGGATGTGCCGGTAAAGGTGGATAATTTTATTCTGCCTGTAGACTTTGTGATACTGTATTGTGATGTTGATTTTAAGGTATCCATCATCTTGGGTAGACCATTATTAGCCACGGGGAGAGTATTGGTTGATATGGAGCTTAATGAGCTCAAGTTTAGATATGGGAAAAAGGAGGCCAGATTTAAAATGCAACCTCCTATGAAGCATTTGTAGGATATGAACATCTTATCGTTTGTGGATTATTCTAGGAATGTGGTAATGAGGTAGTGATACGTCATCTTGACGAAGTCTGAGTAGTCAAGATAAGCAAGTCGTGCTGCGACACTAAATCAGGCGCTATTGGGAGGCAGCCCAAAATTTTATTTTCATGCATTTTGTTTTTATTCAATTAGGTAGTAATAGGAAGGAACTGAAGGGGTACAAAAAGGTCAAGGTAAGAATTGAAGAATGCAAGTCAAGTGGTCTTGACGACATTCGTGATAGGCTATCACAACTGTGATGGCTTATCACCAACGTCGTCAGAAAGATCAGAGGGTGATACCTTCTCTGTTAAGGCTGACGACCTCTGTGATAAGCTATCATATTTCTGACGGCTTATCACGAGTTGGCGTCAGCCATTGTGTTATTTTGAAAAATCAAGGCCAAATTCGATCCAAATCCGACCCGGCCCAGGTGTAAAACCCTTCAGGTTCCCTCTTTATTTTATTTCCTTATTTAAGTATTATTTTATTTCCTTAGTAGGATATTTACTTCCTTTCAAAACACTCCCAAGTATACAAGGAAACCTCATGTCTGATAGTTATGGGATTGCAAGGAAAATCAGAGTTTATCTCTCATCTTTTCTTCTTTCTCGCGTAATAAAGTGGAGTCAACTCATCAGGTATGCTCATAACTTTGTTCTCCTGTCATTGAAGTGGTAAAGTTGTTGAAAACATGATGCTCTAAAGGAAGAAACTTGAGTTCAAGTAGTAATAGCATGGAAATCGGAAATTAGGGTTAAGTTGTGCCTAAATTGCAAAAATTTGAAAACCCTAAGTACAAAAAGAAAAATACCATGTGATTATACGAAGAATTTGGTCCCAAAATTATGAATGCAAACTGAGTGGGGGGAAATTCTGAGCTGACGACGTTGCTAATAGGCTATCACAAGCATGACGCCTTATCAGCTACATCATCAACAACTTTGAAAAGAGGAGCATTCACTATTTAAGGCTGATGACCTACCTGATAGGCTATCATAACTGTTACACCTTATCAAGAATGTCGTCATAAGTTTGAAAAAAGTATGCCAGTTCTGTTTAAGGCTGACGACATAGCTGATAGGTTATCACAAATATGATGCCTTATCAGCCACGTCGTCACAAGTTAGATGATGATGCTAAGTGAACTTGAATAGCATATTTTGATTGTTATACCTTGATCATTAAATTGTGTTTGTCTTATGGTCCAGGAACATTCTAACGGAACCTAAAAGCAAGAATCCTAACACTCCAAAGAAAGCTACCAAACCTAAAGTGGTTCAAAAGCTTATTGATGAAGACTCTGATTATGAAGATGAAGAACCACTACTCAGATGGAGGAGAAAGAAACCCACTTCAAAGGCACCTCCTCCTCCTAAACCCATTACGGTGGAGGATAGTGATGATACTGAGACTACCACCCCAGCTGAGAGTGAATCTTCTGAGAAAGAAGGTTCTAAGCAAACTAAGTCCGAAAAACCTGAGTCTGAGAAGGCTGATTCTGAGGAAACATCCTCTGAAACTCCCGCGATTGAGATTCAAGATGAGAAGGAACCCCCAGTTTGGGGAACTTTGATAAAATGTAAGAATCCAGAGATTCGAGAGAATGCTAGATGGCAAATCCCCGAAGCAGAGGACATTTTCCTCAAAGGGTTGATTAGAACAAAAAGAAGATCTACCAGACGGCCGGTGTTTCTAGAGAAGAGAGTCATCATCACAGGATTGCATGGGTATCCTGCAGTTGAGAAGAAATTCAGAGATTATGGGCTGGGATGGACTGCTAAGGGAGGTAAACCATTTTTCTCTACAGTAGTCCGGGAGTTCTATGCGAACTACCAGGCTAGATTAGAGAGCATGTGCAAGAGTGGAGAGACCACAGCAGACCAGCCTTTGCTGACCAGAGTTCCAGTTCGTGGGGTAAATATAGATATTTCTGATATGACTATCAACAGGTTTCTACATGGACCCAACTTCAAACCTCAGGTCATAAATCTTGCATTTTACTATCATCTAAAGAGTAAGGATGACCAGCGTCCTTGGTTAGCTACACTTATAGCTGAGGGAGACCCTTTATGGCTGACCAGACCCAGTAAGCATATTTACAAGGCTTTTTTGACTCAAGAGGCAAAATTCTGGTGGGGTGTTGTGCGCACCAATTTGATGCCGACCGACGGAGATAATATTCTTGGTGATGATTGAGCAATATTGGTCGCATGTCTTGTGGCCAACCTTAAGATGAATTATGGGGAAATTACTGCTGAAGAGATCAAGATTCGGGTAACGAGGTCTGACACAACTTATCCATTCCCTTGTCTGATTACCAAGCTATGCAAAGAGGCAGGGGTACCACATATTGTTGGGATTGATGAGACTTTGTATGCCATCAAGACCCACAACCCTATTCACTATGAGAAATATCAGCCAAGGCTGACACTTGATAGAGGGGTAAGGGGTGAGGTGAACCCATCAGTTGTAGGCCCTAGTTCAGTACCTGAAGTTGAGGTGCAAGCTTCTGAGGCTGCTCAGGCAGGCTCAGTTCCTGATGATAATCTAGGTCCATCAGTTCCGACAGCACCAGCGAAAACTGTATCCCAGCCTATTGATATCAGAAAAGTGGACAAACAGGCCATATGGTGTGAGACGCAGCTACGTGCCATTGCTGAGCAGTTTGATGCTGCTATAGATAAAAGAATCAGGGTTGCTCTTGATTTCTTTGCTACTTTGCCTGCACGGGTTACAGATCTGGAGAACCATTTTGATGTAAGGGGACAAGAGCTGACTGGAGCAGAGCTTACTGAATTTAGAGTGGCCCTATAAAAGGTAAAAGCTGAGATGGTGGTAGTACAACAATGCCAGTTTATGATGCCTGCAGAGAAGACAGCTGAGGAATCTGAGGATGAACCTTCAATCCTTGATCTCATTGCGGAGCCAGTGAAAAGGAAAAAGAAGAAAGAAAAAAAAGCTGAAAAAGGTAAGAGAAAGAGACAAGAAGATGATGAGAATAAGAGCAAGGCCGAGAAAAAGGTAAAGAAGAAGAAGAAGAAGAAGGTAGAGAAGACACTGCAGGCAGATGATGAGTTGACAGAATAGGAGAAAGCAGATCTGAAAAGGGCAACGCAAGTGTCCTAAGAGGACAACTGGAAATGGAAAGAAGCACAAGAACTACGAGCGAGAGATATAGGAGCCTCATCTAGCAGAATAGCTGAACCAGAGCAAAGAGAAGCTCCTGATGAGGATAATACTGCTGCAGGGTCGAGGACCCATGATTTGAGACTTGATTGACTCTAGGTATGCCCTAACCCTTAGTTTTAGTTTGTTTTGATTTTAAGTTGAGGGTGTAGGGTAGCATGTTGTTGTAGCATATTCTGTAAATAACTAGGAGTAGTGCAAGTTATGTAGGCAATTAACTGATTTTATGATTTTGAACACCTCTCTGAAGGTTGTTTTGCATGACTGTATGAATTTCACCTTAGTATGACCACTGTGCATCTCATCATGGCATTAGTTTAGTTACCTGATCATCACTTCTTAATAATTACATGAACCAGATATGTAGTAGCTAGTGATATTGCTTGTGTGCCATGTGTGTGTGACTATACCGAGTTCTCTTTGTAGTGTTAAATCTAAAACTTGCCCGGTTCGTCTTACCATAGTTGAAATATAGGGGTTAGGAAAGGATCATAGGTCATTTTTGAATTTAAGTCACTATTAGCCTAAATGACCTTCCTCTAATGCATGATATCCGTTGATCCTGGTTTGAGCCTTAATTAACCATTTTTGTTTCTATGATACGTATCACCTTCCTTTTTTAAATCATATTGAACCTGTTTTGGCCCTGATCCTCCTTGCACACTGTGCACCTTAACGTAGGCAAATAGCCTAAGTTGAGGGTGGCTATCATACGGGTGCATGATATAAGTTGGGTATGAAGAAGGGTAGAGTAGAAGAGAAAGAATCAAAGAAAAAAAATAAAAGGTTGGGTGTTGGTGAAAAAAAGCAAGAAAAGAAACTCTGCTTGAATAAAAAGAAGTGCACCCATCCTGAAAGTGTGATCAAGAAAATAGAAAAAGTGAAAAAAGGAGAAAAAGACAAAAAGAAAAGAAAAGAAAATGAGAGAAAAAGAGGTTAATAAGTGGACCCCACAAGTTAAGGTAGTGCCAAGGAGGTTAGTCACTCTAAGTGTCGTATAATATCATACCATCCCTAGCCTACGTTACAAGCCGAAGAAAGACCTATAGTGATGCTAGCGTACCTATCTGGAAACCTTGGTAATGACGATAAGGGCAAGCATATGGTATTTGGCATACACTGGTTTGAAGTTCATTCTGAGAGTGAGTGTTTTTGTGATGATCCCCGTGTTTATATTTTTGATGCCTGACATGAGAAAAAGAGGGGAATTTCTTTGATGTGAGGGCACACTAGTATCTTGCTAAGCTACTTACTTGTTTGGGTAGTGTACATTGATACATGTATGATTGTTGGTACTTAGTTGATGCCATTGGTAGAAGCCCTTGTGATACATTGTTGCTTTTCTATAAATTGCACAGTAATTTTGAGTTGGTTGACCTTGGAGATAATAAACTGAGTTTTGAGCTAAATTGGTTGTTGACTGCTGAATGTTCATTGTATTCTCTTAGTTAGTTGTTTCTTGAGGACAAGAAATTGTATTAAGTTTAGGGTGTTGATGTGTGAGAAAACTCTAACATATTTAATGCTTTTTAGCTCAAAATAATTGTGAATTCTGAAGCAACTCTTGTTGTTTTGATGTGTTTTCTCATGATATTGCAGAAAAAGGCTGAAGAAATGAGAATAAACAATAATGGAGTAAGAGAGTTGAAAATCTGAGAAAAATAGAAGAAAAAATGGATGACGACCTCCGTGATAAGTCGTCAGCCTCTTGATAGCCTATCAGCATTGGCATCAGCCTTAACCAGGGAGTTGCAGTTTGAGGAGCAGTTCTGACCATGCCGGTGATATGGCGTCAAAGTCATGATAAGGCATCAAGAATGGCGTCAACCTTAAGCAGAAAGTTAGCATGGGAAGAAGATATATGACGACGTTGGTGATACACCATCAGATCCCTGAGGCGGCATCGGCCACATCGTCAGCCTAAGACAGAACTTGAAGGCAACTGAAGCCTCTCTGACGCCATCCGTAATAGGTCATCAACTTCTTGATGCGGCGTCAGCCTGGGCGCCACCTATTCCGAACAATTTTATTAATTTTGTTATTTTATTTTCTTAATTAGGCTTTAGTATAAATAGCATCTTTTAGGGTTTTTGATTAATTCATAATTCATCTATCAGACATCAACTCTAAGAAGAGAGACATGTATTTTTTCTCTCTTTCATAAAATATTCTTTTGTTTTCGTATCAACTATTTTTTGGGTTTCTACCTTGTGATTAAATCGGAGGAACTACTTGTTGTTTTCTATCCATTCGTAATTTTATCATTATAATCATGAATTCAACTTGTTATTTCGTTCATCAAATCATGAGCGGCTAATTTCATTAGCCGGAGTTATGGAATCCATGGATTAGGGTTTGATATGATACTAGGTGTTTAACGGATTCAAAGAGTAGTAAAACATCTTGAAATTCTGTTGTTTTAACTAAAATCTAGTAGTTTCAAACATTAGGTTATGCCTTAGGTTTTATTTTCTTCTAACGGAGAAATAGACTAGAGGACGTGAATTATCTATCAACAGGGACTCGGAAGCTACCAACCTTTTGTTTAATGATTAATGTCGTAACTGGATTAATCTACCTGAGATAACATCCTATTGGAAATAGATAAGTTATCTAAGTTTGAGAGAATTAGATAATAAATTGTCTGGTGAGGTCGATAGATAAGTCAGATAGTATAATCGTTAGGGATATTCTGTTGTTCTACTCATTCCAAGAATCTCTAGCATTACCTAGTATCTGTCAATTCCCGAAACCCTTGGTAAACATAGCTCTGGTTTCCCATTTATCTTGATTACAAACACTGAAGTATTGAAAGTGATATTTAACACACCTTGAACTTAAAACCCCATCTTTCGGAAATAGTAAACTACCAGTAAAATCTTTCATAAACAAATCGAAGTTCACACCCTATTCCCTGTGGGATTCGACCCCAACCTAGTTGGGTTTTATATTGAAAACAATCGCTTACACCCATTCAAGAGTGTAATTTAAGCGTTATCAAAAACCACCATCCCTGCTCTGGCTCGGTCCTAAATCTTACTCCCAACTGAATCTCACTGGAATACTAGACTGTTCTGAGTTTAACTGGCTGTACTAGTAGTGCTCATAATATATTCTAAAGTTATTCTGAAGATACTGAGATGAGACTAAATAAACAGCTATGATGTTTGGGTATTCAAAACCCCTAGGACTCAAAAGGAATAATAGTAAGATAATCTCAAGCTTAGAGAACATAGCATGAAAGCTTTTATCAAATATTCATTCTTATAAGCCTTTTATCAAACACTTGGTGTTTATTGTTTATGCTAATCATGAAAATAGCATGATTTCAACATCAATGACACTTAATCGTGAATTAATTCAAATAATAACAACACTGAAACATGTGGGAATTGATAACAATGATAATTTCATTAAAAGCATGTTATAAAATCAAGATTCAAGGATATTCATGATTGAAATCATAATTTAAAATCATAATAACTTGGAAAGATAATAACTTTGTAATTAAAATTGAATACTTGGACTCCATGGGTGAAAGGAACCCATGGATGAACACTTAACATACCTGGGTTAATGAATCCGAGAGGATTGATGGTGAGTTCTTGAGATTTGGCCTTATAATTTGAAATCTAGGGTTTTTGTTCTTGAGAGGAGGGTCTTAAATTTTGGGAGGAATTGAATAAATGATGATTACTTAGGTCATTTATGGGATAAATCTTGTGTTTTAGGCTAATTAGGGACATGGAAAAAAAAACCAAATATCCCTAGAAAAATTTGAAAACTCAGAACTGGAAACTGAAATCCCAATTTTTTTCTCCGACGCAACGCGGTGCAATCGCGTCGGGCCACTGGATAAGGGAAAATTCTCATTTTTCCAAATGGTGCAACGCGGTGTCATCGCGTTGACATACTAGAAAATGACAACTGGGAAATTGGCTAGTGGAGAGACGCGGTTGAATCGTAGTCTCCCACTGTTTAGGACCTAGAAGTTCACTGCGACGCGGTGCAATCAGATTGGTTCACTATTTTCAGACAATTGTCATTTGGCATGTCTCCGTTATGTGTTGGTGTACCAAATGGTACACTGTTTTACAAAAATGGCTCTAACTCTTCGCCCGGGTATCGGATTTGGGAGAACTTTATATCGTTGGAAAGATGACTAAATTTCCTACGAAATGGTAATCTCTAAACTGAAAAAAATAATGAGTATTTAGAAAATTTTATATTTGAATACTCATGTACTGAAATTTAAATTATGCTAGTAAAATGCGGGGTATTACAGTATATGGAAAAAATATTTGTGAGAGTAATTAAAATTGTTGGTTTTGGTGGGAGATCCATGAAGTAGGGGAAGTAATGATAGGCTTGAATGTTATGGTTGATAAAAACACAAACCAATGTGCTATGTGGTTTGTACTCCCTAAATTTAACACTTGGGTGTGTTTGAAGGTAGTGATAAGGTGAAATAATATTCTTAATGGAATGTAAAGTACGGGGTCCCCTAGCTTAAGCTAGAACCTCTTTTCTACGAGTTAGGCTTCAACATAGAAAATCCATGCAGTGGGACTCAAACTCTTGTGGTTATATGTATGATGGTAGAAATATAAGATGGAAAGGACAAAGTATGTCATATAATGTTGGGGCATAGCCGAGTAGTGTCCTTAAGTTTAAGTTGGATCATTGTATCATGAAAGGTGGAGAATGCTTTTATCCCTATCTTCTGCGAAATCTTATTTCATGATTAGTACCAATGTAAATTAGGCTTATGATCACCAAATAAATTCATACCCTATGTTGTGATGATTATGATCCTTAGAAATCCTATTCAAGGTCATATATATGTCAATTCTTATTATCTCACGCTTTGTGCTCATACATTTCACTTAGGGTTATCATGAAGCTCATTTGATGCCTTTAGATATTTTATTGAGGAAAAATATTGAAGGCAAGTTTATGTTCTTTATTTTACACTTTTAGAGCTTCAACAGGTCCCTACCCATCATTCGGGGACGAATGATCCCAAGGGGGAGATAATGTAACACCCCTCATTTTTTAGCAAGAAAAAAAACTATTGTTCCTATGTGTATAAACTCTAATCCCATGATTTATATTTAAATTCATGTTTCATGATATTTATTATTGTGTGTGAAGTGATTATAAGGTGAAAATGTTCATATAAATCATTTAGAACAAAGTTAAGCTAAGAGCCTTCGATTCGTCCAAAGTTTGGTATTTGATTCTACAAGCGTCAACTTTGAAAGTGTATAACTTTTGATGTATGTGGAATTCATAAGATAGAAATCCACCAAATTGTAGATAATTGAAATAGCTTTTCAACGATATCAATTTTTCATTAATCCGATACCCAGGCGAAAAGTTATGATCATTTTCGTCAGAACCAATAGGTCACTGCGATTAGACTGCGTCGCGATGAGCCTTCAATCCGCATTCCAGTTCCGAATTTTTAGTTTACATGAGTGAGGGGAATTGGGTATTTTCCCACCTCAACCTAAATCGTAACTACACAAGATTAAGTCGTCATTAAGGCATTATGTGCCCAAAATTCCTCAATTTTTCTCTCAACTTGTAATACCCCGTACTTTTCCTAGCTTAATTTCGCTCCTAGAATGTCAAAAGTTAGCTTCAAAAATGAATACCTTCTTATTAATGTGAAATTTTTCTGATTTAGACCCTCCATTGTGTGGGAAATTGAATAAGCTTTCCATCAATACCAAATTCGCCCAAATCCGACACTCGGTGAAGGAGTTAGAGAATTTTTAGTAAAGCAGTGTGCCACCTGGGCATCCACTGCGTCGCAGTGAAGGTGTAATTATCGTATTTTTTATCCATAATTTGAATGCTTGTGTCATAACTTTTATTCTTAGTATGTGAAGTTCTTATTAGGTGAATAATGTTCATAGAAGTCACTTAGAGCCTAGTGGAGCTAAGATCCTTTGATTCGTCAAACATTTGGTGTTAGATTCTATAAGGATCTACTCTAAATGTGTATAACTTTTTATATACATGAAATTTTTAGCTCAAGGTCCACCAAATTGTAGATAATTGAATTAGCTTTCCAACTAAACCAATTTTGCCTAAATTCAATAACCGAGTAAAAGGTTATGGTATTTTCTGTGTGAGGCAGTAAACCGATGCGATCTTGACGTGTCGCGTCGACTGCACCCCGACATAAAGCCTGACGCAAATCCAAAGTTGTTTTACATGCTAATTCAATTCCAAAAGGGAATAGGGTCGCTTTGTTCAATTCTCCTCGCCCAAATCCATCCATAATATTAAATTTCAGCCTCCAAAAGCATTAGATACATTCTCATTCATTTTTTTCTCTCCAAGAAAAACCTAGCCCCCCTCAAGAACACCAAGAACTTCATCAAATTTCCTTCAAGATAGTCAAGAATCTAAGCTTTCTAATTCAAGAACTTCAAGAATAAGCTTCAAGAACACCATTAGAGATTCAAAAGTTCAAGCTTTTACATTCAATTCATCAAATCCAAACTATTAAGGTATGTGGGGTTATGAACAAGGACAATTCTTTCGTCCTTGTACCCAAAACTATATTTTTAAGTTAAATTCACATGATTTTCAACTAGGCCTCATACCCAATTTTTATTATTTGAGGATTATGAGATTTCAAGTGATTGAATGTTGAGTCTCATGACTATTTTCATACAATTATGTGTATAATGCAATTTTTCAAATTTTTTCAATTGAGTTTAAGCATGATATTGAGATTATTGATTTTATTATTTTAATATTATTGAAGTATTTTCAAGAAGCATATTGAGCATAATGTTTTGTTATGATTTTACATGAGTTTGAAGAATGGGTTACTACCCCAAGATTTAATATTATTATTTCAAGAAAGATGATGCTTTAAGCATCTTATGAGCAGATTATTTTCAGTTTTCAGAAAAACTTTGATCTTTTGATCATCGGTTTAGCTATGGAATCCACTTTTCAGATTATTACAGTTTTTAGAAATCAGAACAGCTTTATTTAGAGATTTAATCAAATAAGTGCATAATTGGTTTCAGATAAACCCTTATGCTAGTTTTAAAGTGGATTTCCAATAGAATAAGCATACAGATTTTAAAGGGTATAGTGTTTAGCACCGAGTGAAAAGTGTGGGATTAGCATGACATATCTTTCACAAAACTACATAGCAACATAGGTACAGATTATTAGATTATTCCCATTTCTATATAGATGACAGATTTAGCTTGTGATCAATCACATGGAAAATAGGTTATAATCCCTGGCAAGAGTATGACACCTCTCCCCAACGTGAGGTTTCTTATTTAGGAGGACGGTACGTTGGACTCCATGTTAGCTCACATGGTTTATGTCGGTTAAGAGAACCTCCTCCCTAACAGTAAAGACTTTCAGAATAAATTTTAAAGTATTTTTCCCATCTAGCGAAGAAAAGCTTTTAAAGAATTCCCTAATAGAAAAGAATAACAGAAAAGCTTTTAGAAAAACTAAGTGTAAAGGCTCACAAGTTTTACTCAGATTATGTTTTAAAGAAAGATAGTAGCTTCAGATTTCAGCTTTCAAATTTAGATTTTAGAGTGAGTCCTTTCTACACTTAGATAGCATAATTTAAAGAGAGACAAGTACATCTTTTAGAACTAAATGTTATGTCACACTAGATTTATAAAGTATAATTTATTATGCATGATTTCAGATTTCAGTATTTCAGATATTCCAGCTTATGTGAGTCATTTACATTTAGCATGTGTTATTTTTTTACAAATTATGATGATGAGATGATGTTTTACTTATGCATTTCACCCCATATACTCAGTACATCCTCAAAGTATTTATTCATATATATGTCTATATGCTACATTATCTCATAATGTAGGTACAAGTTTTAGTATGCACATTTAGATTCAGACAGTTGCAGATTCCAGCCAGCAAGATGATGAGTCCTCCTACTTCGGGGACTTCAGTTAGATTTATTTACGTTCTTTACTTTCTTACTCATATGTATTGATTAGTGGTAGCTGGGGTCGTGTCCCAGCTATCTATAGTCAGTATAGTAGAGGCTTCACAGATGTCAGTTAGAGTCAGTCTTGTAATTTTAGTCTCTCTTTTCAGACTTTATCAGAATGTAAAACTGTATCAGTATTATATTTTCACAAATTCCATCATTAATATGTTTTCTCACAGTAAACTCAGTCATTTTATACATATTTAATTAGTTGCTTAATAGTATGCTAGTTCATGGGTTAGCTTGGGATCACTTGTGGTTCTAAGTACCGTCTGACGTCTTGAGACAGATTTTTAGGGCATTGCACAACTAAACCCTAGCCTTCTCCCTAAAGATCAAGAAAATAATCCTTTTAAGTTAAAGATTTTCAAGAAAGGAGTCAAGACTAGGGTTTCAATCTTCACACTAAGTGACATAAGGTACGTGGAACTATCCTAAATCCTATGGGCATGGATTTATTATTTTCAAACTTGTTTTAAAGGTTATATATGTATATATACGAAATTGTTCCAAGATCATTGATAAACTTGTATTGAAAATATTGCATCTTGATGAAGTGTTGCGAAAATTATGGTATGAAGTCCTAAACTCAAAATATTTTTCATGTGATCATTTGATGTTTAGAATTGTAAAATTAAATGAGAGCGTGGGATATGTATTTCCCTCATTTGCTATGAACTTCATTGATTTTACATGTTGAGAATGGGTTATACAAATTGCTAAATATTTGAGACTGTTATGTACAAATTGTAATGTCTTTATGCGATAATGAAAGGGATGTTTTACTTGTTTTATAAGTGATCATGTTCCCTATTAAGAATGGTTTTAAATTGATGGAAAAAGTGACCACTGTATATAGAGTATGGAAGTGAGAATGGTTTAGTTTTCAGCTGTTTTGAACTATGAACTTTTGTTTAAATTTGGAGATCGCTTGGGTGATCAATAATATCTTTTGAAATATAAAAAAAGGCAGTAGATATGTTGTCATATGGCTTGCAAGTCTAGCTATAACGATACCCCAGTTTTTATGTGTTCGAAGATAATAAGAGAGAAGCAAAATTTTTTTCAAGAAGAAGCTATGCTTCAAAGGGGTCTAAAATTGGGCTTACGAGAGTTAGATGGTTACCCGAATAAGGCATGAGTCCATGAAAACACAATGCTCGAAATCATGATTTGCCTACACGGGTTTATGTTACCCAAAAGGGAAATTGTATGCTGGCAACGTCTCTATGGCTTAGTGATACGAAATGGTACCTAAGAAGTCTCAAATCAATCCATAACAAACACAAAATAGTCCACATGATACTAGACAACAACGGCAACAAGAAAGCAAAACTAACTTAAGAGATAATGGATAAATAACTTGACATAAAGAAAACATGTAAGATAGAAACTAAAGAGTATATTAAACTCAAAAACCCCTAAAAACATGTAAACTAGCACCAATTTCTTACATTGAACCCAAGAGGAACTCGGTTCACTGCAGAACTCACGTTTCTAGCCAATACACAACATAAGTGGAACTTTCACTTGTGATGTCAAGTTTCGGTCTGCCTCAAGTAGGGAGAGGACTTTGGTGTTTCAAATTGTTTCAAGAACTTAAATCATTAAACAACTAAGAATAAGACTAAAGGGCCTATTTATAATCTATTACAACATAAAGTGTCCAAAATTCCCTTAATTAGGGTGGGCGGCAATGAAGTGTATTTTTAGAATGTGAAATCCCTCAAACACCCCTTAGTGAGAAAAGGCACCTTTTACTAAGTCCTACAATCCAAGACTATGGTCCTTCAAGCTTCACAACTTCCGCAAGCCAAACCATTTTCCACACATGGATTTGCCTCATGGAATGTCCAAAATGGTCTCCCCATGCATGCTCTCTTCTCTTTAATGTGACCACAATTAGGTTCTCCATGAGTTGGCCTCACATAATGTCATCGAAGGTATGATAGTCATTTGGCTCGTATCACTTAGTAGATAAATAGATTTTCCAACCCTTGTGGCAAACGTAGGTTAGGGGCTTGGCCGCCAAGTCAAGGGAAAATTCCATATATCCCATGGGATTACAGATTGTAGGGTATACCATCTAGCTCAGAAGTAAGACAAGAGTTGAGTCAATATTTATACATATGTTTTGAAACCTACTAAGTATTCAAATGTTTTATGCTGATATATTTTATGAAATGCTCTCACCTATGTTGTATAAAACTGTATTTTGTTTATGGATTGTTCTACGTACCAGTACAGTTGTATTGACCCCTATATTTCAGGATCTGAGGCTCAGTACAGGGGTCCCGCTATGCAGTAGATTGGTTTGTCAGAAGTTTGCAATTGGTAAGCTCCCTTATTTCTAAAGGCCTCGTTATGGACATTGTTATTTGGTTTTAGTCATGGTTCGACTAGGAGCCTTGTCCTAGTTTCAGACAAAAGTTGTTTTCATGTTGTTAGAGATTTCGTAGACTGGTGTCATGTGTTTTGAACATTTATAATCTTATATTTGCAATGTTTAGTTGAAGTAAAAGAATGACCATGTTTACATTTCCCTATGTTTTTCGTAATTCCTTTCAGCATATGAATTGTGTATATGTTTTCTAATTAGAGAAGGGCTCAAAGCCTTCATGGTTCAGGATGCCCATCATGGACAGGGCCTCGGTTCGAGTCGTGACACTTAGTTATGTTTTAGAACAGTTAGTAATCTGCAGTCTTTTAGATGTTACTAGTTTGCAGTTCTAATGATATGGATTAACATAACATAATGGTTTTGAGGTAAAATAAGTGGAGAATAATAAAATATCTCACAATTTCTCTTTAACTATCCAAGTTCTTTGTCACAGTGATCTTTCATTAACTGATAAAAGGACTACGCATCACAAAGAAAAGTCGGTCTTGTACAAGTGGTTGAACACTTCTACCATCAATAAATTATTAGATAAGTAAAAAAATTATTAAATTCTCATAGAGGGTGGGGTTGGGAAATGGATGTTTCAAAATGTGTTATACAAATATCGTGCTTTGTTTAAAAATGAGACAAACCGGGAGATTGTAGCCTGATAATGCTCAAATTAGACTCTTGAATGGGTGTAAGCGATCGTTATCAATATAAAACCCAACTAGGTTGGGGTCGAATCCCACAGGGAACAATGTGAGTGGCGATTAAACTAATTTGAAACTAAAGCTACAAGTTAAATTCAAACAAACGATATAAAAAAAAATGGGGGTTTTGGAGATTAGCAAATATTTTTTGGTCAATTTAATTTCAGTGTTTGTCAATCAAGAGTTTATGAAATAACCAGAATTATGTTCACTAGGGCTTACGATACATGACATATGCTAAAGGTGACTCAAGATTCTCACAGTGGTTAGGATGATAAGCTATTTTTATTGATGATATGCTCGAATGTCTCTCGACCTATTCAAGCGTCTAATTTCCTAATCCTCTCAGACTTAGGGAATCGCTACTCACTGTACAGATTTTACCTCAGGTTAACCAACCTTGTTACAGCTCTGATTATTAAACGAAGTCTTTCCAAGTCCCTGTTGATAATTCACTTCCTACTGTTTATGATTTCTTTCTCAAGAAAATCAAAGTAGGTACGCCTACTGTTTGCAACCAGCAGACTTTAATTATAATCTCAGAATTACCAAGAAATCCTAACACCTCTTAAATCTTAAGCATTTAACACCTTATTCTGACCTAACCCTAGATCCCATAATCCAGATTAAAAGTGTTTATCCACTCATGATACAAGAAACAAGTATGCAAATTGAATTCATAACTGAAAGGATTAACTTACAATGATGAAGAAAATCAAAAGTATACTTTGAATTGAATCACAAGATAAAACTCCAAAATATTGGTTTTTGAGAGACAGAGAGAGAGAGAAATATTGTATATTGTATCTTGTAGGATATGTCCAATCCTTAATGATCGAATGAATAAAAAAAAACTAAAACAAGGCTTTAAATAGTTAACCCTAAATAAGGAAATAAAATTAAAATTCAGATTTTCTTTGGAATGGATGACGGTGCTCGTGACGGCCTATCAGGAGTTTGACGGCCTATCACGGACGTCGTCAGCTTCTCTACAAGTTTAGCTTTTGCTGCCTAAGGTTGACGACGATGGTGACGTCTTATCATCATCTTGACGGCGTGTCATAAATGTCATCACAAAACTTTCTGTAACTTCTATCTTCTGTTTAAGGTTGACGGCATCCTTGACAGCCTATCACCAGACTAACGGCATGTCATAGATGTCGTCAGCCACCTTTTGTTCTTTATTTGCTTCCGATTTCATGCTTTTTTCTTCCTTTATTTGTGATTCCCCTTGTTCTCTACTTTTACTGCAAAATCAAAGTAAACTAATCAAAAACGACTAAAGTTGCTCAAGATTTTGCAATTATTTAAAGTTAAAAGCTTTAAATGTGTTAGCATAGGCTCACACATCAACACCCTCAACTTAAACAATTGCTTGTCCTCAAGCAACCAGAATATAAACAAGAGTATACAAAGTACAAGTTGGCAGCTAACTACTCATATCAGTTCAGAATACATACACCATCTCCAAGGCTAGTCAAATTAAGAGCAACTATGTCTATTATTGAAAACACTCATGCAACTCACGAGGTTCAAGATATGGCAAAAATTTCAGTAATAACAACCCAGCACATACCCAAATCACACTATCCGAATAAGGCAGTGATTAGCAACATACCTAGTGTGCCCTCACAACAAAGAAATACCTTTTTCACTCATGTCAGAATTTACATACATAAACACAGGGATAAACACAAAACTCACTCTCAGAACGAAGTTCAAACATTGCGCATCAAATGCCATAGGCTTGCCCTTATAGTCAGTACCCAAGTCATCAAACAGGTCAGTTAGGATCACTATAGGGATTTTTTTAAGATTGTAACGTAGGCTAGGGGCTGGTATGATATTCATGGATATTTCATAGTGACTATGCCTCCTTGACACTACACTAAAATCTTGGGGTTTCAACTTCCAACCTTCTTTTCTTCCTCTCTTTTATTGATTACACATGCTCAAGATGGATGCGGTCTTTTCAATTATCACATTATCTTTTTATCATCTTTTACACAACTTTCTCATTTCTTATTCCTTTTTCACCGCACCCAACTTTTTATTCTTTTTTTATTATTCCTCTCTTCATACTCATTTTGTATCACGCACCCCTATGATAGCCACCCTCAACTTAGATTGTTTGCCTAAGTCAAGGTGCACAGTGTCCAAGAAGGACAAGGGCCAAAACAGGTTCATTATGATGTAAATGGGAAGGTGAGAGATGTCGTAGAAAGAAATAGGCTAATTAGGCTCAAAAAAAGGATCAAGAGATATTATGCACATAGGGAAGAGCATTTTGGCTAAAGTGGGCTAAAATAAAAAATGGCCTATGGTCCTTTCCTAACTCCTATCCTATGACCATGGTAAGACTAGCAGGGCAAGTTCTATATTCAATGCATAATAGGAACTGAGTAAGACCTTACACATGGCACATAAGTATCTCGCATATCACTACTTATCCATTTCGTGCACTTGTTTAACAAAGGTTATTCAGTTGCCAGACTAATGACACAAAAAGATACACCATGGTCACAAATGGATGCAATTCACATAGTAATATATCAGACCAATGGAGAGGTGCTCAAAAATCACAAAAACAAGTTAACTGCCTTATTTACTTGTATTTCTCCTAGTCAACTACAACACATCACAAAACAAGCGCAATACGCCTAAACATGCCGTCTCTACTAGGAACAAGACTCCGGGGAAAAGAGGCACGACAACAAAAACCCCAGGAGGACATCAACACCCACAAGTAGCCCCAACACCCTCAACTTAAAATCATGCAATGTCCCCAATGCGTCAAACCAAAACAAGAGAGTTAGAAACATACTTGTGGCACCATGGGTGCGAAGATTCGATGTCAATCACATAATACGAATACAAACAACAAAATACCTTGGGTTGACTCCCAAGAAGCCACTAATTTAGTGTCGCGGCACGACACCATCTAGTCATCTTTTATCCTTCCACTTTGATGATTTAAATTATCGTCCCATCTTTTGATCTTTACATCTTTTAGGTCCGTTGGGCAAATGTGAGGGTATGATAAGGAATGTTCTATCACGCCACTTCGAAGACTTGAACCGCTTGACCAATTTTGCATCAAACTTTTATGTGGGCTCATTGGGAAACGATGAGGATCTTAAAAATCCACTAAATGGATATCGATCTTTAAGCTTCTTGGCCTTCAAGACTGGGGTTGTAGTATACCCTTTTGGAAAGATAAACTCCAAAATATAAGAATTTTCCTCCTCATTTTCAAAATTCATCATTTGCTTGGGTGGTTCGACTTTCATCACATCCACCAAGAATAATGTTGAAAAGTGGTTCGAATGAGGACTGACTCTCAATTCTGGAGTAACGTCTCTATTAGTATCTTTACCCCTAAATGGACTAGAGTCTTTTCAAGGATTGTTCTTGATTTCTTCTGTCAATTTTAGTACCATTTCCTCATCTTTGGCATCTTCGTTCATGAATGGTTTGGTTGGTTGGGAAATCTCCAATGGAAGATCAACATTAAGCTCATCGTCAGTAAAGGATTCTTGCTCCTCATCTTCACACTCTTCCATTATGTTAAATGATTCCACAGATAAGATATCATCTAAACATAATATAGAAGAATGCTTTGAATAATTAACCTCTATATCCATATTCTCATGAATGATCGGCTTCATGTATTGACGTATATCACATACGATATCATATGTTTCTTTCTGGAGATCCAACATTCGTTGAAACATAGCTTCAATGCCACTCTAACCGGTGCTTCGTTCTTCCTTTTCTTGACCATAAGACCTATCAAACTCATAAGAAGAACTAGAATTTGGGTTAGTGCAATAGGGGGAGGGGGCATTTGGGCAATCACTCCAATGTCCATCTCGACCAGCACTTAAAGAACAATCATACTCCCGGTAGGATGGAGATGGTGCACACATCTCTCTCCGAAGAGCATATCTACAATATTGCCAAAAGTGAGGTCCATCACAATAGGGAATTGGATCATCAAGATAAGATTTCCAACCACCAAGCTCATGTTCATTCCACGATGCCACAGTAATAATTAAACTAAATTAAAAATCTACCTAACACAAGAAATAAAAGAAAACTAAAAACAAATATTTACAAGTTTGAATTCAAGCTAGTAGGCTAAAATTTCAAACCATCTCAATACGCCAAATTGTTCCCCGGCAATGGCGCCATTTTTGATAACGCTCAAATTACACTCTTGAAAGGGTGTAAGTAATTGTTGTCAATATAAAACCCAACTAGGTTGGGGTCGAATCCTACAGGGAATAATGTGAGTGGCGATTAAACTAGTTTGAAACTAAAGCTACAAGTTAAATTCAAACAAACAATATAAAAAAGATAAAATGGGGGTTTTGGAGATTAGAAAATAATTTTTGATCACTTTAATCTCAGTGTTTATCAATCAAGAGTTTATGAAATAACCAGAATTATGTTCACTAGGGCTTACGGTACATGACAGATGCTAAAGGTGACTTAAGATTCTCAAGGTGATTAGGATGATAAGCTATCTTTATCAATGATATGCTCGAATGTCTCTCGACCTATTCAAGCATCTAATTTCCTAATTCTCTCAGACTTAGGGAATCGCTAATCACTGTACAGATTTTACCTCAGGTTAATCAACCTTGTTATAGCGCTGATTATTAAACGAAGTCTTTTCGAGTCCCTGTTGATAATTCACTTCCTACTGTATATGATTTCTTTCTCAAGCAAATCAAATTAGGTACGCCTACTGTTTGCAACCAGCAGACTTTAATTATAATCTCAGAATTACAAAGAAATCCAAACACCTCTTAAATCTTAAGCATTTAACACCTTATCGTGACCTAACCCTAGATACCATAATCCAGATTAAAGGTGTTTATCCACTCATGATGCAAGAAACAAGTATGCAAATTGAATTCATAACTGAAAGGATTAACTTACAATGATGAAGAAAATCAAAAGTATACTTTGAATTGAATCACAAGACAAAACTCCAAAATATTGGTTTTTGAGAGAGAGAGAGAGAGAAATATCATATATTGTATCTTGTAGGATATGTTCAATCCTTAATGATCAAATGAATAACAAAAAACCTAAAAGAAGGCTTTAAATAGTTAACCCTAAATAAGGAAATAAAATTAAAGTTTAGATTTTCTTCGAAATAGATGACGGCGCTCGGGACGGCCTATCAGGAGTTTGACAGCCTATCACGGATGTCGTCAGCTTCTCTGCAAGTTTAGCTTTTGCTGCCTAAGGTTGACAACGACGGTGACGCCTTATCATCATCTTGACGGCTTGTCATGAATATCATCATAAAACTTCCTGCAGCTTCCATCTTCTGTTTAAGGTTGACGGCATCCTTGACAGCCTATCACCAAGCTAACGGCGTGTCATGGAGGTCGTCAGCCACCCTTTGTTCTTTATTTGCTTTCGATTTCATGCTTTTTTCTTCCTTTATTTGTGGTTTCCCCTTCTTCTCTACTTTTACTGCAAAATCAAAGTAAACTAATCAAAAACGACTAAATTTGCTCAAGACTTTGCAATTATTTAGAGTTAAAAGCTTTAAATGTGTTAGCATAGGCTCACACATCATAGCCCAACTTTTGTGCAGATTCTAGGTCAGGATTTTGTCTTCCTATACATATATTCTCATTTATACACTAATCTTATGTATTGGTTATAGTAGATTGAAACCTGTTGAACTTGAACACCTTTATTTAGTGCTCCTTTGGTCATGCGAGATGAGATCATGATATGAATTAAAATTATGAGATGAAGTTGAAAAATACTCACCATTGATGAAAAGCTCAATATCTCGGAGAGCAAAGTAAAGGGGAAAATAAGTCGAAAAGGAGCACATCTGTGAATGAGGAATAAATGGAAATCAAACTGATTATTCAACTCAGTAAAGTAGTATATATACACGATCCTAACTATAAGAAAAAATATCTGATCCTATAGTACCAGCTGATGCTAGTTAGCATCTAACTAACTCTGACTCATTAACTAACTAACTATCATTTACCAGTTATATCTACAATAATTACAAAGGAATAAATATCTCAACACCCCCTCTAAAGTTGGTGGTGAGGTCTTTACTGACAACTTGCTCAACACAGCTGAATGTTTGACACCAGTAAAGGCCTTAGTTAAAATATTTGTCAGTTGATTTGAAGTATCAATATGCCTGAGTGAGATCAAACCATCATGGATTTTATGCCTGAAAAGGTGACAATCAAGTTCAATGTGCTTTGTTCGTTTATGGAACACAGGATTCCTAGATATGTGTAAAGATGATTGACTATCACAAAACATTATTACATGCTTGGGAAAGTCGATCAACAATTCTTCAAACAACCTATATAGCCAAGTAAGTTCACTAACCAATTTCCTGGGAGACCTACATTCTGCTTCAACTAGGGACAATGATACAGTCTCTTGCTTCTTGGATTTTCAGCTAATAGGACTATTTCCCAGTAGAGCAGAACAATGTAGACACTTATGAATCTTCTAGAATCTGAGTAGGCTGCCCAGTCTGAATCACAAAAACCTCTAATTACGTTGTCAGGACTATATGACATGAAGATGCCAAGTGTAGGATCACCCTTAAGATATCTTAGAATGTGAAATGTATCTTGTAAATGTGGCTCACTTGGATCTTGAATAAATTGACTTAAGTGTTGTACACTGCAATCCAAGTCCAACCTAGTATAGATCAAAAAGTTAAGTTTTCCTATGAGCTTTCTATACTGAGTTGGATCAAATAGAGCCTGACTTTCCTTAGTATTCATCTTGACAGTAACATCTAGAGAAGAAGATGATCTAGGGCAGTCTAGGCAATTATATTCCTTTAGAAAATTAGTGGCAAACTTTCTCTAGGGTATAATGACTCCACCTGCAGTGTAAAGTACCTCAATTCCCAAGAAATAATGCAGTCTTCCTAGATCCTTGATTTTAAATTGATCATATAGAAACTCCTTCAAGAGTGTTATCTCATTTGGATCAGTTCCTATAATGATAATATCATCTATATATACAACCACAAATATAATAGATGACGATGTCTTTTTGGAAAAGAGTGACTAATCATTCATAGAGTCAATGTACCCTCTAGAACATAGTGCTTCAGTTAATTTTGAATACCACTGTCTGCTGACTTGTTCGAGCCCATAAAGTGACTTGTTAAACTTATAAACTAAACCAGGAGGGATGACCATACCAAGAGGTGCTAGCATGTATACTTATTCATGGAGGTCACTGTGAAGAAATGTATTATTTTGCATCTAGTTATGAGATGCACCATCCATTCTTCACTGTTGTGGTAATAAGTGCCCTGACAATAGTCATCTTGACTACTGGAGAAAATGTTTTAGCGTTGTCATTACCATCCCATTGAGCGTATACCTTAACAATCAGTCTAGCTTTGAACCTCTCAACACTCTCATCAACCTTGTGCTTTATTTTGATTATGCATTTACAACCAATTGCTTTTTGTGGGAAAATATCCCAAGTGTGATTGAGGTGAAGTACATCAAATTCCAATGTCATAACTGCTTGCGAAGAAGGAATAATTGTTGCCTCTTCATAAAAAGATGTCCCACTTGCATGATAAAATTTAAAACCAAGTGTTGACTGTCATGGGATAAAAACTCAAGGAAATATAGTGGTGGTTGGTGGAAAAGGCATTTAATGATGAATTCCTAGAGTTAAGATGTGGTTTCAGTTTGGGTACTTTATGAATGTAGTCTTGTAAATGATGAGGTAGCATATGAGACCTATGAGATCTTCTAGGTTCTGGTGATGGAGTTGCAGACGTGGGCATTACTTGGTTCAATGTAGTGAGTGATCATCAAGCCTCATCTTCTGAGTAGAACCAATGGACATGTCAGTAGATATAGGATAACTAGCTAGATCAGGTAAAACATTGGGTACTATATTAGTGGAGTCGCCTTGATTGTCTATAGATTCATTAATACTTTCTTTCTTAGAGTCATACACAGGATCAACAAAAAGAACTGAATGCAAAAATAATGGAAATAAAGAATAAGAAAGACGTAAATGAAAAGGAAAAATATTCTCATGAAATGCAATATGTTTGAAAATAGAGATATTTCTGGTAAGCAGATTTAAAACCTTGTACCCCTTTGGCTCAAAAGGATATCCTACAAACACATGAGGGGTGGTTCTTAGTTTAAATTTAATTCTATGGATTTTATGTGTAGTTTGAAAACATAGACAACCTAAACTTTTCATGTGAGAATAAGAAGGGTTTTGTTTATACAAAACTTCAAGAGGACATTTATTACCTAGGAGAGAGATGGACAACTATTTATGATATAGGCAGATATCAAAATACACTCTCTCCAATACTTAATAGGTAATTTGGACAGGAATAAGAGTGTCCTGGCAATTTCAAGTAAGTATTTATGTTTCTCTCAACTATCCCATTTTGGAGAACACTTAATGGGTAATTTGGACTGAAATAAGAATGTCTTGGTAATTTCAAGTAAGTATTTATGTTTCTCTCTACTATCCTATTTTTGTTGAAGTATATATAGGCACGTTTTCTGATGTATAAGTCCTTTGACTTGAAAGAAAGACTTGGCTTCTTTAGCGGTATATTCAAGTCCATTATCTGACCTAATAATCTTGATAGTGGTTTGAAATTGAGTCTCAACAAGGGAAACAAAGGCTTTGATGCTTTGAAGGGTGTTGCTTTTAGAGATTAACAGTTGTGTCCATGTAGATCTACTGAAGTCTTCTACCAAGGTAAGAAAGTATTTGTAATGATTATGAGTAGACACATAATATGGACCCAATAAGTCCAAATGTAGCAGTTCAAAAAATTTGGTGATGGTACTGGTGTTTTGGGGAAATGATATGACCTATGGAGATGTAAAATGTTGTTTAGGTGCAAAAGAAGCATAAATAGAATGAATACCCTTCATCTTGACAGAGGTTACATAGCCCAATCTGTAGTGCCAAAGAAGATTCATACCACTATTATCAAAAAAAAGAATCATTCAATGCAGAACAAATACTTCATTAGGTAATGCAGTATTTACTAGAGACTTGTTTGGAAATGCACTATTTACAACATGAGGTGTAACAACTGGTATGTCTCTTGTATTATAATCAATAGACAGGAATGAAGAACACAAGAATCTGAAGTTGAAGTTGAAGTTGAACAAGATTGCTTCAAACCTTTTGAGCAAAGAAGATATAGTCCTTCCTGAACCTCACTAATCTCCAAAGGCCCCTTTATTAAAGAGGCTTGCAGAATACATGATGAATCAATAAAAGAAACAATACCGTTAAGTTAAGAGGTTAAACAATGTATAAATATGAGATTGTACTTAAAAGAGGGCAAATAAAGAACCTTGTGTAACACAATGTGTGATGCAAGAACTACAGTGCCAATTTTTGTTACCCGTACTCTATAACCATTAGGTAAAGTGATCAAAAGGGGATAGACTAAGGTATGCATGTGTGTCAAAAATGATTTATTAAATGTCATGTGGTTTGAAGCTCCGAAGTCCAAAATCCATATGTCAACACTTGATTTAAAACATTACATGAAAGTAAAGCAAAACCAATCTTAAGAACAGAATCTAAACAAGTAGTGATACCTACAAAGCTCACCGATCCACTAAAACACTATTGTTTGAGATTCCTCCTTCATTACCGGCTTTGAACTTTTGCAGCATACTCATTAATTATCCATGTTGTTCTTTTGTGAACCCAAAATTATCAGTTGAGTTATCTCGGGATGGTAATACTTCACTTCTAGGTACATTAGCCACTATTCTTTTTCCCTTATTGAATCTATTGTGTTGGTTATTAGGTCTAAAGCTATGGTTCTGGTTATTGGTGTAGTTTTGAGCATTGTAGTAACTTTGGTTGCTGTAACCATGACTATTGAGATTTGGTATAGGATTCTAAACAACATTAGGAGAGAAGTTTTGATTACCTCCATTCTGGGGGTAACCATATTGTTTTTTGACATTTGGCCATTACATGTCCTGAACGTTTATAGTAATAAAAATAAACTTTGATCTATACCTATCCACAGGGTAATTATTAGATAAGTAGGTTGTCTTAAAATTGATATTTTCAACCCTCCTCCATTCACATGTAAAGAAGTGGAATCAATAAGGAGTTGATTATGAGGCTTAACTTCGCGTTGTCTCTCCTCTTGAATCAATAAGGAAAAGGCCTGTGCCACGGAAGAGAGGGGATTCATCATGAGAACACTCCATCGCACAGTGGTGTAGACTTCATTTAAGCCCATAAGAAATTGAATGAGGTGTTGATCCTGCTCTGCCTTGCAAGCTACTTGTTTAGCTCCACAAGCACACGCACACAACTACATTAAGTTCTTGAATTCAGAGTGCTTAATTCCTCACACAATTTCTTCATTTTTTGTAGTAATTAGCGACATCCATAGTGCCTTGATAGAGATCAATGATTTCCTT
>CM061542.1:280789371-280956871 GCA_030864215.1 Capsicum pubescens
CATCCTAAAATCGACGTTCTGGATCTTCTAGTGCAGTCTATTCGGACATCCATCATACGGATCAAACGATAACCACAGAAGTGCAAAATAAGGCTCTCAAAGCCTCCAAAAACCACAATATCGCATAAATAGTATCAAAATGCATCGGGGACGTGTCAATCACCCCCACACCCCAAAATTACTATAATGCACCAATAGGGAGGGATAAAATAGTCAAATCATATGAAAATACACATTTCACATATTTCATGAAAAAACTAGTTGTTACAACATTATTGTATCACGTAGGTCCATGTATCATGTAAATGCATAAGTATTTTGGTAACTGAAGATATTTTGTGTAACACAATCTCTTAATATAAAGCGAAAATCAAGACATTAAAGGAGACATATATCTTGGTTATGTAAGTTGATTAATTTCATTTTATTACTTTTTACAATAATAAATTCACAAATGATGATTAATTCCATAGTTTTGAAAATTTTGAAATGAATGAGGATTTTTTTTTTCAAAAAATTTTCAGTTAGGTAGATATTTGATTTTAGTATATTGGGACATGTTGGATGCGATAATAGGTAAATATGACTTGACTTTGATGATATGGCAATTTCTTACCCCGGCAATGTATAATAAATTGATCTCTTAGTGAAAACTTGCTACTTCCTCTCTTTATTTCCATCGATATCTCTTTTCTTTTATTTGATATGATATTTTTTCCTTCTTGATCTTATTAAACAAGTTGTATTCGAAATTCTCTAAATTTAAACTTTTTGGGTTAACCCTTAATGATATAATATGTCCTAGTATGTTTAAAATTATAAATTCTACGAAAACCTTTGGTATGTGCAAAAATCTAACTTTCTTTGATGTATACTTGTTAATAAAATCGATAGAGTGTAATTTATCTTAATTGGAAGGTTTTCTTTCACGATTTTATATACCTCTCTGTTTTAATTTGTTTGTCTGATTTTGACTTACATTAAATTTAAGAAAGTAAAGAATTTGGTCTTAAAGTAAACTGTTTTGAAAGTACCAAAATTTTCTTTAATCTTGTGGTAGGGGTGGGAAAAACCCGAATTAATTGATAAATCAAATTGAAAAAATAATTATTGGTTTATCAATTTTGGGTTATTGGATTAACGGTTTTAAAAAACTTTTTACTGGGATATTGGTTTGATTTTCGATTTTAAGGCTTTAGTTAACAGTTAAACCGATAACCCAATAAGATTATATTAAAAATTGTAATTTGATCCCTAGTTATATAATAGTGGCTTTATATTTTAAATACATACCTTAGATTGGTGTGTAGGGCCCCACACCCAATCTTCGGAAGGCTATGAGGTATGTAGAAGTCATTTTCCTTTCTTTCTCTCTATCGCGCCGTCCTAATCTTTGACTATTGGATTGGATCCAATTAGTGTCTAGACAATTCTAATTGGTATCTTAACATAGCAATTGGAATATAGTTGATTCCAATTGGTATCTTAATAATTTTGAATAAAAATCTAGGCGATTTCAATTGGTATCTGTTAATAAGGTCTAAAAGTTATTGTTAATAGGTAAAGACTTGTGAAAGTTGTGAACTTATTGATTGCTTGTGTTTGATATTTTGCTAAACTTGTGTTGTAGATTTTTGTCATTGTTGTGAATTATTTTTGTTTGAATTTAAGTGATGAAAATTGACTAAGTTGTTTTTGTTGATAATTATGATAGGATTATTTGATTTCTTGTTATGGTGAAACTAGCAATTTGTAATGATCCGAGACTACCCCTAGTCATTACACGGTGCTTACGACCCCGAAGGACTACAAGCTAACCCATGAATGATATCTGCTGTGAGCACTGAACAATAAATTGAATTAATGCGGAATAAAAGGGATGAAATGCCATAAGGTTCAAAATATCTAAAATACTGATAATGAATAATAACATCTGAATCTGAAATACTGTCTGAAAATCTAGTCTGAAAAGCCTCTAACTAAATTTGTCTGAAAATGGAGTTGATAGGACAATCCCCTAACTAACTCCATCTACTGAACTACTATATCTACTGAAATACTGAAATGAAAGCACATCCTCGTTAGATGAGGACTCACTACTGGATCGGCTACTGCTGGGTGAATCTGGCTAAATTCATTCAGGAACTTGAGTGTTCGAACCTATGCTATGAAATATCATAGCGCAGGAAAGTATGCGTCAGTACGCGGGAATGTACTGGTATGCTAGATGAGGTAAGGCTGAATGCAAGGGTTCATATGCATAAATAATAACTAACTAAATGATATAGAGTAACTGAATATAAGAGTACATGTATACTATAACTGAGCTTTTCTGAAGCTAAGTACTGAGTTCTGGTAACTGTATAACTGATATCTGAAATTACTGATAATGATTAACTGTATCTGACAGTTCTGATTCTATAGAGCTGAGCTGAGTTCTAAACTGAAGACTAAAACTGAAACTGTGGGAGGTAATCATCTAACCGACATACCCCAATCTGAACTAATAGGGGTCCAATTTGTAACCCCAATTGGAAGGGTGTCAATACCGTGCCACGGATAAATACAATCTGAAGAGTCACCCTCTACTGGCAGGTTCCCTAAATGAGAACGGTGGTACCCTCTACTGGAAACTAGAGAACCTCATCAACCCTCAAATGACAGGTTTGATGTCTCAACCTACGCTGGCTTCGTAGTTTTGGAACACAAGGATTGCTTCTAAGGATCACACCCTCTGCTGGCAGGTGAGACCCCATCCTTGGGTTCACTAGGTGCTGAATCCTACTCCCAACTGAAAGACACAGAACTGATTAACTGGACTGAACTGGATTAATGCTGAGATCATTGAGTTTTCCTATGTTCTATGACTGACTGAGTTCTGTAACTGACTAAGAGTACTACTGATCATGACATGACTAATACTATTATGTAACTGACACTGGCTCTAGGTAAACAACTAAATTATCAGGTATTAAATACCCCCATGACTCGATAGCATAAAGAGTAAAGCAAAACATAACTTGATTAACATATAAATGTTCACTTGGTCTTAATTCATTCAAAGAGACATTCTATCAAACACTTGTAATGCATTAACTTGTACATGAATGGGGAATACATGTTAGCATGCTACAATAACATTATTTCATTCTCATAGACAATTTATCAAACACATAGGAAGCATGCTTGGTTCATTAAATCATAAACACTTAGGATTAACATGGTTACAACAATCAACTTGCAAATTGAACGGTTTATCATGAATATTATGTAATTTAATACATACTAGAATCAATTCTTGAAATTTGTAATCTAAATCATGGATTAAAACTCAAACAACATCATGAACATAAATTCAATCTAATTCAAACATGGAAATCATGAATCATAAATCTTGTATTTTAAAAAGGTATTCTTGGGCTCCATGGAAGGTAAGGATCTATGAATGAACATCTAACATACTTGAGAAGAAGAGTTCTTGAAGGTTCTTGGAGAGATGCTTGAGAATTGACCTTGATTCTTGAACTAGGATTTTGCCTCTTGAGAGAGAATGATTAAATTTTGGGGAAAAACTGAATGAATAATGGTGTAACTAGGTTTATTAGGATTGAATTTCGTGTTAAAGGCGGACTAGGGTGAGGGGCAAAAGACTATAATGCCCTCAGATTTAAAACTTGGAATCACTGAAAATTCTCGATTTTGGCACGCAATGCGATGCGGTGCTATCGCGCCGTGTCACTGGAAAAAGGACGACTGGGAACTGGACTAGTGGTACAACGTGGCGCTATTGCGATGTCTCACTAAATGTGATTTTGGTCCTTGGCGTGACGCGGTGGAATCGCATTGCCTCACTGGAAATCGACAATCGTGAACTGGGTTTATGGTACGACGCGCCAATATCATAGGGTAACACTGGAAATTGACATTTACTATTTTGACACACTCCGCGATGCGCTACGGGCCCAAATGACGGTGTTTAATGACTGGAACTTAAAATCGCTATAACTTCTTACCCGATTATCAAATTTAGGTGAATTTTATATCAACGAAAAGCTTATTGAATTTCCTATGCAACAGAAGTCAAAATCTTGAAATTCCACATGTATAAAAGTGTATTCATCCTTAAAGAAAGCCTTTGACATTTTTGGAACAAATTTAACTAGGTAAAAGTACGGGGTGTTACACAATTGTATGGTGCTTACTTATTTTTTTGTACTATTATACTGAAGAACTTGATGTTATGAGAAATGAGAGGATGATATGAGAACATGATGTCAAGATAAGATGGTGAAAAAGTGACATGAATAAAAGACTGAGGTGATATGTGTTTTCTGTAATGAGAGGTTCTTGTTAATGATGTTATGGATGGATCCTTGTGTTCTTCAATTATTGGATATTATGTGGGGATCCTTGCGTGGTCCGATCATTGAGACTATATTTAGATTTTTTTGTGCACTTCTGTTATTAAAATTATAATGGGCTCCTTGTGAGGTCTAGCTATGTGACATTATCTTTGAGTTCCTTATGCGAACGAATTCTTAATGCTTGGCAAAATAATGATCTTTAAATAAAAGTGCCAAAAATTAATAGAGGTTGTGGATACCTACAGAATTTGATCGATTCGATAACTTGTCTAGAATGTGATATTGGTGATGAGACTGTTAATGCCCTGTAATTAGGGGCGTTCATGGGTCTGTTTGGGTCGGTTATTGGTCAAAACAATATCCAAACCAACTTAGTCAATTTTTAAATTTCTAAAACCAAACCAAACCAAAAAATAAAATAACCATCGGTTTGGTTCTTGTCGGTTTAGTTCGATTTGGTTCTTTTTTTTTGGTTTATAACTTTAGCTAAAGATAAAAGTTAAAAATTTTAAAAAACAAATCCAATCTAACATATGAGATGTCAACCGAGTGTTGTATCTTAATCTTGAAACTACGATGTCAACTGAGTGTTATACTTCGGCAAAGCCATGACAACACCATATGAACGCTTCTAATTATTTTTTTAAAACTTCATTTAATAGAATGATATGATAAACCCCCCAAAAGGTGAAGACATAAACTTCTTTCTCAACAAGGTTCAAAAAGAAAGTTAAAATTAGTGATTATCTATAGTCTAATGAATCTTAGCTGTAAATTTCAATATACAACAAGATATTATTTTCACAATTAGTATCATTTGTCATTCAAAATGCTAAATTTATTTAGAATCTCATAAGGTACTATCAACTAGATGAAGACATATGACTGAATATGTTACGATTAAAGTTAAATCATGATTAAAATCTAAAATTTAACAAATATTTAGATTGTATTTATGAATAATATATAAATAATTATATTATATATATATATCAATTTTATTTTAGAGAAATATTTTGTCGGTTATTTTAGAGAAAAAACAAACCAAACCAAACCAAATTAGTATCGATTTTTTAAAATTCAAAACCAAACCTAACCAAATATTTTTTTTTAATCAATTTGGTTTGGATTACGGTTTGGTTTGGTTAAAAACCAAACCATGAACATCCCTACCTGTAATTGATTTTTTTTTTTTGGCCTTGCTTATGTGCTAGTGGTGTGGGGACCACTCTTGAGGTGATTAAAAATTAAGTAAAGCCCCTAATAAAAATATTATTAGATAAAAATAAGAATGACTCTATATATCTTAAATTGGTGTTAGTGATATAAGAGTGGTTTGACTTGACCATAAAGTATTTGTCATTGAAAAATATTGAGTTAGTGATTGTCAGGACATAAATTATAGTCGTGGATTTATGCATTAGGAAAAATCTTGAGAAGATAAATTATTGTTGACTTGACCTTGTGGCTGCATTATGCATTTACATGTCCTGTAGAGTTAGCTGATGTATGACTGTTTTAGAGGATAGTAATTTTCATGATAGTGACAATGCAAAATCAAATGACTTAGTTACATTCATAAAATAATTAAGAACTACCCCGAATGTGGGAATAAGTGCATTGTTAAATGGCATGATTGATCTTTTCTTGGGTGATACTTGGAGGATATTGCTTGTTGAGTGATTAAGGTATGATGATTAGATGGATATTAGCAATGTTTTGGAGGATAATGTGTTGTACGCTATAATTTGTGGGATCTTTATGGCTAATAGTGTAAGTTTGTGTAATGAGTGAGAGGTTGTGTTGTCACCTATTTATAGTAGTAAACACTAAGCTTGAAACGGTGAGTGATATTGAGGTAAAAGGGATAGTGGTTGTGAGATGTTGAATCTAGCATTATAAAATAAATTTAGTAGTCTTGATTGAGTGCATGCGAGTATCTAGGTTACGTGACTTGTAAATGGCGTGGTGACTTGCATATGATCAAGATGTAAATTCTCCATAGGATAGTCTTGCCTAAAATCTGAGTCAGGTGTCTCAGAGAGAGCTTGTGTATTGGGTGGATTAGGTGTGACTTGTTTAGTCTTCAAATTCGAATAGTAGATTCATGTAGCATCTCGTAGCACTTTTCAGAATTGAATTTGGGGCTCTAGAGCTTCGGTAAAAAAAGAAGGTATTTTTTTTATTTATCTTCTTCAAGGTGAATCTTTTAACCATCTTTATCTTGCTTTCGTAAAGCTCAAGTTTCAAACTTAGGTCATTGAAAGGAAAATAAGTTATTCGTGTGTAAATATTTGGCTCGACATCTTTGTATTTGAAACGCTTTGATAGAATGATTAAGTATAGATTACGGGTTGGTCAATAAGTATATCAAGTGAGTGAATAAGATCCAGTATAAGAAACTCTATTTGTAATGTCTCTCTAATTCCAACCTCGTGCTTTTCTGCACTGAATGTCTGTTTGAGGACGAACGGATGACAAATTGGTATCTGATTGTAATGACCCATTTCGTCATTACTAAATTATTCATAATAAATTCATGAAAATTCTTAATTTTCATTCCTCAATATTAATTTGGGTCTAAATTGGCCAATATTTTATTTATTATGTCACTTTAAACTTTTCGGCGAAGATTTTAGCCTTCGGATATGTCTAGATAGACTCAAGCTAATGAATTTAATTATTCATGAGTTCTAATATCAATAACTTAGTTTGGAATTTCTTTATCTAGTAGTTAAAGTCATACAATATCCCTAACACAAAGTTAAGTTTAAAACTTCTTTTCGATACATTTTCTATATGGGTTTCTATTAGGTCCAACTTTAAATGACCATATCTCATAGAATATAAAAAGTTAGGGGTCCCAATACCTATCAAATTAAATATCTCCGAGTCGCATTTCCAACGCAACAAACCGTTCCTCAATTCAAATTCGAAGTAAAAAGTTATAACTGTTTTACTGAGTACTGTCCCGACTGAAATGGGATTTCTCTGTAGCAAAAATTCTGATGATATTTATATCAACTTCAACCGTATTTTAGATCTAAAAATACCAAATTTTATTCCCCAACCCTAGATAGGTGATTTCCCAAGACTTAAGGTGAAATTCCTTCTAAGTTTTTCCATTATTTTCTTCATCTTTTAATCCTTTAACATCTTAGAATCCTTAGAAAGACCTTTAATGGTGAAATTCTTTTGGAAAATACTCATGGGTGTTTTTAATATGACCTATAGCTTATTCCAAACTATAAATTAAAGATCCCTAACATGAATTTCATAAACTAGATTACGAATTTTGATGGTTAGGAACCTTGAATTCCGTAATGATGAGACCTTTATATTAAAAACTCCATTAATGGAGATGGGTTAAGCTTGAAAGAGCTAATTAATGGCTAACTGACCTTGGGGAATGATATAAACCTTGAATTAAGGATAGAATTAATGGGTTTGAATCCCCAAGATAATTGTTTGAAGAGTAAATATTTAATTACTCTTATAATTGCTTGATTTTTAGATTATTGATTGTTCCAAGACATGAAAGAAATGAAGAACATCCTTGTTGCAACTTGCTTCTTCCAAAAGCTTGCCGTCCAGGTAGGCTAGGTTTAATGAGTAGAAGATTGTGTTATTTTATATTTTCATAACTTATAATTGATGGGAGAAAGCATGTCTAGGCTTGCGGGCATGGAGTTGAGGTGGATAAAGACACGAGAACTTAACTTTAATCTCAAAAACTATATTATTGATTGATTATGTGATATTTATGATATTATGTTCTATGTGCCCGAAAGAAGATAGTTGTAAATGTAGTATATGAACATGATATTTTTTTTAGTTGTTCTAGTGATGAACCTAGTTGAGTTGTAATGGTATTAGGTTTTATGTATTGTGCAATAATATGATGAGGAGAATTATGCTAAGATCGAATATTGATAAGCATAGTAATATCTAAGGGATATATGACTTGAACTAGTGCGATGACTGTATTATGTGGAAAGCGGTAGGTGATAATGATACGCGTGAATGTGCTAGCTATAGGTGGTGATGTAAGAACCCAAGTTGCGGTATTTAAGAAAATAATGATATTTCTAATAATTAATGAGTAATTAAGGCTCCAATAGTGACTTGTATGCATAAGAATTAAATTGTGATTTATTTTATGATATCCTTGTTTTGATATTGATAAAAATACTATATCTATTGGATGCCCATGAGAGACTAAATTGGTGATAATGATGGTTTATTAAATTGTGCCTATGAGTGGCTTGTTTGATAATGATAACTCCTTAAAGTAATGCTATGAATACTTGTTGATTGGTATTCAGACATGCATGAAATTGTTGATGCGTGTATAAATGATTGTTGAGAATTTACTTGATGGAATTGTCTTATGACTGTAAGTTTACTTGTAAACTTGGTACATTATTGTATGCTGTGAGGTTGTGTAAATTTGATATTGATAATACTTGTATATGTTGGATCGGGTACCACGTCGGTACGGATGTATAGATGTTGGATCGGGTACCACTCCAGTACGAATATGTATATATTGGATCGGGTACCATGTCGGTATGGATATGTATATATTGGATCGGGTACCATGCTGGTACAGATATGTATATGTTTGATCGGGTACCACGCCAGCACAGATATGTATATGTTGGATCGGGTACCACACCGGTACGGATATGTATATGTTGGATCGGGTACCATGATGGTACGGATATGTATATATTAGATCGGGTACCACGCCGGTATAGATATTTATATGTCGTATCGGGTACCACGCCGGTACAGATATGTATATGTTGGATTGGGTACCACGCCGATACAGTACATGAACATAGATTGTTCCTGCAGGTCATAACTATTTAAGCAAAAATAAGTCCCATAGCATGTGCGTACATATTTGTGTTGAGTCTGTGGATGTTTACAGTATAGTTGATACTCTTTATGGTTATGTGGCTTGTTTGTGAGAATTGTTTGATCTATTATTGTTGTATTGTTAATTCATTCGGTATTTGATTGTGTGATATATATAAGAAAAAGTGAAACTTTGTATCTACTTATATGTTGGTTGATTTGATTCATTTATACGTGTTTTAATGGTAGCTTACCAGAATGGCTAGTCATCATTCTTTAATATTATAATAGAGTATTTGGTTATTAGCCCAATAATTTAGTAAGGTTTGTCTATGATTATGGGTTTGTTCATATGAATATAAGTAATGAAAAAGATAAGGTGAATAAAGAGGAATAATGTTGTATTAGCGTTGGATTGTGGTTGATGGTATGAATTAATGAGGCTAGAGTATGTTAGTAACAAATATAATATTGATGGAGTTGGAAGAGTAGTGGGATGTTGTAATTTATATAGGTAAGGTAATAATATTATTACAACCTTAGTTGAATTATATTTCATTCAGGATGTCATGATTGATTTTCCTTAATTCTATTTTATGATTATATGGACTAACATGGTCGGCCGATGATGCCTACCAGTACGTGTGGTTGTATTGACCCTACTCTTCTACATTCATTCTTGGAGTGTAGACTGAATGAATGTTAGTTGCAGTTACTAGATAGATGACGATATTCAACACTAACTTCTGCACTTTCATCCTGGCAGATGTTAGAGTCTTTGTATTATTATTTTATTGTCAGTTTATGCTGTAGTAGATAGCTCTTGTACATGTCTGGCCAAGTCCTGGGATAGTGAAGACAATTGTAAGAAGTTTTTGAAAAAGTTTACTTATTAATATTTAATTTATGTTATTATATTTAATTTAATATTTTCTTAAAAACAGAAGTTCTTCCACTTATTTTTAGTTTGGTAGTAAAGGTTCTCCTAGCTACTTAGAATAGCGAAGGTTTACGCATGGTCCATTAGTTTGGGTCGTGACATTAATATAAATTATAAATGAGTGATTTTCTTTTTTGAGAGATCGCTATCAATTGCTACTGCATTCTAGTTCGCCACTTAACTAAAAAGAAAACAAGTTTGTTTTAGTAATAATGTATTTGAATTTTCTTCTACTTGTACTTTGTGTAGGCTTTTATGCATGAAGATAGTGTACACCTATGAACATATGAAAATAACAAAAGAAGGTGAAAAATAATAAAGGGAGCATTTTCTTATTGGTTAAATCGATAAATCTAACCGTTAAGGATCAAAATCGATAAACCAAAAACCGATAACAAGCATCTTATTGATTTAGCGTGTTGACAAATAAAAAATTGATAAATTTAATCAATAATACTCAAAACCGAATCTAACCAACCGATGCACACTCCTATCTTGTGGTCTTGAATAGAGATGACAAAATCAAACCCAACAGGTCCAATCCAACCCTGTACGTTCGAGTTTGGGTTGGTTATTGATCTGCCCATTATTAGCTCAATACATGTCAACTCGTTTAAATTGGATTGATATGTAACCCGAATTGATTTTTGAGAAATCTTGTTAAATATTATAAGGACTTTATTTGATATGTTATATATATAGTCATAATAACGAAAAAATAATTTCAATCGGTACTAAAAATTTATAAAAGAACAAATAATAAAATTAAAACTTAGTTAGAATTAGGCCGATTGAGTTATGAACCGGTAACTAACTTGTTTTGAACCAACCCATTTTTATGAACCGGTACATAACTTGTTTTGACCCAACCCGTTTTGACTCAAATAAATTTGGATCAGGTTGGACCTTGACCCATTTTGACCAATCAGTCCAAGAGCCACCCTTCGTCTTGAACATGTCAAATGTAAAGTTAAAATTAAAAAGTTGTCAAAAGAAAAAAGTAATACAAATAAATTGAAAGGAGGAAAGTAATAAGACAAATAAGTTGAAATAGAGGGAGTATTTCATTTTTTTTTCATTTCTTAAAGTAGCTAATCTATTTTTTGTTACTACTAAAATAAACGTCTCAAACGCATATATAAATTTTTTGTACATGCAGAAGCTACTATCGTTTCACAACAACATAGTAGTTACAACTTATGAAGACACACACACATCCCTGCCTTGTAACGTCTCAAGGGTATGTCGACGTTCAGACGGTAACCACCAACTACAATGGCTCCATAGGTAGCGGTGGAAGTGGAGGAAGAACTTGTTATGGCGATTATAAAAAAATATATAAGTTTTTATTCCTTTTTTTATAAAATATTTATATTTATTACTCATATGCAAATAAAGATCTCAATTTGAGCTCTCTTTTTTGCTTCTTTACTTGTCTTTCTAATTTAATCATATATGTGGATTACATAAAAGTCAAATACATCTTAAATTTTAAGAACTCTTAATACTAACATTCAATTTATCATTCTTAAAACAAAGTATAAGTAATTCTTAATCATTATTTGAATTATAAATATAAATTAAACACTAAAAATAATTAACAAAAAATATTACTAAACAAAAGCATATAAAAGGATAATAGGGATTGTATGAAGGTAATATGACTCTAATTATTTTTTCAAAATAAATAAAGTAAGTAAATAATTAAATAATGATAAAAGTTATTGTCAATAAATTTAGATATGATCTAAACTTATAGTTGTAAAAAAAAACTACTTATATATTGGTTTGTTTTTCGTAAGAGTAACGGTCCATCTCGTCATTACAAAATTATTCATGATAAATTTGTGAAAAGTTTTATTTTTCATTTGGTAATATTAACTTGAAGACAAAATAACGATCATTTTATTTATTGTGTCACCTCTATCTTTTTGACTAAGATTTAAATCTTTCGATGTGTCTAGATAGACTCAAACCCAATGAATTTAATTGTTCATGAGTCATAATATCAATGCTTTAGTTTGGAGTTCTTTAGGTATGAATTAAGGTCGTACAATATCCTTAACACAAAATTAAGTTTAAAACTTTCTTTCCGATAGAGTTTTCATATGGGTTTCTATTAGGGTCAACTTCAAATAACCATATCTCCTAGAATATAAGGAGTTAGGGAGACCAATACCCATCAAATTAAGGGTATTTGAGTTCTCTTTCAAACTCAATAAATCATTGGTCAATTCAAATTTGTTGTAAAAAGTTATGACTATTTTACTGAGCGTTGTCTGGACTGAAACAAGAATTTCATTGTAACGAGAATTCTAGTGGTATTTAAATCAACTAGTCTACGCTACGTGCTTTGCATGTGTATTTAGCATTGGTAAATAGTAAATATATATAAAAATAAATATTGCCTATAGCATAGTATATATTATCACATTTGATTTGACTAATTGAAGAGACTCTAAGTCGCACTTAAAGTGAAGTACTACACCAACTCTTCACTAACTCTTCTTCTATTGCCACCCAAAATCACCAATATTTCACCCAATGTGATGGTGATTGTACCTATAAGTACTTTTCCATTAATATACTGGTTTTAGTCTTTTAGCACAAAATTTAGGAATTTTGTAATTACTCCCATAAGTGTAGACATAAACTTGCCACAAATGATACTATATGAAATTCACTTATGAAACGTGAGTTTCATGAAAATTCATAGACACTATTTATCTAACAGTGATTTAAGTTATCTTTTCTCCCTTTTTTCTTATTATTTTTAAGAAAGTTGGGAACATATTCATGTTAATAAATAAAATAGTATATATGAAAAATAAATGTTAAAACATGGCAATTGACACTATATTTATTGACCTTATATAACACTTATTTTTATCTCAATTTAGACTCCTCGGACTATAATTTTTCTTCATATGATTGAAATTTATGGATAATTTATTACCAAAGATCAACACATCTTCTTAGAATTTCTCCGGTCAATCCACTAAATTAAAAAGAAAGAGAAAAGAATCTTCTTGCCCCTCTCAATTCTCATTAAAGATGCAAAATGACCTATCCATGAATCATTGATACCTAGCAGAATTGTAAAAGCTTAGCAGAATGGTTACTACTATCGATACTTCCACTTGAGCAAAGCCTACTAAAACTCTCTACAACATTCTCATATGTTGATTGTTGAGTCCGACCAACTTCCAATTGATTCAATAAGAAACAATCCCACAATGCCTAACCTCACAATCAAGAGTTAAAATACTACACCCTACAACAATAACATATTCAGTGCAATCTCATACAAAGAGGTCTAGGAAAGGTAAGTGTATACATACCTTATCCCGACCTAAGTAGAGAGAGTGTTTTCAATAGATCCTCGGCTAAAGAGAAAAAATGTCCAAAACAGTATAGAGAAAGAAATAACAATAAGGAAGAACATGGAAAAATATTATAGATAACCTGATAAGTCACTGTGAAAAGAAGAACTACGTTAACTATCTATCTAACCTTATACCTTAATTCGTGTCCTCCATAACTTCCTATCTAAGTTCATGTTATAAATAATATAAAGCTGCATCATGTCATGTCTAATTACCTCCCCCAAAATATTATATCTAAGAGCCAAATATTTTTAAAATTTAAGACTTGTCTGTTCACAAAAACGACATCGAGCCATCAATCGATTTTCATAGATAAACAATCCCAAAATTTCCATTTAATGGAATCAACAATAAAAACACCAAAAACCCTAACCCCCTGATAACGCTCAATCTACAACTCTCGTAGGAGTGTAAAGCGGTCGTTAGAAAATATAGAACCCAACAGGGTTGGGTGTCGATCCCACAGGGAATAGCTTGGCCAACAAGTAAGCAAAATTACTAAACTTTTGGTGCAAGTCTCGTAAAAAGGGGGGATTGTAATGTGTCACCAAAACAATTAAATAAAAGCTGAAAATAGCAAAGTAAAAGAGAAAGATTGTTACGTAAGTTGTAAACAATGAGAATTGAGGCGTTGGGGTTATGTCCACCTTCTGAGGTATACGTCTCTATTGGCTATGAGTGTGTAGAATTCTGACATGCAACTGCTTATAGAGAATTGTATTCGATGGTAAATCCAGGCGTCTTTCGACCTATTCGAGGATTATTTCACTTTAACTCTTTCGAGCTTAAAGCATGTCTAACGGTACGAATTCTCCAAGAGGTTAGTCCAGTTATGACACTAGCTTTTTAGTAGGGAATTTTAGGGGGTGACCCTACTACCTTGACATTATCTCTTTTCCAGACAAATAACCTTTCTTTCGAACAAGTTAAATGTTATATTGGCGTATTCTTGCGTTTGTAACCACAAAGAATGTAGACTAAGATGAAGAGAATAATGATATAAGCAGTATACGTGTCGCGAACTCACAACCTCACAGCAATAGATAGTATCTCATACGGCTTCCATAACCCCAACAGAGAAGTTTAGTTACCCATGAATGCGAAGGAGATCACGATTGACATTGTTGTTATACCACAAGATTGAGTAATTTCGTGTAGCTTAGGTGGTAGGCGTGAGGCGTGAATTCCTAGGCAAAGTAACGATTCTCTTGTTGTGGAATTTAAGAATAGAAGAGTAGAAGAAGAAAAATAGAATTAATGGAAAGATTAGAAGAGTTGTAGAATTGTTTGTAGTGGAAGATGAGAGGGATGGAAGAAAGTATTGTGGTCTCCCTCAGATTCTTTGCAAATCTCTAGCATGATAGGGTATTTATAATACCCATATCCTAATCCTACTAGATAAATAAAATATCTAACCAAATTCTACTAGGCTAATGTAATACTTAACCCAATTATACTAGGTTAATGTAACATTATCATAATCCAAATAAACTAATGAAATACATAACCCAATTGTACTAGGTTAATGTATCATTGTCCAAATCCAACTAAGTTACTGCAAATCCCCAAAGTCTTCAGAAATGCTGTTTTAGCCCGGGACAGATTTTCCATGCAGCAGTTTTGGTCCTTAGGCGTGTAAACTCCCTTCCCTTCCTTCGTGAGCTTTCTTTTGCATCAAGTAAGCCATAAAATGCTAAATTCTGCATCATTTGTACCTGAAACTTTACTAATCATGTTCGTTAGCTCATTTACAGGAAAAAGGACTAAAAGTGCATGAAATATATACTTTGTTCTCAAAACTAGGCTAAAATATGGGCAAAATATATTGATATAGGCGTGTAAATTCGCCTATCATCACCCCCCAAACCGAAAAAAAAGTTGTAAAATTTCAGCATCAACTTTAATTCATCCTTGAAGAACAGAGTGTAGCAAAATGAAATCCATTGTGGAAAACTCTAAAAACGAATAAGAAATTGATGGCCACCACAATGGATATTACACATACACATAACATGCACATCCTACCCTCGCAACACATTTTTTCCTTCTCGATCTGCACAAAAAAAGGTATAAATTATATGATTGGATTTGTGGGTTTTAAAGTTATATATAGAGAGATTTTTAGATTATATATAGAGAGCGCAGTAGATTGATTTGTTGGCGAAGGAAACATAGTGTAGTGTTGGATTTCTATAACTTCAAATTAAACCAAAGATATGAAAAGTTTACCTTAAATCACTAACAAATCCCAACATTAATTCTCGAAAAGAGAACCTATTGATATTTTTGCTCTCTTAACAACTTGCATTATATTCTTATTGAATTCCTACAATACATCAAATGGCAGCGTGGACCTCTCATGCTAATGCTTCTGTCTCATATCATCTACCTTATTTTCCTCATGAAAGATTAAACATATTATATGTTACTTGAAATACAAAATTAAATAAGTGAAAAAAACTAATATTTTTTTTTATGACTAATGGTTGTAGCTGCTCATGTCAGATTCGACACCCTACTTAGAGCTCATGAGAAACTCCCTAAACAATGAGGGAGATTCTTCTTTCTCTCGAGTCATGTCCTAAAAGTAAACAATGTAATCAAAGGCTTTTAACAACTAAAATAAGGAAAAAGTAAAATAGAAGAGAAGCTCTATAAGTAGGGTTTAGGGAAGGTAATTGTGTACACCATACCTCTTTGTAAAAAGGAGGAGAGATTGTACGTGTACGTGTATGACCTTACCTCTTATTTTCCTCCCTTTTCTCTCTGCTTAGTGTAGGTGTGATTTTTCTTTTTCTCTTTAGATTTTCACTTTATGCAGTAATGGAACCAGTAGATGTTGGTGATGAAGTAAACTTACGGAAAGACAAGTCTACATTAATTTTGTCTTTTGTTCCACTGCTTGCAATAATCTATATCTTAAGAGAAATTATTTTGTATGTGAACATAGCAACATATAAATGTTCAAACGATTTTGCAGAACTGATACTTGCATTAGAATTTTTTTTGTAAACATATATAATTATTAAGGTCTGAACCCGCAGGATTTAGGGGTCGTGGGTGCTCATAACAGATAATAACAAAAACAATAGATAGTAATGGATCAGAAACTACAATAAAATAATATGATTAAACCTAACCTTTTCACAAAATTCCTCAAAGCCTAATCAAACATTCATCAACCATCCTATAAACCACAATAAAACAATACAAATTTAGAGGTCGCGGGTGCTCATAATAAATAACAACAAAAACAACATATAGTAATGTATCAGAAACTACAATAAAATAATATGATTAAACCTAGCCTTTTCACAAAATTCCTCAAAGCCTAACCCAACATTCATCAACCATCCTGTAAACCATATTAAAACAATACGATAATTGAGATATCAAATTGTAATTAGACTTCACCATAGCAAGGACCGGTGATGCTTACATCATCAAAAACTGCATTCCTACATCGTTAAAAACTGCATGTCCTACATACAAAAAACTAAGACTTGATAAAAGTGAATAAAGGAAGGAGATAAACCTCAGTGAAAATCGTGTTGCAAAGCATAGGTATTTTTGGTTTAGAGTTGTTGCATTGCTTTCTTTGAAAACCGTTGGTATTTTTGGTTTAGAGTTGCTGCGTTGCTTTCATTTTTGCCTAATTTATAATCTAGAAGTAGGATAATTAGGTTTATAAGGATATTAGGACTTTCACACTTTTATAAGGGTATTAGGAATTTCACACAATCTAGAAGTAGGGTATTAGGTTTCATAAAAGGGAAAAAGACAATTTTGTTTAAAGGGAAGACTTTTAATGAAGGGTAAAAAGGGTAAACGTCATTTATAAGGGCCTTCACACTTTTAATATAATAGAGATTTCAACCATATTTTAGGTCTAAAAATCCCAAAGTTGATTCCCTAAATCTAGAGAGGTGATTTCTTAAAGTTTAGCATCAAAGTCCTTCATTGAGGTAAGTTTTTTCATTATTTTTTCGTATTTTAATCCTTTAACATCTTAGAATCCTTAAAAAAAACCTTTAATGGTGGAATTTTTTAGGGAAAAACTCATGGGTGATTTTAATATGACCTGGAGCTGATTCTAAATTATGAATTAAAGATTTTTAACATGAATTTTGTAAACTAGATTATGAATTTGTATGGTTAGAAACCTTGAATTCTGTAAAAAGGAGAACTTTAGCATAAAACCTCAATTAATGGAGATAGGTTAAATTTGAAAGATTTAGTTAATGGCTAATTGACCTCGGAAAATGATATAGACCTTGAATTAATGATAGAATTAGTGAGTTTTAATCACCAAGATATTTATTTGAAGAGTAATTATTTAATTACTCTTATTATTGCTTGATTTTTAGATGATTGCTTATTCCAAGGCATGAAGGAAAGGAAAGAGCAACCTTGTTGTAGTTTGCTTATCCAAAAGTTTGATGTCCAGGTAGGCTAGGTTAATGAGTAAAAGACTGTGCTATTTCATATTTTCATAATTTAGAATTAATGGGAGAAAGCATGTCTAGTCCCGTGGGCTTAAAGTTGAGGTGGATAAAGACATAAGAACTTTAATTTAATCCAAAAAATTATGTTATTGATTGATTATGTGTTACTTCTGATACTATGCAGTATGTTCCCAAAAATTAATTATGGATAAAGTGTGCAAACATGATGTCATTATGTTGTTCTAGTGATGAATCTAGTTGAGTTACAAAGATATTAAGTTGTATGTTGTACAATAATATGATGAGGAGAATTACGCTAGGGTTAAATATTGATGAGCATGGTAATATCAAAGGGATAAATGACTGAAATCATTATTAGAATTGTATTATGTGGAAAGAGGTAGAGGATAATAATATGCTTTAATATGCTAGTTATAGGTGGTGATATTAGAACCCAAGTCGCGGTATTTAAGAAAGTGGGGGTATTTTAATAATAAATGAGTAATTAAGACTCCAATAGTGACTTGTATGCTTAAGATTTATATTGTGATTTATTTTATGATATTCTTATTTTGGTATTGATAAAAATGCTTTATCTATTGGATGCTCGTGATGGGCTAAATTGGTGATAATGATGATTTATTGAATTGTGTCTATGAGAGGATTATTTGATAATGATACCTCCTTGAAGTAATGCCAGGACTGGCTTGTTGATACTCACGATGAATTATTGAAATAATACCCGTGAGAGGGTCAAAATATTGATAAATGAAAGAGCTTGATTGAATTGCCTTTTGATTTTAAGTGCACTTGTAAATCTAGTACACCGTATTGTATCCTGAGAGATAGTATGAATTTGATAAAATGTATATAATATGGTTATGGAAGATCAGGCATCATGCCTGTACGGATGTAGATACCGATATTACTTATTTATGGAGTATCGGATATCACACCTGTACGAATATAGATATTGGTATTATTTATTTATGGAGGATTGGGTAACGCACTAGTATGATAATGAAGTAATCCTGTAACACCCTCAAATTTTTTGGGTATTTTATTTTTGATCTTTTCGTGCTTGATATATTAATTTTTTACTCAAATTATGTTTGGGGATGTTAAAAGGGCAATCCAGAAGAATTTCAGAATTTTTGGATGGGGTTTGGGCCAGTTTTAAAACATGGAGGTAGTAAGCCTCCACAATAGCCCCACATTGCAGAGGTTGGTGTCCGCGATGGGGTTTCCAGCGCAGAGGATAGCCTCCGCGATGGCCCCCGCACCGCAGAGATCGTGTTTCCCTACGATTTTATATAAAGTCCAAGGGGGATTTTTGGTGTTTTCTTATTAAACCCATTCCCCATGATTTAAAACATCCCATAAACATTATATCAACTCTAAAAATCCCTAAAAAAGAAAACTACCTGGGGTTAAAAATATTAAGCTTCAAGGGTCAAATTTCCCTACGTTTTCATCGTTATCAAGGTATGTGGGACTATCCTAGATCTTATGGGCATAGGTTTACCATTTTAACTTTGTTTTAAAGATCTACAATTATGTATATCTAAAGGATTCTGGAAATAGTTTGAAGGACACATATTATGAAATCGTTTTGATGAAAGTGTGTAATTATTATGACGTTTTCCCATAAATTTGAGTCATAATCATGTTCATATATGAAGTGTGTTTTGAAAAGTGAATAATGTACATGGTTTATGAAATTTCCCCTTGCATGATGAGATTTATTGTCTTAACATGTATGGGTTGTTCAAATGCGTGACTAAAAGTTGAGTTTAAATGTTTTACTATCATTATGGGTTGACATTATGTAATGATCAAATGAGAGCGCGCTTTATTAATTATAAAGTCTCATTATATAATTATAAATGCTCATTATGTTAAATGAGAGTTTGCTTTATTAATTAGTGTGCAATATGCGGGCTTGTATGAGAAAGTTCGTATCTGGTCTCTCAGATGTTTTGGTGTTAAAATGTAAGGGGGAAATGCTTAACAAGAACATGAATATCTTCAAGCTAACAGTGTATATGCAGTAGGTAGAAAAGGTAAAAAAGAGGCGGGTATAGGTAGAGGAAAAAGAAAGGCAGGCTAAGAGGGCTAAGTCTGCAGATCGAAATATCAGTCAACAACAAGGTGTAAATGGGATAAGAAATGGCCGAAGAAGAATTTTTGGAGCAATGAATAGTCATCATCTAGGGCCCACCACCCATACCTCAAGTTGATCAATAGTTTCAAAATTTTTAATATAACAACGGGCCACGAATTCAGGGCACTCAATCTCAGAGAAGTGTAGCTTAATCATACAGATAAAACCCTCGTTGTGACACCTGTGGAAAGAATCATCCAGGAATATGTTATTTAGAAAGTAACTTGTGCTTCAAGTGTAGCCAAGTAGACCATACCCAGGAAAAATTGCCTCTCAGCCAGAGAAAACTTGGGAGCTGCTAAGTCCCAAGCCACTTCCATAGCTCCGCTACCTAAGGATACCCTTATGCTACTGGAGGTAGTCGAAATTAGTTATATACTTTATCTACTTACCAGGACTCAGAGGCCTCTCCATATGTTGTTATAGGTATGTTACAGATTTTCTCCCGTGATGTGTTACTTGATCCCGAGTCTACTTTGTCTTATGTGATACCTTATGTGGCAGTCGGTTTTGGATTTGAGCCCTAAAATTTTTTTGAACCATTCTCTATCTCCACCCTTGTTGGTGACTATTATGGCTACGAGAGCTTATAGAAATATGTGGTGTCTGTTTTCCATCGAGATGCTGTGACTGATCTTGTAGAACTTGATATGGTTGATTTTGATGATATTTTGGGAATGGATTGGCTCCATTCATTTTATGCTACGTTAGACTATAGAACCAGAAATTTCATCTTATCTTTTCCTACTGAGCCAGTAATAGAGTGGGAGGGGTATTCTCTTTCACTTAGAGGGAAATACATATCTTATCTTAGAGCCCGTAAGCTCATATCCAAAGGTTGTTTGTACCATCTTGTTCGGATCAAAGATTCTAGCACTAAAATTTCCTTCCTGTGGTTAATGAATTCCCAGAAATCTTTCCTAACGATCTTTCTAGGATACCCCTAGATAAGGAGATAGATTTTGGCATTGGCCTGTTTCTAGACACCCGGCCTATTTCTATTCCTCTATACAGAATGGCTCCTGCTGAATTGAAAAAGTTGAAAGAGCAGTGTAACAACCCAAAAATAAACCCTGGTCTCCACATGGCACTTACGGTCCCTAAAGATCATAAGCTAACCCATGAGCTGGTATCTGCTGTGAGCAATAAATAATATACTGATAATAAAGGACATGCACATAAGTAATCTAAAGACGCCATAAGGTTTTAGAAAAAAAGAACTAAACACTGATAACAATACTGAATCATAGTTCTGACCGACTAGAAATATACTAAAAATACTGGCAAAAACAACTAAACAACTGTCTATCTGTTTGAATGTATGAAAGCCTCTAAAACTGACTGACTGTGGAGTTAATGGGATAAATCCCCAACTAACTCCGTCTGACTAAATAACTGGACTGCTGAATTAATCGAATATAAGATAAACTTTTCCTCAAAGTATGAGGACTCACCACTCCTGCTGATGTTGGCTGACTGATCCTGTCTAAGCTCAGTCGAGAAACTGAGTGTCCGAACTTATGATATAAGATATCATAGTGCAAGAAACGAGTATGCGGTCAGTACTTTGAATGTACCGATATATGAGATGAGGCTAGGCTGAAATGCATGGGTTAACTAAACACAAAGTAATAACTGTCAGAATAACATGAGATAACTGAATAAACATGCATGAAAATTGAACTACTGAAGGTGCAAGACCAAGAATGTAATGTATCTGAAATAATCTGTGAAACTGAAATACTAAAATCTGGTAACTGAATAACTGATAGTTGTATTCCATGGTCAAGCAACATGACTGAATTCTGTACGGATTACTAGACTGAGACTGTGAGAGGTATCATCTAACTAACATGTCCCGCTCTGAACTGATTAGGGGTCCAACCTGTAACCCTAGTTTGAAGGGGTGTCAGTACCGTGCCATGGGTACTAACAATAGCTGTGTGGATCCACTATGTAAACACGTGATATTTAACCTCCCTGAGTTTTAACCTATTTTTTCGACATTAAATATTTATATTTTTATCCAATATCTACTTTAGCTCTTATTTCATTTTTAATAAGTTTTAGTTGAAAATAAATAAATAACTAAAGTTACATTTTGAGATATTTTATTTTTATTTTATTTTTATTTTTATTTTTAAAATAATACAAAAAATTCAAAAATATATTCTTTTTTTGTAATAAATAGGCGACTAGTTTTAGTATTATCTTAGTTTTATTTATTTTAGATTATTTATAAAATTTTATTGTATTTTATTAAAATATAAAAATTAATTAGTTAATATTTTTCTTTTTTATTATTTATTTTAGTTTATTATTAAAAAAATAATATAATGAAAATAAAAAATATAAATTTTATCCTAAACTACCCCAACCACCCCCACCTTTTCCTCAACCCCCTCAACTTCCCGCCCTACACATACTATATTACACACGCATGGACAGACAACACAAAACACACAGACACAAAGCTTGAGAAAACCAAAAAAAAAAAAAGGGAGAAACTTAGAAACGGAAGAAAGCAAGAAAGGGAAAGATTAGAGAAAAAAAGAAAATATTAGAGAAAAAGGAAAAGAAAAGGCTCAGGAAAGAGGGTGTTGAGTATCTTTTCTAGAGTATCTTCTTCTATAATATCAGTCTGTGTAACAATAGAGTTCATTGTTTGGTTCGCGATTCGGGATTCATGGCTTCTTCTTTCTTTTATTTCGGATTATTTTCGCAAGCGGTAATTTTCAATTTGTTCTTTATATAATATAACATTGTAATCATGCGGGATTTAATTTTAATATTACAAAGTTTTTCAAATTTTCTATTTGTTTGAATTATTATTATTATTATTATCTAAAATTGCTTTTCTTGTTCTAACATATTACAGTTAGTGTTAATTACGTGAGATCATAGTTAATTAAAATATTTACTAATGTTTTCTTTACGGGTGTAGAAAATGTATACTAGGGATTAGAAGTAATAACATTATATTTTGGGTTGTAAGTTGGTGAAAACGTAGATAAATGTAAACATAAGTTGCCTAATTTAAGATTATTATAGTATTATATTAGGTGAAAGAAAAAACTGTTGTACATATAAAATCATGAAAAATCAGTGTATTAATGGAAGGCTTAATTAATTAGTTAGTAAAGATACCAGGATTCTTCAAATAAATAAATAAATAAATAAATAATAACTTTATTAAAAAAAATAATGAAGTTTTTTCTGCACTTGTCGGTTTCCTTAAAAAGGAACTTATTGATTTATTATATAGTGGATTAAATATTTTTGGCAGTATAGCATCGCCAGGCTTATTTTAATAATCACTAGTTTTACGTTAAATGTTAAACTTATTACTGTTGCCTATTTTGTTTGATCAACTTGACCATTTTGAACAAGTTATCTTACTGTAATACCTTTATAGGCTTAGCCGATATTCAAGTTTAATGCCTCGAGAGTACACCCTGGGCGTCACACGGTGCTTAAAGTCTCGAGGGACCACAATCTAACCCATGAGTTGGTACCTGCTGTGAGCATTGAGTAAAACTGATAATGACATAACATATGCAGAATTTAACTGACGAATGCCATAAGGTTTTAAGTCATAAATCTGATAAAATCTGTAAGGCATAAATGATAATACCGATAAAACATCTAACAATGACAACTGAAATATGAGAAACTGACTAACTGTCTGAAATAGTCTGAAAAGTCTTTACTGACTGACTGAGGAACTGATGGGACAAGCCCCCAACTAACTCCGACTGAATGGAAATAACTAAAACTGATAAACTAATCTGAGCTAAATAAATTATGTCCTCAAAATATGAGGACTTACCACTGTTACGACAGATAATCTGGAAAATCTATGCGCGATTTGGGAACTGAGCGTCCGAACCTATGATATGATACATCATAGCGTAAGAAAAGATATGCGATCAGTACTTTGAATGTACTGGTATGCTAAATAAGGTAGGCTAATATGCATGGTTTCATGTGCATGAGTAATAGCTGTCTGAATGGATAGCCTGAAGTACTGAATAGAATGCATGAAATCTGTAAAGTGCTGAGAATATATGACCAAGCATAAAATATGTATCTGAATACAATTTGTACTGAAATACTAAAATTTGATAAATGGATAACTGATATTTGTATGTTATGGTCAATACAATCCTAAACTGAAATATACTGAATACTGAACTGAGACTGTGGGAGCTATCATCTAACCTACATGCCCAAATGAGCAAATTGGGGTCCAACCTATGACCCAAGTTGGAAGGGTGTTAGTACTGTCCCACAAGTACTAACATTAGCTGTATGGATCCACTGTTATACTATTCCGAAGGACTAAGTGTGTCAAGCCTAAACTGACGGGTGACTCCTAGGAGGTAGTCAAGCCTGAACTGACGGGTGACTCCTAGGAGGTAGTCAAGCCTGAACTGACGGGTGACTCATAAAATTCTATGCTGGCTACGTAGTTATGGAGTACAGGGACTGCTACCAACGACTCTGCCTAACTGACGGGGAAGTCGTCATCCCAGCACTCACTCGGTGCTAAATCCTACTCCCAATTGAACTGACTCAGAATACAAAACTATTATAAGTTAACTGATCATGATAATTGACTGAACTAATGTTGCTCATAACATGTCTATAAATAATCTGAAGAAACTGAGGCTAAGTAAAAAACTAAGTTTTTAGGTATTCATAACCCCCAGGACTCGATAGCAATGATAGCAAAATAGTACTAAAACTTTGGAAACATAATATAAAGGAATATATTCAAAATTCATTCTTATAGGCATTTCATCAAATACTTGGTATGCATAGTGCAAACTATGCATGGGAATAAATTAAAGCTTGTAGTAATAGCATGATTTCAACATCAACATCACTAGTTAAGGTTTAAATTAGCAAATAACATTATTCAAACGTATGAGGTTCAATATCAACCACAATTGCATGTAAACATGGTGTAGAATTACAATTTCATGGGAGTTCATGGTTAAAATCAACAATTAAAATCACAATAACTTGTAAAGGTCACAACTTTGAATTTGAAATTGGATACGTGGGCTCCATGGGTGAAAGAGACCCATGGATGAACACTTAACATACCTTGATTTCTGAATTTGTGAGAATTGATGGTGAACCCTTGAGATTTGACCTTGAATTTGATGAGCCTAGGGTTTTGTTATTAAGAGGTTTTTATGAAAATAATGAGGGAATTTGCCTTTTGGGAGGCTTAATTTCGTGTTTTGAACTGAATGAGGTAAAGGGAAAAGGACTTGAATGCCCTTTGGGAATTAAAAGCTCAGAACTGAAAAACTAAAATCTCAATTTTACAACATGGCGCAACGCGGTGCAATCGCATCGGGCCATTAGAAAAGGACAATCCCAAACTGGAACTTTGGTACGTTGCAACGCCATTGCGGTGCCTCACTGAATGTGAATTTGCCCCTTGGCGGGACGTGGTGAAATTATGTTGGGTTCACTGGAAAAGGACGAACTCCACTTTGATCATCACCGTGATGCGATGAAATCGCATCGCCTCACTGGAAAAGGATGAGTGCCAATCTTGGGGTCACCGCATCACGGTGTCATTTATTTTGGCCCACTGCTTTCACTAAAAGTGCTATAACTTCTCACCCAAGTATCGGATTTAGACGAAATTGGTATCGTTGGTAAGATAATTCAATTTTCCACAATTTGGTGGGTCTTGATCTGTAAAATTCTGTGTAGAACAAAAGATATGTTTGTTTGAAGTTGTCTAAAGAAACGTTCTTATACAAAAATTCAATCGGTAAGGATTATTTTGGCTCGTCTAATAGCTGGGAGTTATTTGTGTCCTTAATATACATCAAAATAACTCATAAAACTACCAAGGAACCATAATGTAATATGCATGAGTTTGAAACATGGCGCTAACATTGGTTTGAATTTTTGGGGTATTACAATATCTCCCCCTTAGGAACATTCATCCTCGAATGAGAATGGTTAAGCTTAAAGCACTGAGGAACTAAAATTACATGCTCAACGTAAGCAACGAAAACATGATTTACATGAATGAGTCTGAAACGAAATTCATGACTGAACTGGTTCTGTGAATGCATGACTGACATGAGAATGATATGCAGCTAAAACTGAGCATGGAAAAGAGATATACTGAGAGGATTGTTACCTTAAGCTGAATCTGATTTTGCATAGAAAAGATGAGGGTACTTGGTCCATATATCTGCTTCTGCTTCCCACGTACCCCCTCAATGGATTGATTCTGTAGAAGCAGTTCCCCTAGTCTATGCTTTCTAAGGGAACAATTATAGCAGTATCACCAATACACTTCTTCAACAAAGACACATGAAATATTGGGTGCACTAATGCTAAGTTTGTAGGCAACTCAAGCTCATAAACCACTTTTCTGAAATGGCTCATAATTCTGTAAAGGCCAACATATCAGGGACTAAGCTTCCCCATCTTACCAAACTTCTTTACTCCCTTCACGGGAGAGATTTTCATGTACACAAAATCGCTAATCTCAAACTCAAGATCTTTCCTTCTCACATCTGTATCTGATTTTTGTTGGCTTTGGTCTACTTGAAGCCTCTCCCTAAAGAACTGAACTTTCTCTAAAGCATCAAACACCAAGTTAGTCCCTACTATCGAGTATTCTCCTACTTTAAACCAACCAATAGTAGATCTACACCTCCTTCCATATAAAACCTCAAACAGAGCCATCTGAATACTGGAATGATAGCTATTATTATACGCAAACTCAATCAAAAGGAAGTGATCATCCCAACTTCCCTTAAAGTTAACTACACATACTTTTAACATATCTTCAAGGGTCTAAATGGTCATTTTTTCCTGACCATCTTTTTGAGGGTGAAAGGCTGTACTGAGGTGAACTTGGGTATCTAGACCCTTCTGGAAAGCTTTCCAGAAGTGAGAGGTAAACTGAGTACCTCTATCCGATATGATAGATAATAGAACATGGTGCAACCTAACCAACTCTCTGAGATAGAGCTTGGCATAGTCCTCGGCAGAATAAGAGGCTGGACTAGAAAGAAATGAGCTGATTTGTTTATTCTGTCCATAATGACCCAAATCGAATCATGCTGCTGATGAGTACGAGGTAAAACTATCACAAAATCCATATTCGCTTCCTTCACTTCTAAATAGGAATACTGAACTCCTGCATAGACCCACTAGGCTTCTAATATTTAATCTTAACCTGCTGACAAGTGGAGCACTTAGCTACAAACTCTACGATATCCCACTTCATCCACTCCATCAATAGATTTTTTGCATATCACGGTACATCTTCATGGTCCCTGGATTAATTAAGTAACGTGTACCATACGTTGCTACAAAAATTTGCTGCCTTAACTCATCAACATACAACATCCATAATCTATCCTGGCAACGCAATACACCATCTTTCCCTTGGGAGAAAACCTCCACTTTCTGATATCTGACTAACTCCTTTAGCTTCACTAGAGTAGGATCCCTATCCTTCTTTTCTTTCACTTCGGCAACCAAAGAATATTCTGAACTATTTTGAACCCAAGCACTACCCTCAGCTGAATCAACCAAACGAACACGTAACATGGAAAGCTGATGAACTTCTCTACATAAATTCTTCTTATCACTTTCAACATGAGCAACACCACCCATAGACAATCGACTTAGGGCATCTGCCACTACATTGGCCTTGCCCGGATGGTACAAAATACTCATATCATAATCTTTCAACAATTCTAACCATTTCCTCTGATGCAGATTCAAATTCTTCTTTGAAAACACATATTGCAATCTTTTATGATTTGTGAACACATCAACATGTACCCCAAACAAATAATGCCTCCAAATCTGTAAGGCAAACACAACAGTTGCTAACTCAAGATCATGGGTAGGATAATTCTTTTCATGGGATTTAAGTTGTCTAGAAGCATAGGCCACAAAACTTCCCCTTCTGCATCAAAACATACCCCAAACCGACTCTGGAAGCATCACAATACACAACAAACCCATCTGATCCATCTGGTAATATCAAAACTGGGGTTGTAGTGAGTCAAGCCTTCAACTCCTGAAAACTCTTCTTATAGAAATCTGATCACTGAAACTTAACTTTCTTTTGAGTCAATCTGGGGGACGCAATAGACAAACATCCTTTAACAAACCATTGGTAATAGCCAGCCAAACCTAAGAAACTCCTGATATCTATCGGAGAGATGGGTTAAGGCCAGTTTCTCACTGCCTTGATCTTTTGAGGATCAACTCTAATGCCATCACCGAAAATAATATGGCTAAGGAAAGCTACTGATCTTAGACAAAATTTGCACTTACTGAATTTAGCAAAAAACTGATGGGCTCTAAGAGTCTGCAATACTATTCTGAGGATGTCTGCATGATCATTTTTTCTACGAGAGTAGACAAGAATGTCATCAATGAAGACTATGATGAACATGTCTAAGTACTGCTTGAACACTCGATTAAACAAGTCCATGAAGGCTACTGGGGCATTCGTGAGACCAAAGACTAGAAACTTAAAGTGACCATACTGAGTTCTGAAAGCTATTTTCAGAATGTCACATTCTCTGACTCTGAGCTGTTAATAGCCAAATTTGAGGTCTTTCTTAGAAAAGTTACTAGCACCCTGAAGTTGGTCAAACAAGTCATCAATTCTGGGAAGTGGATATTTGTTTTTGATTGTGACTTTGTTCAATTGATGGAAATCAATATACATTCTTAGAGAATCGTCTTTCTTACGCATGAATAGGACTGGTGTAATACCCCGTATTTTCCTAGCTTAATTTAACTCTCAGTACATGAGTTATCCTATAATGTTTTTTTGAAATACTCAGTATTTTTCAGTTTAAATCCTACCATTTCATAGAAAATTCAATTAACTTTCCAACGATATAAAGTTCACCCAAATCTGACACCCAGGCGAAGAGTTAGACCCATTTTAGTAAGACAGTGTGCCAACTGGAACTTCAGTGCGTCGCGGAGGCCGTCCAAATGGCAATTGTCATTTTTTAGTGAACCAACATGATACCATTGCATCGCACCACCAGAAATTTTCTCAATTATCACTTTCCAGTGTGACTTCACGATTATGGTGCATCGTGCCAAGGGGTAAAATCGTTTCCAATGAGGCACTGCGATTGTACCGTGTCGCGCCAAGCTTCCAGGTCGTAGTTGTCCGTTTCTAGTGTTTCAACGCAATTTCACCGCGTCGTGCTAAGTCCAAAATTTAAAATCAAACCGTGATTCCACCGCGCGCCAAGCCCCCAGTTCCCAGTTGTTAATTTCCAGAGGCATGGCGCGATAGTGGCGCGTCACGCCAAGTGACCAAATTGGGTTTTTCAGTGATGAATTTTCTTTTATTCCCAGGGGTAGTTTGGTATTTTTCCATGGCCCTAATCAGTCTAAACATGAAATTAAACCCCTAAATAACCTATTGCCTCATTATTTCCTCACTTTCTCTCAAGAATAAAACATTCTCTCTCGAAGAGGCAAAAACCCTAGTTCAAGAAATCAAGAACAAGCCTAAGAATTCCTCCAAGAACCTTCAATAAAGAATCTTATAAGGTATGTTAGGTGTTCATCTATGGGTTCCTTTCACCCATAGAGTCCACGAATCCGTTTTCAAATTACAAGATTGTTGAATTGTGAACTTCTATGTTTGAATTGAATTGCATTCATGTTCAAGTTATTGTTGGATCATAGTACATTATTAAATTGCAAGACTTCATGAAATAAATTATTATAGGTGTTGATTTGCATGATATTCATGATAAACCCTTCAATTTGTAAGTTGATTGTTATAACCATGTTTACCCTAAGTGTTTATGATTCAGTAAAACAAGCATGCTTCCCATGTGTTTGATAAATTATCTATGAGAATGAAATAATGCCATTATAGCATGCTAACATATATTACCCATTCATGTACAAGTTAATGCATTACAAGTGTTTGATGAAATGTCTCTATGAATGAATTATGACCAAGTGAACATTGTTGTACTTTTCAAGATTATGCTTTGCTTTACTTTTCATGCTATCGAGTCCTGGGGGTATTTAATACCCGACAATTTAGCTGTTTACATAGAGACAATGTCAGTTATAGAATAATATCAGTCATGTCACGACCAGTAGTACTCTCAATCAATTATAGAACTCAGTAGAACTTAGTCAGTTATAGAACTTAGGAAAATTCTGTAAACTCAATATTAGTCCAGTCTAGTTCAGTATAATTAGTTTAGTATCTTTCTGTTGGGAGTAAGATTCAGCACAGAGCAAGCCTAGGGATGAGGTCTTACCCGTTAGTTAGGACTGTTTCCCTAGAAGCGATCCCTAAGTTCCAGAACTAAGTAGCCAACGTAGGTTATGAGATGTCACCCGTTAGATAGAACTGACATACTCAGGGATAACCCGCTATTTTAGGACTAATCTTAGGGGTCACCCGTTAGTTAGGACTGACTCCACAATAGTTATTAGTACCCGTGGCATGGTGCTAACACCCTTTCAATTGGGGTTATAGATTAGACCCCAGCTCAATTATCTTATCTTATTTGGGCATGTCGGTAAGATGATTACCTCCCACAGTTTTGGTTTTAGTCTTCAGTTTAGAACTCAGTTCAGTTCTACAGAATTAGGACTATTAGACATAGTCAATCAACATCAGTAATTCAGTTATCAGTAACTTGAAGTATCAGTTACTCAGTTACCAAAACTCAGTACTTAGCTTTAGAAAAGCTCAGTTACAGTATTCCCGTATATGCACAGTATTTCATTCTTAGTATGTATAGTAGTATTAGTTATCCATGTACTCTCATGTTCAGTTATTCTCTATCATTCAGTCAGTTATTGTTCATGCATATGAACCCTTGCATTCAGTTTTACCTCATCTAGCATACCAGTACATTCCACGTACTGACGCATACACTTTCTTTGTGCTATGATGTCTTATATCATAGGTTCAGATACTCAGGTTCCCGATCGCGCATAGACAGATTTAGATTCAACCAGCATATCAGATTTAGTAGTGAGTCCTCATCTGTCAAGGATATTCTTTTGTTTCATTAATTTAGTAGACTCAGTGTTTCAGTAGATAGAGTTAGTTGGGGGATTGTCCCATCAACTCTACTTTCAGACAGTTTCAGTTAGAGGCTTATCAGACTAGACTTTCAGATAGTATTTAGTTTTACAAATTTTATTATAGATATTATCTTTTATTAGTATTCAAATTTTTGAACCTTATGGCATTTCAGCCTATTTTTCTGCATTTATTACAGTGAATTATTTAGTGCTCACAGTAGATATCATTTATGGGTTAGCTTGTGGTCCTTCAGGGTTGTATGCACCATATAGTGTCCGAGGTATAGACTCGAGGCGTTATAACTAGTGCGCCCCACGGGGAGACGCTGGGCCTGATGAATCCCTTATCTAGGAGATCTTTCAACTATTCTTTCAACTCCTTCAGTTGGATGGAGCCATTTTGTATGGAAAAATAGAGATTGGCTGAGTCTCTAGAAGAAAGTCTATTCTGAAGTTAATTTCCCTTTTAGGAGGAACTTTGGGAAGATCTTCAGGGAACACATCTGGAAATTCCCTCACTATTGAAACTGACTCAAGGTTAGGAGTCTCAGAATTAGAGTCTTTGACTTGGACAAGATGATAAATACACCTCTTGGATATCATTTTTCGCGCCCTAAGGACGAAACAAGCTGACCCCTAAGCGTTGTAGTACTACCCCTCCATTCAAGGATTAGTTCATTTGGAAACTGAAAATGAACTACTCTGTTTCTGTAATCAACTGAAGCATAGCCTGAGTGGAGCCAATCCATGCCGAGAATGATGTCAAGATCCGTTATCTATAACTCCACAAGATCAACTGAAGTGACTTTTTGAGAAATTATGACCGAACAGTTCCTGTATACCTACCTGGATATAATAGAGACACCTACTAGGGTAGACACTAAAAAGGGCTTTGATAAGATTTTGGGACTGATTCCAAAGTTAACGGCTATATAAGGGGTTACAAAAGAAAGAGAAGCTCCAGGATCTAATAAAGCATAAACATGTAAATGAAAGACATTCAACGTACCAGGGACCACATCAGGAGAATTTTCCTGATCCTATCGGGACTTAAGAGCATACAATCTGCTTAGACAGTGACCACTAGTAGCACTAGAAGTGGCACCCTGCTGAGTCGGGCGACCGGTTGAAACTGATGACTGATAGGACTGGACCTATTGGTACAAATCCCTACCTTTCTAAACAACAATCCGACACTCCCAAATACAATGGCCTAGGTTGCCATACCTAAAGCATACATTACTGTAATACCCCACATTTTTGGGGATAGTCTATGAACCATCGTTCCTACGTGTATAAGCTATAATCCTAGTGATTTCCTTGTGAGTATAAGTTTCATGATCTTTATCCTAGTGTGTAAAGTTCTCTTGAAGTTAAAAATGTTCATAGGAATCACTTAGAGCCTAGTTGAGCTAAGATCATTTGATTCATCCAAAATTTAATATTCGATTCTACAAGAGTCTACTTTAAACATTTATAACTTTTGATACACGTGGAATTTTTCAGATCAAGACCCACCAAATTGTAGATAATTGAATTAGCTTTCCAATGATACCAATTTTGCCTAAATCCGGTACCCGAGCAAAAAGTTACAACCATTTTTGTGAGAGGCAGTAAGCCGAGGCGATATGCCCGCGATGCATAACAGGTTCTGGTTTTGCGTTTTTAAGGGCAAACAGGTCCTTTCCTTCTCTCTAACTCATCCATAACAGATAATTAAACCTCCAAAAGCATTATATACATCATTTTTCATCCTTTTCTCTCCAAAGAAAACCCTAGCCCCCTCAAGAACACCAAGAATTCCATCAAATCCTCTTCAAGAAAAATCAAAATTTCAAGTTTTCCAATTCAAGAAAGCTTTCAAGATTTTGTTTCTTCTTCAATATTAAAGCTTTAAGGTATGTGAGAGTTCATCCATGGGTCTCTTTCACCCATGGAGCCCAAAAACCCTTTTCTTTAAATTAAAGAATGAACTTTTATCATTATGATATATTATATGCTCAATATGATTGAATTTCATGTTTCCATGGTGATTTAAATTAGATTCAGCCCATGTATAATCCTATGCAAGATTTGATTTCCTCAAGCTATGAATTTTGTTTCCCATGTCATACTCAAGTAAAATTCATGTTGTTGAATTGAATGCTCATGTTTAGAATATCCCCATGCTTTATTCAAGTAAATTCCATAATAGATCCTAAATTTATGATGTTTAGCAATATTCCCAGGTTTTAAATTCATACCTTCCATATGTTTGATGAAATTCCCATATCATGTTAAGTCAATTTCACGATGAATCCCTAGGTTATGAATTTTGCAACGTAACTCTATTGTTCACCCATGTTTAAGACATTCTTATGTTCAAGTTATGAACTTTACATGTTTTGATGAAACACCCATGTCCTATTTCAAGAGAATTACATGTGAATTCCCCAATTCATGATTTTAGTTATGTAATCATGCTATGCTCCCATGTGTAATATATTCCCATGTCCAAGTTCATGATCCCCATGTGTTTAGCGAATTGCCCCATGTTAAAGTATTAATCTCCAAGTGCTTGATAGAATGCCCATGTGAATTGAATAGGGTAATCATGATACATTACCATGTGTTCTCATTCATGTACAAGTCCATAACCTCAAGTGCTTGATAAAATGTCTCAGTGAACGAATTGTGAACAATTGAATATGTCTATGCTTTCAAGGATTGCTAGGTTTTATCATTTATGCTATCGAGTTCTGGGGGTATTTATTCTCCAAAATCTAGTTGTTTACATAGTTGCAGTAGATATAGAATAGTCCCTGTGAAAGGTCAAGAATAGAAGTACTCAGTCAGTTAATAGAACTCAGTGAACTCATTCCAGTTCGGTCAGTCAACAAAATCAATGTGGGTTCAGTCAAGACTAGTATAGTCCAGTTTCAGTCCTAGTATCAGTTTAATCATTAATAATTACCTCAGAATTCGTATGTACTATTATTTTCAGAATACCATGACCTGAGCTTATAAGTTATAAGTTAATAGTGCATGCACCAGTTAGTATTTTAGTGTCATTTAGTTGAGAGTAGGATTCAGCATCGAGCGAACCCAGGGATTGGGGAATTCCTGCCAGCAGAGGGTTTGACCCTTAGTAGCAATCCCTGTGTTACAGAACTACGTAGCCAGTGTAGGTTTAAGATATCTTCCTGCCAGTCTAGGGTTGAAACATATATCATGAGTTTCCTGCTAGTATAGGGTTACTCCTCAGTCCTTTGGGACACTAGTTTAGTGGATCCACACAACCAGTATTAGTACCCATGGAACGGTACTGACACCCTTCCAACTGGGGTTACAGGTTAGACCTCGATTAGCTCAGATTGGGGCATGTTGGTTAGATGAACATTCCCACTCCCATAATTTTAGTTTTAGTCTCTGTATAGAATTCAGTTCAGTTCTACAAAATACAGGACTATCAGAAATAGTCACTCAGCTCAGTATAGAATTTAGTTTAGTTCTATAGAATCAGGAATGTCAGAAACAATCACCCAATTATCAGTAACTCAGTTATAAGTGATCGCAACTATTAGTTATTCAGTTATCAAAACTCAATATTCAGTTCCAGTACAGTCTCAGTTACAGTCTTAGTTACAGTCTCAGTCACAATTTCAGTCTGTTAATAAGTATAATTCAGTTCAGGTTTACTTTACCATAGCGTTTAGTTATTAGTTATTCAGTTATCAGTATTTCAGTACCTCAGCTTATAGACTATTTCAAAATCATGTTATACACTTGGTCTTGCATTCTCAAATAATACAGTTTTTTCACGAATTCACGCTCAGTTACCTCATGTTACTCAGTCAGTACTTACCTCATATGTATAATACTCTACAGTTTCAGTCCAGTTATTCATACTAAGTACAGTTCAGTCTTGCATGCCAAGTATTCAGCTATCGGTCATTCAATTAATCAGATAAGTTAGTATGTTTATGTATTCATGCTCAGTGTGATTGTATATTCAGATCCACAATTTATGTCAGTCTCTATCACGTAGTTTCAGACCCAGTATTCATACAATATCCTTTTTTTATCACATCCTAGCTTCAGTTATACTTATTTAATTAAAGTAAAGTTTGCAGAAACTAAGTGTAGAGATTTACCATCTTATCAGAGAATGTTTGTCACTCATGCTTTAAGATATTTCAGTTTATTCCAGGCCATTCGTAAGTCTACTTACACTGAGCATGCATGTTTTATAATTACGTATGAAATCAGTTTTACTTATTGTATTCATTCCTGCTTACTTAGTACATTCTAGAAGTACTGATCCATATATACGTCTGTGTGGCTACATTGTTTCATAATGTAGGAACCAGTTGTAGCCTACACATCACGATCTGACAGTTGCAGATTCCATCCAACAGGTGATGATTTCTCTTACTTTGGGAACTCCAGACAGTTTTAGTTCATGTACAATTCATTTACTTTCATGAGTATTGATTAGTGGTAGTTAGAGGTATGTCCTAGTTATCTATAGTCATTATAGTAGAGGCTTGATAGATGTCAGTTAGAGTCAGCCATGTAATTCCAGTTTCATTCTTTAAATTTATCAAATTGTAAAGCTTTATCAGTATTGTATATATTTTAGCTTTTAAGTATGATTATGTTTCCGCACAGTAGAACGTTATTTATTATGTTATAATTTAGTTTCTTAAAAGTATGCCAGTTACTGAGTTATCTTAAGATCACTTGTGGTTCCAAGCACTGTGTGACGACTAGGGCGTAGTCCCAGGTCGTTACAATCACTGCCAGCTTTACACTCACCCTGATGGTTTCTACCATATTTTTGGCAAAGAGGATTTGTACGAGCACTGTTCACACTACCCTACAACTTAGATCCTGGCGCTCTATCCCTATTATTATTTTTGAACTTGGGTACCGGGGCACTGGTGGAAGATGGAGCTGGGACTGAATATTTTTGATGGAACTGAGGACGGTTACCACTTCTGACCTTGGCTGATTGAAATTAAAGCTACCCATTATAGCCTTCTTGTTCTTCCTCTCTCTCTCCTTAGTTTTCTTTTCCTCGATCTATTGGGAATGGACCATGATCCTATACAAGTCCATCTCCTTAATCAACATTGCCGTCCTACACTTCTTGACCACACTGTCAGATACACTAGATATGAACTGACTCATCTTAGACCTGCTATCATCTACTACATAAGGAGCATACCTAGCTAACTTAGTAAAATTGAGGGAATACTCCTTTACACTCATGTTTACCTACCTCAAGTTAATAAACTCTAACACCTTGGCTTTTATCAACTCCAACGAAAAGAATCTACCTAAGAAGGCTGTAGCAAACTCTTCCCATTCTATTGGCCCTATATTGGCGCCTCTATCTATCTTCTACTGCTTAAACCATGTATGATCCACATCTTGAAACTGATAGGCAGCTAACTTAACACTCTCACTAGAATTTACCCCTATAATATCTATTACCTTCTGCACCATTTCTAAGAATTCCTACGGATCCTCTTCAGATTTGGTTCCTAAAAATAGAGGAGGATTCATTCTGGTGAAGTCTTGAATTCTAGCTGAAGAAGTAGCCACTGGATTAGCTGGAACAGCGGTTGGATAAGCATTCTGAGCCACAACAGAGTGAGCTAGAGTAGTGAATGTATCTCTAAACTCTTCATGGGAAACATGCTCGTTCAAGGGATCTTCCTGAACGGGCTGAGGTGCTGGCTGGTTCACATTTCTTCTTTCATTGGTCTTTTTGGGAGGCATGTTCTGTAAACACAAGGGAAAATATATTAGACAGAGAGTTTAACATGAGCTCATGCTCAATCGCACGACATGAATACTTAAATAAGGGAAACTTTTCCTACAATGCCTCATAGCCTCTTGCCCATAAGTGTGGTGCGCTTCACACCCATGCACAAGACTCTACTTGATGCGAATTTCAGACTTCCTAGGACACTTTAAAACCTTAGGCTCTGATACTAAGTTTGTAATGCACCGAGAGTACACCCTAGGCGTCACACGGTGCTTACAGTCTCGAGGGACCACAAGCTAACCCATGAGCTGGTACCTACTGTCACACCTCCTTTTTTAACCAAAAAAGGTTGATTTTAAGTTTGAAAAGAGTTTTTATTATTAAGTGACAAAATAAAGATTTGTTTCGAAAAGGAATTTTTACATTTAAACTTAGAATTTCCGGCATAATCCGGTGTGCCAAGTCACCTTTAAAAAATACTTTTCAAAATGATTTGACTTCTTAAACTAGTTTGCAAACAGAGATTCCGGCTAAGGAATTCTGTTGATTGAGGGGAAGGTGTTAGGCACCCCTCGATTCTGTGGTTCAACCACGATCGCTCCGTAGAGTATATCGGCTAGCATGAACACTATGAATGTACAAACCACAAAACACATAAAACAACCAAACTAAACAAATGAAAATCCAAATGTTAATGTCTAGTCCAATTATTACAAACCAAAAATAAAAGGTACTGAAATGTAAACCTACACTAATCCTAAACTATGCTCCACCCGGTGCCTCGGATCTTGATCACGAACATCTTCCGCCAACATAATACTTCGAGGCATTCCTTAGTGAATAAGTATAGAAGACCTTGGGGCATTCCCCAGAAAAAATGAATACAATGAATTCGAATGTGCTAAAACAACAATCATTCAAACAAACGTCCAAATATTCAACAATCCACCATTCCTAAGTTTTGCTTACCCAACCTCCTATTTGCCTATCCATTGCGATGGCCTAACATATGATACTATCAGGATCAACACTATCGATGTTCATTCTAATTTAAACAACCAACATTGAATTGACATAAACCAACATTCACTTTTATCAATTTCAATTCCTCCCCATGCAATCAATTTTAATTTTCAAACGAGATACCATTTTACCATACAATCCATAATCAAGGAAACCAACCATGAATCAAAACAAACCACTATTCATCATCAACAAAGATCAAGCAACACATAAAACTCAATTCAATGTATCAAATATGATAAATAATAAAATAAAAAGAGTGAAGGAGTAGAATTGGACCTCAAAAGCTTTTGACTGACTTAATAAGAGAACCTCAATAGGTACAAAAATCTAAACAAGGAGACAACTAGACCATTAAAAATCCCTAGATATGAGTTAAACAAAAGTCCAAAAACATACCCACGATCACCCGAAGCACCTGAAATAGAATTGCAACAAAACCCGAACCCGTATCCTAAAACTTCATAGAAATCAAATCAAACGGGTCAAATTTGATCAGGAATTGGTGGCTAGTTATTTTTTTCTGGCGATGAGAGATAAATTCAAGTCGGTTGGCATAGATTTCTAATAGATGGGTTTGTTTGCTGGCATTTTTGATCGACAAAGATCAACAACTCCGGTGATTTTGGCCATAAAAAAACTCAACCCCTCACTATTTTCTTATTTTTCTACTGCCTCAGTGTTTTTTTCAATTAATTTTCCTCCCTCTCATGTTTATCACTCTCGTTTCTTCACTGCTTATCCGTGTGTGGTGTTGATATAGCTCTGTGAGGTGTGTTCTTTTTGTAATGGTGTCTGTGCATGGATTCAGAGTGAAAAATATAAATTCAGGATTCTGTTAATATGTATTTTGTATGTGATTGTGTATCTATGAGTGTATTATGAATAATGGTGTAGTGTGTTCTTATGTATTGTGTGTGTATGAATTGGTGGAGGTGAATCTGTGTATATGAAATGGAAGAGGAGGATGTGTATTTTTGTGCATTTTTTCTGTGAGTACGTGTAATTGTGTATATAAAATGGAGGATGATGATGATGGCTTGCCCTTTTTGCATATGTTCTCTGTGTGTATATATCCCCTCTTATGGTGATTGTAAGAATATGTATATGTTGATGGAATAATATCTGTGGGCCCCCTCATGTGTGAGTGCGTGTATATCTATATTCTTTTGAGAAAAAGGAATAAAAATATGAGTGGGGTGGGGTGGGGTACGTGGGTAGGTGGGGTAAGGGTGGTTAGGATGAGGTGTAAAAATTAGTTAGGATAAGGGAATCTTAGAGATTAGGGATTTAATTTGGTAGGATTTGTTGTATTTATTTCCTTGTAGGGAAAGAGTAGAATGGGTGCAGGTATGTGGTAAGGTGAGCTAAAAATGAATAAAATTAAACTTCGGGAGGAACAAAATTAGGTGTCTACATCATTCCCCTTTTTGGTTGTAAACACAAAGTGTTTTCAGACAAAAAAGTAGACAATGAGACCAAATTTTGACCGAACCATTATTCAAGAAAAGAAACAGAAGAAAGAAGGGCAACTAGGTCTTGATTTAGGACATCCTACCTACCCAAGTTATGAGGGAATAAAGTCACAGGTATCTCAAAGGGTTGGAAGGAGAGAGACTATATTGAGTTGGAGAGTCAAGTGAGGCCCTTTCGAGGTTCCAATCCACGGCTCTGTTATTACATCAAAAAATGTAAATTAGAAGTTAAAAAGATAATTGAAATTACAAAATCCTATCTATGCATCTTCTATGGACTCTTGACTTGAGTTTCTTCACCCTGTTCTCCGGGCAAGCTCCCGACTTACAATTTTATCACCTTGTTTCCAGGCGGGCTCCTGACTTACAATTTCTTCAACTTATTGCTTGGCTTTCAATTTCTTCACCCTGTTCTCCAGGCGGGCTCCTGACTTGCTATTTTTCATTCTGTTGATTTTCATTTCTTCACCTTGTTGCTTGTTTTTCATCTTTTTCACCTTGTTGCTTGTTTTTCAACTTCTTCCCCTTGTTGTTTGACTTTCAACTTCTTCACTTTGCTGCTTGACTTTTCCTTTATTCGCCCTATTCTTTAGGCAGGCTCCTCAAATCACATTAAAACTAGAAAAAAATTATTCCAAACAAAGATTATTATTAAGAGAGATTCCATTTGCCGGAAAAGTAAAGTTCCAAACAACAGGAATTAGTTTTGTTGTCCAAGTTTATCATCAGAGGACTTTTGTGAATGTCAAATCTAATCATAATTACTTGTATGTTGCAATGATGAATCAAGGCTCTGACCAAGAAATGCATATCTTGAGAGTAAAATTAAATGACCAAGACTAGAAAGTGCGTCTCCTAGAGATATTCTGACTAGAAAGTGCATCTTCTAGAGATAAAGGTTTAAGTTAGGAACTGTGTCACCTGACAAATCAAAAATGACAAAGAAGTGCATCTCCTAAGGGTTAAATGCAATGAATTGACTAGAAAGTGCATTTTCTAGGAGCCAAAAGGAATGAATTGACTAGAAAGTACATTTTCTAGGAATCAAGGGAAATGACTCGACCAGGAAGTACATCTTCTAGGAATCAAGGGGAATGACTCGACCAGGAAGTACATCTTCTAGGAATTAATGGTGATGACTCGACAAGGAAGTACATCTTCTAGGAATCACGAGGACTGATCGACTAGGAAGTACATCTTTAAGGAATCAAGGGAACTGGATAGACTAGGAAGTACATCTTCTAGGAATCAAGGGGACTGACTCGACCAGGAAGTACATTTTCTAGGAATCAAGGGGACTGACTCAACCAGGCAGTACATCTTCTAGGAATCAAGGGAACTTACTTGACTAGGAAGTACATCTTTTAGGAACCAAGGGGACTAAATCAACCAGAAAGTACATCTTCTAGGAATCAAGGGGACTGACTCGACCAGAACGTACATCTTCTAGGAATCAAGAGTCGCCAGCAGAGTCGCCAGAGCTGTCACACCCCTTTTTTAACCAAGAAAGATTGATTTTAAGTTTGAAAAAGGTTTTTATTATTAAGTGACAAAATGAAGATTTGTTTCAAAAAAGAATTTTTACATTTAAAGTTGGAGTCGCCACTTGGCATAATCCGGTGTGCCAAGTCACCTTTGGAAAATTCTTTTCAAAATGATTTAACTCTTTAAAATAGTTTGCGAACAAAGATTCTGTCTAAGAAATTCTGTTGATCGAGGGTAAGGTGTTAGGCACCCCTCGATCCCGTGGTTCAACCACGATCGCTCCATAGAGTATATCGGCTAGCATGAACACTATGAATGTATAAACCACAAAACACATAAAACAACCAAACTAAATTGAAAATCCAAAAGTTAATATCCAGTCCAATTATTACAAACCAAAAATAAAAGGTACTAAAATGTAAACCTATACTAATCCTAAACTATGCTCCACCCGGTGCCTCAGATTTTGATCACGAACATCTTCCGCCAACATAATACTTTGGGGAATTCCCCGGTGAATAAGTACAGAAGACCTCGGGGCATTTCCTGCTAAAAATAAATACAATGAATTTGAATGCTATAAAACAACACCTGCTGTGAGCAATGAGTAAAACTGATAGTGACATAACATATGTCGAATTTAACTGAGGAATGCCATAAGGTTTTAAGTCATAAATCTGATAAAATCTATAAGGCATAACTAATAATATCGATAAAACATCTGACAATGATAACTAAAATCTGAGAAACTGACTAACTGTCTGAAATAGTCTTAAAAGCCTCTACTGACTGACTGAGGAGCTGATGTGAAAAAACCCCAACTAACTCCAACTGAATAAAAATGACTGAAACTGATAAAGTAATTTGATATAAATAAATCATGTCCTCTAAATATGAGGACTCACCACTGCTATGGCTGATAATCTAGCAAATTTATGTGTGATCCGGGAACTGAGCATCCGAACCTATGATATGATACATCATAGTGCAGGAAAAGAGTATGCGATCAGTACTTTGAATGTAATGGTATGCTAAATAAGGTAGGCTAATATTCATGATTTTATGTGCCTGAGTAATAATTGTCTGAATGGATAGCATGAAACACTGAATAGAATGCATGAAATTAGTAAAGTGCTGATAATGTATCACCAAGCATAAAATATGTATCTGAATACAATTTGTAATAAAATACTGAAATCTGATAACTTTATAACTGATATCTGTATGCTATGGTCAATACTATCCTGAACTAAAATATACTGAATATTGAACTAAGATAGTGGGAGCTATCATCTAACAAATATGCCCTAATGAGCAAATTGGGGTCCAACCTGTGACTCCAGTTGGAAGGGTGTCAGTATCGTGCCATGGGTATTAACATTGGGTGTATGGATCCACTGGTATACTGTCCCAAAGGACTAAGAGTGTCAAGCCTAAACTGATGGGTGACCCCTGGGAGGTAGTCAAGCCTGAACTGATGGGTGACTCCTCAAATCCTATGCTGGCTATGTAGTTTTGGAGTACAGGGACTACTACCAACGACTTTACCTAACTAACGGGGAAGTCTTCATCCTGGCACTCGCTCGGTGCTAAATCCAACTCCCAACTGAACTGACTCGGAATACTGAACTATTCTAAGTTAACTGATCATAATGACTAACTTAACTTGTATTGCTCATAACATGTCTGTAACTAATCTGAAGATACTGAGGCTAAGTAAACAACTAAGTTTTTGGGTATTCCTAACCCCCAAGATTCGATAGCAATGACAACAAAATAGTACTAAAACTTTGGAAACATAATATGAAGGCATTTATTCAAAATTCATTCTTATAAGTATTTCATCAAAAACTTGGTATGCATAGTGCAAACTAAGCATGAGAATAGTTTAAAGCTTGTAGTAATATCATGATTTCAACATCAACATCACTAGTTATGGTTTAAATCAACAAATAACATTACTCAAATGTATGGGGTTCAATATCAACCACAATTGCATGTAAACATGGTGTAGAATTACAATTTCATGGGAGTTCATGGTTAAGATCACAACTAAAATCACAATAAATTGTAAAGGTCACAACTTTGAATTTGAAATTGGATACGTGGGTTCCATGGGTAAAAGGGACCCATGGATGAACACTTAACATACCTTGATTTCTGAATTTGTGAGAATTGATGCTGAACCCTTGAGTTTTGATCTTGAATTTGATGATCCTAGGATTTTGTTCTTGAGAGTTTTTTGTGAAAATATTGAGGGAATTTTCCTTTTGGGAGGCTTGATTTTGTTTTTTGAACTAAATGAGGTAAAGGGAAAAGGACTTAAATGCCCTTTGGGACTTAAAAACTCAGAACTGGAAAATTGAAATCCCGATTTTATGACACAGCGCAATGCGGTGAAATTTCATCGGGACATTGGAAAAGGACAATCCTGAACTGGAACTTTGGCACGACGCGGAGCCATTTCGGTGCCTCACTGAATGCAAATTTTTCACTTGACACGACGCGGTGAAATCACATTGTGTTCACTGGAAAAGGATGAATGACACTTTTTCCATCACCTTGATGCAATGAAATCACATCGCCTCACTAGAAAAGGACGAGTGCCAATCTTGGGGTCACCGCGACGCGGTGTCATTCATTTTGACCCATTGTTTTCACTAAAAGTGCTATAACTTCTCACTAGAGTATCGAATTTAGATGAAATTGGTATCGTTGGAAAGCTAATTCAATTTCCTAAAATTTGTTGGGTCTTGATATAGAAAATTCTAAGTTGATCAAAAGATATGATCTTTTGAAGTTGACCAAAACAACGTTCTTATACAAAAATTCAATCGGAAAGGATTATTTTGACTCGTCTAATAGCTGAAAGTTATTTGAGACCTTGATATACATAAAACTAACTCATAAAACTACCAAGAACCATAATTTACTATGCATGAGCTTGAAACATGGAGCTAACATTGGTTTGGATTTTTGGGGTATTACATCAAGATTCGGGTTATTTATAAATGTGAGGTTGACTGAAATAAGGTTGTAACATTATTCTAGACCGATCATCATATGATAAAAGAAAAGAGAGGAAAAACCATATTTGTAAGGGAGATAGATGATTTTCTGATTAATTCCAAAACTCATTGTAAATTTGAAAGAAAAGGCGAAAAACAATAAAACTGAATAAGAAAATTGTCTCGAGTTTACGGGAGATGAAACAAATGCCTTTTAGCGCTAGGCAAATTTTAGGTATGTTTAATATATATTTGTCACAATTAAGAATGCGACGTACACATCTTTCTAATACATTTAAAAAGATAATCCTAGGATGCAATAATGCATCTTGGAAAAGATCATCATAAAATAAATTTTCACTATCTTAATACACGAGTTATAGACAGATACTAGATATTAAAAATAAGCAATTTTAGGCCTTGACATAATTTATCAGAATAGTTTGAGTTAATATAAGTCAATAAAAGCGACCGTGCTAGACCCATGGGACTCAAAGGGTGCCTCACACCTTTCCCTCGGTTAACAGAATTCCTTACTCAGTCTTCTATTTTCGCAGACCATAATAAAGAGTCATTTCCTTTTCATTAGAGATTCAATAAGGTGACTTGGAACACCATAAATCAGTTCTAAGTGGTGACTCTAAAAATGATAAAAATAATCCCTATTGAAAACCGTGACTTTAATTGGAAAAACTCTTCGACTCAACTCCTCGAGTATAAAAGGGGTGTGACATCTCTGGCGACTCTGCTGGGGATGACCAGAATTCAAGCTTTTAATATTGAATTTTACTTTCTTTAATTATTTTGATATTGTGTTTGTTGGCCTAATGCGATACTTGTATGATACAAGTATAATCATGATCATGACACTTTTTGAGTATTTTTGTAGACTAGTCACTAACGGGCCCTTTTGTCATTTTGTCTATTATTGTAATGTTGTTTAAATAGAATATTGTAGGGTTTATTTCTTTAGTTGCTTTATGATATAAAGAGAACACTCCTCTGAGAGAGAGAGAGAGTATCCCAAAACCGTAACTAGGGTCATATACAAGTGTGGAATCACCTGTGTGTTGCATTGCTTGATACATTGGTGCTTGGGTGGTGGATGCCTCTCTTGTGTCAATTGTAAGAGATAGGTGATTTTAGTGTGTAGTTTTAAGGGTCTAAGAGTTTCATATGTTCTTGGGTTCTTAAGATTATACCTCTATTTGTCTATCTTTCTATTTTTATTTTGTTGTAAACATTGGTAGTGTTCTTGTTGTGTAACCTTGTAATCTTTCTATTATTGAAATATCATTGTGTTTTTCATCTTCTTCTTGTTGTTACATTAGTTTGGGTTGTCTGTTTTGGTGTCAAATACATCATTATATCTTGTATTCTTGTTGTTGGTAGTGAATCCGAGAGTGGTCACCAAAGGGGTCCTCAGTTCTTCAAACTTGTGGACTATTTTGGTGTATGTTTTATGTCTTTCCTTGTCTTTCTTGTATCATTTGGTATCAAGTCTTGTGGTTGATTTTGTTCCAACAAAATCAATCTTGGGCTTGGTAGTTGAAAAAAAAAAGAGAAAGAAGAGTTTCTTGTGTTTGTTCTTCGCCGAGAAGTTGAACTTGTTGTTGTTATATTCTTGGCTGAAATTTGTGGAGTCTAGGTCTAGGGTTTCTTTTGTTGTTATTTTTGTTTCTTGTTTTAGTTTCTTGACTTACTAACAATAAAGGTATCTAGATCTATATTTGGCCTTAAACTTGTTAAAGTTGTGTTGTGAACAAAGACCTAGGCCAAAATTTGGTAGTTTGTTGTGTCGGGTTGGATCTTGAATATGTGGATCTTGTTGGTGTTCTTGAAGGTTGTTGTGAGTTCTTGTTGTTCTTCACCTTTCATATTTTGTTAAAATAAGAAAAGTGAACAGTAGATCCAAAAAGGGGAAGTATAAAGTTGTAAGACTTGTTGGTGAGAGGACTTGAACCCATCACTTCATAGACTTTTCCAACCACTTTCCCTATTTCAAGGGCCTTGTTTTGTGGGAATTGGACAAGTCAAAGTCACACCTTTTTGACTATTGAAATTGAAAAAGGTTTTAAGACGTACACTTTACCTCCAAAACCAATTTCATCCATTCCAAATTGAGAAGTGACCAAATCATCAAATTGATAATTGAAATTTGTTGAACCCATGGCCAATTGGAGAGTGACACATCATCAAATTACTGTTCACACGACAATTTTAAGCTCAAAATTTTGATTTTCTAGTTTCATTTTGTTGTCTCTTTAGTCTCGTTTGTTGATTCCATTACTAACTTACAAGCTAGTCCTAGATTGCAAGTTAGTCTTGAAACCGTCCTTCATGTTAACGTTCCTTTGTGTGCTTTATTATTTTGAGTCATTGTAAACAATTGGTTCACCTCTTAACATCTCAAGCACAGGATACAATTAAGCTTGCAAACATTTGTGAAATCAAGTGTGAGAGCACAAAGTGTGTGAGAGTGAAGTGAGGTTGGTTTGAACTAACGTGTGTTTTGTGTTGTAGGTTTTTTATTCTATTGTCGTGTGTGACGTTGCGAACTGATTTGGTGTCTTGATTGGACTGTAACTTGAAGGGTTATTTTTGGTACAACCACAATGGAACCCGAGGCTTCAAATGCTCAAACAATGGACAATAATGCTATCAATCTCATTTTGGCTCGCCTTGAAACTATGTCCCGAGATGTGGCTAGGTTGAATGTGGGTCTTGAGAAATTAGATACAGATATGGCATCAATGAGTGGGAATTAGAATATATGGAAAGCCAAAGGAGTTGACCTTCTCCCCTCAAAATATTTTCCCAACTAATACTTCCGAGACCTTGCACCAAATACAATATCTACTAATTGTCACAAATCAAACCAATCTTTATTCCCTAAGCCAAGAACAAGATAGACCAAGACATCCTCCACTCCACCAAGTCCAACAAGAAGTTCTTGGAACCCAAATACCACCACCAAACCCGAACCCTCCCATCCAAACTCCACTTGACGAAAGACCTCACTATCCAAACCGAATCCAGCCATTACAAGCTCCACTTAACCCAAATAGAACTATCCATGTTTAGGTCTATGGTCGGGGAGGACAACATGATGGTTATGGGCCGTATAATGATATTTACTTGAGGGAATAAAGAATGAGGGGTACACATGGGGATTTATGCTGAGGGGTAAGAGATGGACACCCAAACCGAGATGTAGGTCTTAATTCCATCAAAGTGACCCTTCCCATTTTCAAAGGTGAGAGTGATCCTGAAGTCTACCTTGCATGGGAGTTTTTTTTTGACAAGATCTTCCAACTTAATGATCTCACCGAAGAAAAAAAAAGTTTCTGTTCTATAGCTCACTTTGAAGGGTATACTAATACATGGTGGGAGTATGTTAAACGATTTGGGAATGAGAAAATTGGTGGACAACCTCCTCCTTGGTTTCGGTTGAAGAACCTTATGCGGAAAAGGTACTTGCCCGAGACTTATAGGCATGATGTACTTGACAAATTGTATAATTTAAGGCAAAGGAGAAAGAGCGTCATGGCTTACTATAATGAATTTCAACAATTGATATTGAAACTTGACCACCGAGTCAAGCAAGTAAGTCATGACATTGTGCGCTTCAAGGTTGGGTTAAACAAGGACATCTCCACTCGCATCACGCTTCACAAATTCGACACCATAGATGGTATCTTCCACATGGATTTAGAGGTTGAGAGGAAGCTCAAAGAGAAATCATTCATGGATACCCAATCCGAGGTCACCAAGGCTGTCCAAAAACATCTTCCAAGGTATGGGGGTTTCAATGCTTCAAGTGTCAAGGGTAGGGGAACAAGGCTAGTGAGTGACCAAACTGAAGGAATATAATCCTAAGGTAGGGTAGATTGTAATATCTTAGAGAAGATGTGGGCATTGAATCAGTTAAGAATGATGGCAAACCGTAAGATGGAGAGCAAGAAGAAGCCGAGGTGCAAAAGAAAGAGTATTGAGAAAATATGTGGCCGCAAGAAGGATATTGTGAAGTGCCTTTTTAAAAGAGGTGAGTTCGTGAATTTTTGGTCAAATTCCTCTCAAGATGGAGAGGATGATAGAAGTATAATCATGATCATGACACTTTTTGAGTATTTTTGTAGACTAGTCACAAAAGAGCCCTTTTGTCATTTTGTCTACTATTTTAATGTAGTATAAATAGAACATTGTAGGGTATATTTCTTTAGTTGCTTAATAATATTGAGATAACACGCCTCTTGGAGAGTGAGAGTCCTAAAATCATAACTAGGGCCATATACAAGTGTGGAATCACATGTGTGTTGCATTGCTTGATACATTGGTTCTTGGGTGGTGGACGCCTCTCTTATGTCAATTGTAAGAGATAGGTGATTGTATTGTATTGTTTTAAGGGTCCAAGAGTGTCATATGTTCTTGGGTTCTTAAGATTATACCTCCATTTGTCTATCTTTCTATCTTTATTTTGTTGTAACCGTTGGTAGTGTTCTTGTTGTGTAACCTTGTAATCGTTCTATTGTTAAAAAATTATTTTTTTGTTCATATTCTTCTTTTTGTTACATTAGTTTGGTTTGGCTATTTTGGTGCCAAATACACATTATATCTTGTATTCTTGTTGTTGGTAGAGAATCCGAGAGTGGTCATCAAAAGGGTCATCGGTTCGTCAAACTTGTGGACAGTTTTGGTGTATGTTTTGTGCCTTTCCATGTCTTTCTTGTGTCATTGTGGATCATTTATCTCTTTGATTTTGTTGAGTTGTATTATAAACTGTCTTCTCCTGTGCACCCCCTCTTAGTCTCTGAAAATAGGATAGAAGGAATGTAGAGTATTATTAGTCACACATGTTAGGAGGGATTTGGATAAACAACAACATTAGAGTAGCACTACTATCGAACAAGTTGTCCCTCCCAAACTCGAGTATCCACTCAGGTAATCCAGTCTAGACACCTATCCTTATCAGGCTAAACTTAGGGGAACAGAAACTCAGAATCTGGTTATCCCTATTAGGTTCTACATTATTTGCATCATGTGCATTTGGCTTAGCGGGACTCGGCATAGGGACCGACTTTGTCTAGGATAGGTGTCCCTCTTTTGACTAACATGTGCATCCTACGTGCTCTTTGACATTTATTTGAAAGGCCATTTGATTGTTGACCGACTTTTAGGCAACTTGGAGAAATGTAGGAGAAGATTTTGTTCTCAAATTTAATAATTCCCTTAACAAAGAAATTAAAAATATACATAGTTTTTTTTAAGATCTTGATGAACTATGGGGGTCTGATTCTCATTATTTAGCGGGATACATAGAAAGCCCTTTTCAGGGTACGACCTTGAGTTTTGAAAAAAATTATTCATAGATTTATTTGGAAATATTTTAAAAATATGATTACTTTCATAATTATTTTTCTTATCCTCAAGTTCATTTTTTGTATATATATATATATCTTAATAGCCTTGAATCTTTAGGGATAATGAGGCTATGTTTTACAAAATAATAAAATATATATATCTTAAAATCCCTAAACCTTTATGGGTCTTAAGGCTGAGTTTTGTACAACGTATAAAATGATCATGTTTTACTTGTAAGATTGTTTAATTTTTTATATGTAGAATACTTAGTTGTATTTTCTTCCAAATTCATGATTGAAAATATTTAGGGGTCTATCATTGCAAAATTTTTGGTAAAGTTGGTCTAAATAATTGTCATTCCTTTTTTAAAAATAAAAAGAAAAATATTTTGTTAGTTTAAGAACTACGCACACCTGATTCTCACATTAATGAAATACGCAGGCATCCCATCATGGGTTCGGTGATCTTTTAGACAAAAAGAAATAAAGGATGTCTTTCTTTCTAAAAAACAAAAAAAAAAGAGTTTTGATCCTTATAAATTTGAAAAAAAGGAAAAAAATTAATTTGTTTTCAAAAACAAAAAAAAATGCATTTTTTAACATTATTAATAAATTCAAGAAAAAAAATTCTTTCTCATTAGTCAAATAAAAAAATGTAATTTTTTCATATCTCCAATTTCACGAACTACGCACACCTGATTCTCACATTGATGAGGTACGTAGGCAGCCCTTATCGGGTTCGGTGATATTTTTAAAGAAAATGTTTAAAAATGATGAACTCGACACATTCATTTTTTTAATATTGGTTTGTCGCTAAATTGGCATCTCACCCATACAACACCAGATCCAAAGAACATGGAAATTAACCCACACAAAAATGGTATAGGGTCTGAGATGAGGTGGTGTAGACTGTTAAAAATGAGGAATGTAAAGAAATGGAAAGGAAGTTGAGAAGTTTGGAGCAAAATATGAGAAACATACAAGTACTGAGATAGAAAAAATGCGTTTCTTACAAAGATATGTACATTTTTCACAATGGTCACTTGCTTCTAGAGTCCAAAACACCAAAATTGGACATGTTCGAGAGCCGTGGTGGACCTTTGGCTCATCTGAAGAGGTTTTGTAATCAGCTAAGCGGAGCAGGGGAAAAGAGGAACCAATGATAGCTTACTTTGGAGAGAGTTAAGTGGGGACCGATAGTTTCAAAATAGCTAAGGATACTTTGGGGCTAAGAAGAAAAACTGATAAGGTAGAAATGATTGTGGAGACTCCATTAAGGCTGGCGTGCAAATCAATGGCTAAAATATCAAAAGTTTGGCAATTTGAAAGTCACTCCACTCCCCATGAGGAGGGAGTTTTGGTAGTCTGTTTTGTTTTTCTTTATGCTACCCAAATTATTATTGTATTGCAGTTCGGGATCTATCTTGTCTTATTTTTTTTTTATCATTTTTGTTCGAACCCTTCTATCTTTCTGTCAACAAATGTGAGTCCCTTTTTATTTTTATTTTTCAATATATATTGTTTAATTGTCTTTCTTTTCTTCAGAGAGCTCTTTCACTAGTGATTCTAGTGATATGATATGCATGCAGAATTTACAGACTAATCTTAAACCCATTATTATCATGAAACATCGAGCCAAGAAATTATGTTTTTTTTGAAAGAGTATAAGAAACTAACTAAAATGTTGAGGTGTTTAGGGACCTAGTTACAATCTCACTTGAATATATTGAGGCAACCACTTTGGAAATAAAAATGTCTTAGTCTTCAATGAGAAGGTCCATCTCAAGTATTTTGAATGAGATTAAACAGTGGATATATAGGTTCCATTGAGGAAATTGGCTTAAAAAAAAGGCACAAGTCATCTATTGTGAGGATAATACAATACAAGTGGGCCTATGTGTTTTACAAGAATGAAAGAAGTGACAAACGTGCATGTGCTTAGTCACGATCAATATTAAAAAAGATGTGTATGATCTTCATGTTCTACTCCCAGATTGCGTGTTATGTACTTGTATTTTTAAGAATTGATATGACGAAGGCATTTCATTCTTCTATTCGAAATTGTATCATCCTTTATTACTCCCTTTGAGATTTAATTTTATTTTATTTCATACCCCTCTTTTGAAATCAAAATAGAGTTTGAAAACTAAAAAAGAGGGTGTCAAGAAAATGAAGTCAGAAAAAATGTAAAAAAAAAGTGGAGTTGGAAAAGGTCCCAAAAAGAGAAGAATAAAAGAAAAGAAAAACAATAGAGACAAAAAAAAAGCAAAAAAATAAAAGAATGACTTGTCTGAACTACGTTTGACCTGATTCTTGCTATGACAAGATACATAGGCAAGCCGACTCTGGGGTTCGGTCCAACCAAGTAAAAATTCAAGTTAATCAGTATGAAATAATAAAGAATCAAAAGTTATATTCCTTGGAATGATTCCAAAGGTTGTAAATCTCACCCTATGATATGTATATTTTGAGCCTCGTGCCTCTCTTTCTTTCTAATCCTATCCAAAAATTAAGTTACAACCATAAAAAGACCTTCAGATTAATCTTTGAGAATGTCAAGGCTAAACATGTTATGGGTGCATGATATGTCATATTTTGGGCGTCGTTTTCCTTCAAAAAAATATAATAATAAAAAAATAAGAGAGTCTTATTGGTGAAAACTCTCTTGGGCACTATAAGGCGACGTTGAGTTGTGAGAACAATAAAAAATGAGAGAATCTTATTGGTGAAAATCATCAAGGGCACGATAAGGCGACAGTGAGTTGAAAAATAAATGAAAATGAGAGCGTCTCGTTGGCGAAAATCCATTGAACTGACACTAGCCTAAGGAGGATTGTAATCCAGAAGGAACAAGTTCTAGAATAGCTCCATTTTAAATTCAATGCGTGGGAAAAAAGTTGATCGTGATTAGTTTGGGTAGATCAGGTTATTTAATTCAAAATGCATGTCATAATCACTGGAATCAGCTGCCACACCTAGATAAGTTTTTCTTTTTGACATTTATAGAAAAAGAGTTGTCTATTGTATTTTCCTTTTCCTTTTGTTATTTTTATTTTTGATTTTAGTGTCTTTGTTGTCAAAAGAAAAATCACTATCGTCATCTTTCGCATATATTTGAGTCAAATTTATGTTAAGACAAGTGAGGAAAGACTTCAAAACTTCCTACCAACTCCTTCAATTGTGCAAAGCAAGACAAAGGGCCGACACACAAATATAACATGTTTCAAGAATAAAGCAAGGTACTCGAGAATGCTTGACATCCGACAATTTTTTGGACTCATAAAAATATAAAAGGTGCATTAAAATTTAAACCTAGAGGCATCATGCCAGGGAAATACGAGTTGAGTCAAATACTTTTAGTAACTAGAATTTGGGGTCAAAAGTATGACAAGTCAACAATACCTATCAATGATTTGCAATGGAGCTGAGCATCACAAATCCAAGAACGGTCGCCTCAATAGCCAATTACCACAAATCAACCACCGTATTTTTAAAATAAAATTTTTTCTTTGTATGAAACAAAAATACATGTTACTTTCAAATCAAAGAATTCAAAGCCTAAATATCATAAGATAAAATTCCTCACTTTTGCAAATGCAAGAGGCAATATTGGTACACATTTTTAGTAATCACAATCATGGTGAAAACTCATCATTATTTAACTCTAGGAGACCTACTTCCTTGTCTGGGTATTTCAGTTTTCAAAAACAAATGAATACACATTTTTTAACATTATTAATAAATTCAAGAAAAAAAAATTCTTTCTCATTAGTCGAATAAAAAAATGTAATTTTTCCATAACTCCAGTTTCACGAACTACGCACACCTGATTCTCACATTGATGAGGTATGTAGGTAGCCCTTATCGGGTTCGGAGATATTTTTTAAGAAATTTTTTAAAAATGATGAACTCGACACATTCATTTTTTTAAATCAAAATAATATTTAGGTGCTTGGTTTATGGATAAATTGGAATCTCACCCATACAACACCAGATCCAAAGAACATGCAAAATGACCCACATAAAAATGGTATAGGGTCTGAGATGAGGTGGTGTAGACTGTTAGAAATGAGGAATGTAAAGAAATGGCTAGGAAGTTGAGAAGTTTGGAGCAAATTATGAGAAACATGCAAGAACTGAGAGCGAAAAAGAGCGTTTCTTACATGGATATGTACATTTTTCGCAATGGTCAGTTGCTTCTAGAGTCCAAAACACCAAAATGTACATGTTCGAGAAACGTGGTGGTCCTTTGGATCATCTGAAAAGGTTTTGTAATCAGCTAAGCGGAGCAGGGGAAAAGAGGAACCAATGATATCTTACTTTGGGGAGAGTCTAGTGGGGATCGATAGTTTAAAAATAGCTCAAGATACTTTGGGGCCAAGAAGAAAAACTGATAAGGTAGCAATGATTGTGGGGACTCCATTAAGGCTGGCGTGCAAATCAATGGCTAAAATATCAAAAGTTTGGAAATTTGGAAGTCACTCCACTCCCCATGAGGAGGGAATTTTGGTAGTCTGTTTTGTTTTTCTTTCTGCTACCTGAATTATTTTTGTATTGTAGTTCGGGATCTATCTTGTTTTATTTTTTTTTATCATTTTTGTTCGAGTCAACAAATGTGAGTCCCTTTTTATTTTTATTTTTATTTTTCAATATATATTGTTTGATTGTCTTTCTTTTCTTCAGAGAGCTCTTTCTCTAGTGGTTCTAGTGATATGATATGCATGCTGAATTTACAGACTAATCTTAAACCCATTCTTATCCTGAAACATCGAGCCAAGAAATTAAGTGTTTTTTTGAAAGAGTATAAGAAACTAAGTAAAATATTGAGGTGTTTAGGGACCTAGTTACAATATCACTAGAATATATTGAGGCAACCACTTTGCAAATAAAAATGTCTTGGTTTTCAATAAGACGGTCCCTCTCCAGTATTTTGAATGAGATTAAACAGAGGATATATGGTTTCCATTGAGGAAGTTGGCTTAAAAAAAGGCATGAGTCATCTATTGTGTGGATAATACAATACAAGTGGGCCTATGTGTTTTACAAGCATGAAAGAAGTGACACACGTGCATGCGCTTAGACACGGTCAATGTTGAAAAAGATGCGTATGATCTTCATGTTTCATTCCCAGATTGCTTGTTATTTACTTGTATTTTTAAGGATTGACATGACGAAGACATTTCATTCTTATATTCGAATATTGTATCTTCCTTTGTTACCCCCTTTGAGCTTTAATTTTATTTTATTTCATACTCCTCTTTTGAAATTAAAATAGAGTTTGAAAACTAAAAAAAAAGGGTGTCAAGAAAATGAAGTCAGAAAAAATGTCAAAAAAAAGAGTGGAGTTGGAAAAGGTCCCAAAAAGAGAATAGTCAAAGAAAAGAAAAACAAGAGAGCCAAAAAAAAGCAAAAAAAATAAAAGAATGACTTGTCTGAACTACACTTGACCTGATTCTTGCTATGACAAGATACATAGGCAAGCCTACTCTGGGGTTCGGTCCAACCAAGTAAAAATTCAAGTTACTTAGTATGAAATAATAAATAAGTAAAATTTATTTTCCTTTGAATGATTCCAAAGGTTGTAAGTATCACCCTATGATATGTATATTTTGAGCCTCATGCCTCTCTTTCTTTCTAATCCTATCCAAAAGTTAAGTTACAACCAAAGAAAAACCTTCAGATTAATCTTTGAGAATGTCAAGGCTAAACATGTTATGGGTGCTTGATGTGTCATATTTTGGGCATCATTTTCCTTCAAAAAATATATAATAAAAAAATGGGAGTCTTATTGGTGAAACCCCTCTTGGGCACTATAAGGCGACGTTGAGTTGTGAGAACAATAAAAAATGAGAGAATCTTATTGGTGAAAATCCTCATGGGCACCATAAGGCGACAGTGAGTTGAAAAAGAAATGAAAATGGGAGCGGCTCCATTGAAGTGCCACTAGCCTAAGGAGGATTATAATTTAGAAGGAGCAAGTTCAAGAGTAGCTCTATTTCAAATTCAATGCATTGAAAAAAGTTGATCGTGATTAGTTTGGGTAGATCAGGTTATTTAATTCAAAATACATGTCATAATCACTGGAATCAGCTGCCACACCCAGATAAGTTTTCTTTTTGACATTTTTGGAAAAAGAGATGTCTCTTGTCTTTTCCTTTTCTTTTTATTATTTTTATTTTTTATTTTTCTGTCTTTGTTGTCAAAAGAAAAATCACTATCGTCATCTTTTGTATATTTTTGAGTCAAATTTATGTTAAGACATGTGAGGAAGGACTTTAAAACTTGCTACCAACTCTTTTAGTTGTGCAAAGCAAGACAAATGACTGACACACAAAGATAACATATTTTAAAAATAAAGCAAGGTACTCGAGAATTCTTGTCATCCTATAGTTTTTTGGACTTATAAGAATATAAAAGGTGCATTAAAAGTTAAACCCAAAGGCATAATGCAAGAGAAATACGAGTTGAGTCAAATACTTTTAGTAGCCAGAATTTGGGGTCAAAAGTATGACAAGTCAACAATACCTATCAATGATTTACAATGGAGCTGAGCATCACAAATGCAAGAACGGTCGCCTCAATAGCCAAATACCACAAATCAACAACCGTGTTTTTAAATTAAAAAGTTTCCTTTGTATGAAACAAAAACACATGTTACCTTCAAATCAAGGGCTTCAAAGCCTAAATATTAAAAGATGCAATTCCTCACTTTTGAATATGCAAGAGGCAATATTGCTACACATGTTTAGTAATCACAATCATGGTGAAAACTCATCATCGTTTAAATCTAGGAGACGCACTTCCTTGTCTGGGTATTTCAGTTTTCCTTTGTTAGGTGACATACTTTCTAACTAGAACCTTTACTCCTAGAAGACGCACTTTCTAATCGAGTCATTTCATTTAACCCCAAGGAGACAAGCTTTCTTGTTTGGGTAATTTCGGTTTTCCTTTGTTAGGTAACGAACTTCCTAATTTGAACCTTTACTCCTAGAAGACACACTTTCTAGTTGAGTCATTACATTTACCCCTAGGAGACGCACTTCCTTGTCTGGGTATTTTATTTTTTATTTGTTAGGTAACACACTTTCTAACTTGCATCATTACTCCTAGAAGATGCACTTTCTAGTCGAGTCATTTTATTTAAACCCTAGGATACACACTTTCTTGTCTGGGTAATTTTAATTTTCATTTGTTAGGAAATTCACTTCCTAACTTGAATCATTACTGCTAGAAGACACACTTTCTAGTTGAGTCATTTTATTTAACCGCTAGGAGACACACTTCCTTGTCTGGGTAATTTAATTTTCATGTGTTAGGTGACACACTTCCTAACTTGAACCTTCACTCCTAGAAGATACACTTTCTAGTTGAGTCAGTTTATTTAACCCCTAAGAGACGTATTTCCTTTCCTGGGTAATTCAAGTTTCGTTTGTTAGGTAACACATTTCCTAACTTGAACCTTCACTCCTAGAAGATGCACTTTCTGGTTGAGTCATTTCATTTAACCCCTAGGAGACGCACTTCTGTATCTGGGTATTTCATGTTTCATTTGTTAGGTAACGCACTTCCTAACTTGAATCTTTACACCTAGAAGACGCACTTTCTAGTTGATTCATTTCATTTAGCCCTTAGAAGACGCACTTCCTTGTTTGGGTATTTCAGTTTTCATATGTTAGGTAACGCACTTCGTAACTTGAATCATTACTGCTAGAAGACGTACTTTCTAGTTGAGTCATTTCATTTAACCCACTTGGAGACGTACTTCCTTGTCTGGGTAATTTAAGTTTCATGTATTAGGAGACACACTTCCTAATTTTGATCATTAGTTTTACTCTTAAGATACGTATTTCTTTAGAAAGGCCTTGATTCACCCTCTTTACTTTATTTTTCAAAAGTTGTGATCTACCGACACTCATAAAACTTTCTATTGCAAGCTTGGGAAATTTTTTTGTTTGTGTTTATTGAATTTCATTTTATGCTCAAGACCCTCCTAATGAATGGGAATTTATATATGCTAAGGACCCTCCTGAAGAAGGGAATTTTTATGCTTAGGACCCTCCTAAAGACTGGGAATTTATTTATGCTCAGGACCCTCTTGAAGAATGGAAATTTATTTTATGCTTAGGACCCTCTTGACGAATGGAAATTTATTTATGCACAGGACCCTCCTGAAGAATGGAAATTTATTTTATGCCCAGGACCCTCCTGGAGAATGAAAATTTATTTATACTCAGGATCATCCTGAAGAATGAGAATTTATTTATGCTCAGGACCCTCCTAACTAATGAGAATTTATTTATGCTTAGAACCCTCTTGAAGAATGAAAATTTATTTTTATGCTCAGAACCCTCCAGAAGAATGTGAATTTATTTTTTGCTCAGGACCCTCCTGAAGAATGGAAATTTATTTATCCTCATGACCCTCCTAAAGAATGGGAATTTATTTTTATTCTTGACCCTCCTAAAGAATGAAAATTTATTTTTATGTTCAGTACCCACCTGAAGAATGGAAATTTATTTTATGCATAGGACCCTCCTGAAGAATGATAATTTATTTTATGCCTAGCACCCTCCTGAAGGATGGGAATTTATTTTATGCCCTGGATTCTCCTGAAAAATAAGAATTTATTTTATGCATAGGACCCTTCTGAAGAATGAGAATTTATATTTTGCCCAGGACCTTCCTGAAGAATGGGAATTTATTTTATGCTCAGGACCATCCTGAAGAATGAAAATTTATTTTATGCTCAGGACCCTCCTGAAGAATGGGATGTTATATTTCTGTTTTGCCATTTACTTTGAGTTCAGGAGACCGCTTGAAAAACAGGGTGAAGAAAAGTAAGTCGGGAGTCCGCCTGAAGAACAGGGTGAAGAAATAGCAAATCAAGAGCCCGCCTGGAAAATAGGGTGAAGAAAGAGCAAGTCAAGAACCCGCCTGAAGTATAGGGTGAAAATTATTGTCAATTCCAAGTTGAAGAGTATGTCAATTGTCAAATTCCTCTCAGATGCCAAGAATCAACATAGAGTAAAATTTCGCGTTTCAAGTCCAATTCAAAATAACGACTATTTATCACTTGAGAAGTCATGAAGATTCAAGTCAAGATTTCAGAAAAGCTGAATAGATAGGATCTTTCACTTGTATCTTCAATTTTATTTTTGTTATTCATTTGAATGTAAAAGCAGAAGTCATGAACCAGAAACTCGAAGGAACCTCACTTGACCTTTAACTCGTTCTCTAACCATTTTACCTTTGAACTACACGTGACCTGATTTCCTTATAGCTCGGGATATGTAGCCGGTCCCAAACCAGGACTCGGTCATATCTTTTATTTTATTTTATCCCCACTTTTTGAATAATCGGAGGATAAAAAATCATATCTTCGTCTATTTTTTTTATATGAAAACTCTTCGAGATTTCAAACAAAGAGGTGCAAAATCTAGACACGTGATTTTTGACCTCCCCGAGTTTTAACCTATTTTTTCTACATTAAATATTTATATTTTTGTCCAATATCTACTTTAACTCTTATTTCATTTTTAATAAGTTTTAGTTGAAAATAAATAAATAACTAAAGTTACATTTTGAGATATTTTTATTTTATTTTTATTTTAGTTTTTAAAATAATACAAAAAATTCAAGTCAATAGTTTAAGTTAGGATAAGTCAATAAAAGCGACCATACTAGAACCACAGAACTCGAGGGGTACTTCACACCTTTTCCTCGGTCAACAGAATTTCTTACCTAGTTTTCTATTTTTGCAGACCATAACGAAGAGTCATTTCCTTTTGATTAGGAATTCAATAAGGTGACTTGGAACACCATAACTCAATTCCAAGTGGAGACTCTGAAAATGATAAAAATAATCCCTATTCAAAACTGCCACTTTAATTGGACAAACCCTTCGACTCGCCTCCTCGGGCTAAAAAGGGGTGTGACACACTATGCTGCTGAAGAACCAGAATATCAAGCCTAAAATGATGGGTGACACCTGGCGGAAGTCAAGCCTAATTTGATAGGTGACCCCTGGGAGGTAGCCAAGCCTAAGATGATGGGTGACTCCTCATAACCCATGTTGGCTACATAGTTCTGGAATAAAGAGACTGCTGGTAACGACTCTGCCTAACTAATGAGGAAGCCGTCGTCCTGCATTTGCTCGGTGATATATCCTACTCCCAACTGAAAGACACTGATTTGTGGACTGATCTTAGCTTAGCTGATTATGATAACTGATTGAACTATTACTGTTTAAGGTTTATCTGCAAACCATTCTGAAAATACTGTAATTGACTATGTAAACAACTAAATATTTGGATATTCATAACCTCCAGGACTAGATAACATTATCAATAATAACACAAGAGAGCATTTAAAACCACAATAGGTTAGCATTACCCAAAAACCATTACTCAGGAATTTCATCAAACACTTGAGAGTCGTGATTTAAAGCATGAGGGTAGTTTAAAACATATGATCATTCACATGGATATAATACTAAACCATAAACTAGGGATTTCACATGAAAACATCATCAATCCAACGTGCAAAGTTTAATTCAAACAACAACTCCTTGTAAACACCATGTATAATAAAAAAACCATAAAGATTTATGGAGGTAGTTTTATTATAAGCATGTAAATTCATGATTCAAAATATAATAATAGGTTCTTGGAGTCCATGGTGAAATAAAACCATGGATGAATATCACATATACCTTAATTGAAGAATTCTTGGAAGGTCTTGGTGGATTTCTTGAGAATTGATCTTGAAAGTTAAAGGGTCTAGGGTTTGTGCTTAAGAGAGGATTGATTAAATTTTGCCTTTTAGGACACTAATTTCATGTTATGGCTGAGTTAAAGTGAGGGGAAATGACTGAAACACCCTCCTTGATCCAAAATTCATTAAAATGAACTGGGCACCCAACGCGTTTGGCGCCGTACCGCGTTGCTTACACGACTCAATAGGCGATGCGCTGTGTTGCTTCCCACCAACGTGATACCCAATGCCACGTGGATATATCTCGTTGGTCTACTATTTTGACCCTTCAAACATACCACAAACGTCGTTCAAAAATCCGAAACTCACCCGAGACATGCTACTTATACCCATAAACATGAATTAACTTAAAAACTGATGTCTCAAGGTTGGGAAGGTCACTTTAAAAATCATCTAAGTTAAGAGGCCAAAAATAAGACTAAGTCTCCAATACTTTGCTAAATTTTTCAAGTTCTAATCCCCTTATGCATGCATATTGAGCTGAATTGAACTAGGGAGAATACGAGGTATTACAAGAAGTTAAAGGATTTTCTTTGAAGAGGATTTATTCATCCTAGTGTCTCTCCCTATGGTGCTCCGATAATATTCGTGCATAAGAAATATGGATCCCTCCGTATGTGTATAGATTACCGTCATCTGAACAAAGTCACCGTCAAGAACAAGTACCCTCTTTCCAAAATCAATGATATCTTTGACCAAATCCATGCTGATAAATATTTCTCCAAATAATCCTTCATTCAAGGTACCATCAATTGAATTTTAGGGAGGCTGACATCCCCAAAACAACTTTTAGAACCCGATATGGTCACTGTGAATTCTTGGTCAAGTCCTTTAGGCTGACTAATGCCCCCCCAAACTTTTATGGATCTCATGAATAGGGTGTTTCATAAGTGTCTAGACCTATTCGTCATTGTCTTTATTGATGATATCTTGATTTACTCTAAGAGTGTTTATTAGGACTGACCTTGTTCATCAGGCGATGGAGAAAGTGAAAGTCATTAGAGAGCGTCTCAAGACAACCCAAAGTCTCCAGAAGTCCTATGTCGATGTTAAAAGAAGGGAGTTAGAGTTTGAGGTTGATGATTAGGTGTTTCTAAAGATCTCCCCTTTGAAGAGAGTTATGAGATTCAGGAAGAAGTAAAGCTGAGTCCTCACTACATAGGTCCCTACAAAATTATGAGAAGGGTTGGTGGAGTTTCTTATGAGTTAGAGTTACCGCAAATTTAGCTTTAATTCATCCTTTTCACGCGTCAATGATTAAGAAGTGTATTGGAGATCAATTGCTTGTGTTTCTTATAGAGGAGATTGGTGTAAGAGATTCTTTATCATATGAGGAAGAACCCATAACTATTTTAGATCATCAAGTTTGGAAGTTTATAAGTAAAGAGCTAGCTTTGGTTAAAGTGTTGCGGACGAATCATAAAGTTGGAAAAGCTACTTAGGAGTTGGAGAATGGTATGCACACAAGATATCCATCACTTTTTGAATCAGCACACAATGATATGGAAGGTATTGACCTTATCTTACTCATTTTAGTTCTTGTAACGCCTTAAATTGTGCTTAATGAGGTCCAAATCTTCATTCGAGGACGAATGATCCTGGGGGAGGATAATGTAACACCCTTAAATTTTGGATATTTTATTTTTGGTCTTCCCGTGCTTGAAATATAAATTTTTGACTCAAATTATGTTCGGGGATGATAAAAGGGTAACCCGAAAGAATTTTGGAATTTTTGAATGGGGTTCAGGGCAGTTTTGGAACACGGAGGTAGTAAACCTCCGCAATAGCCCCGCATATCGCGGAGGCTGGTGTCGTGATAGGGTGCGATGTGGAGGATGGCCTCTTTGATAGCCCTCATGCCATGGAGGCTATGTTTTCCTACTATTTTATTTAAAGCCCAAGGGTAGATTTTTGGTCTTTTCTTCATTAAACCCATTCTTGACGACTTAAACATCCCACAAACATTATATCAACTCTAAAAATCCCTAAGCAATCATTTTTAAACAAGAGAGGAGAAAACTACGTAGGGTTAGGAATTTTAAACTTCAATGGTCAAATTTTCCTATGTTTTCTTCTCTATCAAGGTATGTGGAGTTTTCCTAAATCTCATAGGAATAGGTTTACCATTTTAATAAGTTGTAAAGATCTATAAATATGTATATGAAAAGAGTTGGGGAAATCATTGAAGAACACGTATTATGAAACCATTTTTATAAACGTGTGTAATTATTATGATGTTTTTTTATAAATTTTAGTCATAATCATGTGCATATATGAGTGGGTTCCAAAAAATAAATGCTGAACATGGTTTATGAAATTTCCCCTTGTATGATGAGACTTATTGTCTTAACATGTATGGGTTGTTCAAATGCATTAATAAAAGTTGAGTTTAAATATTTTACTATCATTATGGATTGACATTATTTAATGATCAAAGGAGAGCGCTCTTTATTAATAATAAATGCTCATTATGTTAAATGAAAGAGTTGCATGTGTTTTTATGTAAGATTTGATCACCATATGTTAAGTCTTGAAAAGAGAGTGTTTTGCATAAGCTCCATAGGTTATTTGAAATGAGAACTCTCTTGTGATGTTGAACCTTTTTGGTGATCATTAACATGATTTTTAATGAAAGGGCTAAGGATTTGATAAGATACGATATGGATTGCAAGTCTAGGTATGACACCCTTAACATGAAAGAAAAGAACGTCTTAAGTAAGATGCATGTTTTAAAAGGATAAAAATGGGCTCCAAGAAATTTAGATGGTTACCTGAAGAATGCATGAGTTCAGATAACTCATTTTCCTTAACCTCATTTTGCCGATGTAGGTTTATTATGTCCTGAAATATGGATTGTACACTAGCGACAACCCTTTGGTGTATTATGAATTATGTACCCCAATTCTTGTGGCACTCTAATTAGGGGCTTGACCTCCAAGTTAAGGGAATATTCCATATAGCCCGTGGATTGGTACGAATGTAGGGTGTCCATCTAGCTCAGAAGTAAAACAAAGGGTGTTGTCTCTGTGTTGTCACATGAGTGATTTGAAATTCTTTAATTATGACCACGTGTTTAAATATATATATATATATATATATATATTATGCTATTATATATATAAATATGCATATTGTGCTAGAATGTTTTCACAATTCTCTCAATTACGTTACATGAAATTATATGTTATATTTTTGGATTTCCCTATATACCAGCACTTTCCAATTATTGACCCCTTTCCCTACATGTTTTGAGGCTCAGTCCCGTGTCCCAGTTCAACATTAGACTGTTCCCAGACTTCCAGAGTTGGTGAGCCTCCCATACTTCAGAAGGCATCTTATCCATGAGTTAGTTTCAGTGTTTTATGGTCCGACCAGTGGCCTTGTCCCGGCCTAGACATACTAGTGTTTTCAGTTCAGTAGAGGTGTCGTAGATTATTTTAGAATGGATTTGATTTTCTTATGGATTGGTATCATGAAGTGTTAAGCTTGATTATGGGATTCTCATCTTTTCAATTTATCTTCCACCCTTTTACTTCAAATGAATTATTCTTATGATCGCATGCTAAGGGGTCTCTTGGCCTTCATGGTTCAAGATGTCGTTGCGGCCAAGGCCTTAGTTTGGATCACGACAGATCCAAACTGATGAATCCAATGACTAATCCCAAAAAAACAATCTCAAAGTTTCAATAATCAAATTAATCATTTTCAAGAGTATGAATAAAGTTTTGTAATGAGACTTGAGTTCTCTAGTGTGTGTTACTAAGATATAAGTTGACTTGTATTTCCTACTTGATGTATCTTTGTGCTGGAAAAAGTGAAACTCTGTACTTAATTTCTATATGTTGGTCAACTTACTTCATTTATACTTGTTGTAATCGTAGCTTACTCAATTAGCTAGTTATTATTCTTTACCGTTATAAGAAAGTATCTGGTTGTTAGCTCGAGAGTTTAGTATGAGTTGTTTATGATTACTGGGTTGATCCTATAGATGTGGGTAATGGAAAAGGTAATGAAAAAAAAGAGGTAATATTGATGGTTTATTGTTGCATTGTGGTGGATTGTGTGAATTAATGAAGCTAGACTATGCTAGAAGTAAATATAATCTCGTTAATAGAGCTTGAAAATTGTAAATTATATAGGAAAAATGTTATAATGATATTACAACCTTAGCTGAATTATATTTTATTTAATAAGTCATTATTTCTTTTCTTTGATTCTATTTTATGATTATGTGGATTAACATTGATCGGCCGATGATGGCTATCAGTACATGTGTTTGTATTGACCCTACTCTTCTACATTCCTTTTTTGAGTGTAGATGGATGCAGTTAGTTTGCAGTTACCACAATATTCAACACTAACTTCTGCAATTCCTTCCGATATTGGAGTCTTTGTGTTATTTATTTTATTGTTAGTTTATTCTGTAATAAGTAACTCTTATATATGTCTGATCAGGTCTTGAGGTAGTGAAAGACAATTGTAAGAAGTTTTTAAAAAGTTTATTTATTGGTATTTAATTTACTTTGTTATATTTAATTCAGTATTATCCTAAAAATACAGAAGTCTTTACATATTTTTTGTTGGGTAATAAGGGTTCTCCTTTCTACGTAGGATAGCGTTGGTGCCCGCACGGTCCGTTAATTTGGATCGTAACAAGTAAGTATTGCTAGAACACTATTATAACGTGTCGAGGTGCTAAGTATTCCTACATTCTCTTATTTAAACTTTGCAATAAGTTGGATTTATTATATTCAATAAACACCTATATATTTATAATCACGTTTTGAACTAAGTGCACATTGCGTCACTTTTCGATCAATCATATTTTCAAAAAAATCTTGTCACTTTTCTGCTGCTACTACTTGATTTGATGTATTCCGTACAAGTAAGTTATTTAATCTAAGTACAAGTAATTTTATTAAATAGAATTTATAATAAACAATAATTAATTGATTATAACAAATTAAATTACACTAATGATTAATTATATGACTAAACAACACAAAATCCACTAATATAGGAGCTAATTACTCCCTCTAACTACCAGCAAACTACACTTTCTACCATTAAAAAGTGTCGGGATACATCATTTTATCGCGCAAGTCTATCTGTCTGACTGTCTCATATATATGCACAACTATTTTGGTAACTGAAGATATTTTTGTTAACAAAAATCTCTTAATATCAGTCAAAAATTAAGGAATTAATGTAAACATGTATCTTGATTGTGTAAGTTGATTAATTTTATTTTATTATTTTTTAAATAATGAATTTCTTTATTAGATGCATCTATCATCAATTTTGTACGATATATCCAAATAAATGTATTTGGTATCAAATATACATATATCTAGTATCAAAGATGCATGAATACACTGATCAAATTTCATCTAATGTAACTGTTTATATGTATCTAGCATTAATATCATGTACCTAGTATAAATTTGATCTATCTAGTTTTAATTCACAAATTATATCCAAAATACATATATATCTAGTATAAAAAAAACTCTAATTTTGTGTATAAAGTAGGTGACTTATTTTGTTAGATTATTTACAAAGTTGTCATATTGCAAATCATATGAGCTTTCATTAGCCCACCATTTCCACATAATGGTGCCATTGTTGAGTCTAATTACCACTGGACTTGCAAGGTATGACCGAATTTTTCCAGCTATGTCCCCATCAACCAAAAAATGCTGGATAGTTTCAGTTCGAGTGTTTCTACAATCCATAGCTACTAGCTGCGCAGATCTTTCTATAAGCAGTGTCACATTTTAAAAAGTACATAAATGTTTATAAATGGCAATTTTACAAAAGAGGATGAATATTTTTTTTTTAAATAAATATTTTAAAATTGGTGAAGTTATTTTTTTTTCATATCATTGAATTAACTATTTTTCATTTAAGAAGATTTTAATAATTAGATCTCATGAATCTAGAGGCTAAATCACTAAGCCATTAGAGGCTAACGGTAATGCAGTGTCATTTTTATCCTCTCTATATTTAATCGTGTATAAAATCATCAAATTTAGCATAGACATATAATACTGATCGAGCAAGTTATTGTACGGTAGTAAAATTTTCTAATGAAGTAATGTCACGTGACATCCCTTCACTCAAGGTAAATCCACTCGTGGCTACAATAGTTACATTGGACACAATATTTCTAAGTATCAATCTTGCTCTTTTTTTGTCTACTGTGATCTCTAGCAGAAGCACAAGTAAATTTACCGACATTGGAGGTTGTGGGGCACAGTCTCCATCTACACGATGGTGTTTGTATGATTGTTGGTGGGCTTAGCCAGTCCAAAGACATGGGTCATTGAAGTTCACTGTATGCCACTCATCACAAATTTTGAGTATTTTATGGTAACTGAAGTCCAACAACCAAAATCACTGTATGCCACTCATTACATAGTTTGTGTATTCTTGAAGCTTGTATTTTTTGTCATACCCCTTTTTTTTTCCCAAAAAGGATAGGATTTTAAGTTTGCAAAGGGTTTTATTATTAAGTGAAAAGAGAAAAACATTATTTTGAAAATGTTTCTTTTTCATTTGAACTCAGAGTCGCCACTCGACATAAATCTGGCGTGCCAAGTCACCGTTGGAAATTCTTTTTCAAAATGGTTTGACTCTTTAAAACTGATCCACGAACAAAGATTCAGGTTAAGGAATTCTGTTGACCAAGGGAAAGGTGTTAGGCACCCATCGATCCCGTGGTTTGAGAACGGTTGCTTCTTGACTTGTATCAGCTAATCTGACGCTATAAAGTGAATAAACCACATAAAACACACAAAACGAACAAACAAACAAACCACACAAAACAAGTCTGAAAAATAGTGTCCAGTCCAATTATTATAGTCCGAAATAAAAAAATACTAAAATAAACCTACACTATCCTATACTAACCCTGAATTATGCTCTACCTGACGCTTTGGGCCTTTATTACGAACGTCCATCGCGTACAAGATACTTTGGGTCATTCCCTGGTAAATAATACAAATGGCCTTGGGGCATTCCCCGGCTAAATACATATATTTTTTCAATGAGAGAAAACCAAAAACCATTCAACAAATATTTCAAACATTGAACAATCCATTATCTCTAAAATTGCCTACCCCTATCGTTTGCCTGTCCATTTGATGGCCTAACACATGATACTATCTAGTTTGAGAAAATTAATATCCATTTCAAATCAACTCAATCAATGAACCAATCCTAGCCAATATTCATTTTTATCACTTTTCAATCCCCGCCACCAACTTTATCCTTAATCAATGATTAACTTAATCCACAACCATCCATTCGAATCTTTAAAAATTCGAATCCAACATCAACCAACATTCATGATTCGAATATTCAAAAATACAAATACAACATCAACTAACAGTCATGATTCAAACATCACAAAATCACATAAAACAAACTTCACGTAACATAAATTTATCACACAACGTATTCAAAACTTAAAATTAATCAAGAATGAGATGAGAAATGAACCTTAACGTTGCTTTCAATTAAAATTGCTCCTTCCGACTAAAACCGCGATCAGGATCTCAAATCGACCTCAACCACCAGACAAAAACCAAATCGATATCGAATTCAACCCCAAACACATTTAAAAATCAGCCGGATAACCTCAATACGAACCGAAATCATAGATTTTGACTTAATAATAAACGGGTCTCGACGAAATCGGAGTTGGGTTTGTTGTTTCCTTTTTGCCGGAGCTCCGGCGAACTCAAACAGTGACAAAAGTGATGGGTTGGTCAGTTTTGATTTGATTTTTGGGTGTTCTCTCTGGTTTCAGCATTTCGGGTTATTTGGCAGTAGTGGGTGGAGTTTGTAGAGCGAGGGATGGCTGATTCTGGCAAACAATTCACCGAAAAACTCAAGAAAGCCGACTGGGATGCCTCCGTTCACCATTTTCACCCTTCTTACTCAATTTTCCTCCCCCGCGCGCCGGTTTCTCTCTGTATTCTGCCTATCTCTCTCTCTCTCTCGTCTTTTCCCCTCTATTTCCGATTAATCTCTTATTTTTCAATCACTTTCTCATCTGTTTTCTTCCTCCTCTCTATCTCCCTTAATTCTTATTACTCTCCTCTTAATCTCTTACTCCGATTTCTCTTTCTCTCGATCTCTCACTCTCCATTTTCACCTTTTTTTCACTCTATTTCACTACTTTTTTTGTTCTAGTGTTTGTGAATTGTTAATCTAAATGAGATGAACTGTGTGTGAGTGCGTATTGTTATTCACTGTGTATGTATTTCGTTGATGGTGAAGTGGACAAAAGAATGGACCTCCCCTTAATTGGTGTGCCAGTGTTATATATATAGAGACTGTTAAAGGGGAGGGGTAAAGCGTGAAGGGGGTAGGGGAGAGGTAGGGGTAGGAGTAAGTTGGTTAAATTGGTTAGCATGAGGTGTCAAATTTTTAATTGGGTGGGGTGTTAATTTGTTTGTAATTTAGTTATTTTGTCATTTTGTGGAGGGATAATTACACGGGGTTGAGGTATATGGTAAAGTGAGGGTAAAATGGATAAATTGGGCTTTCGGGAGGGACAAAATTACGTGTCTACATCATGCCCCTTTTTTGATGTAACCTCAAAGTATTTTCAGATAAAGAAGTAGACAACGAGACTGAATTTTGACCCGGTCATTATTACAAATAAAGAAAAAGAAGGACAGATGCAACCAGATCTTTATTTTGGAAATCCTACCCACCCAAGTTATAAGGGAATCAAGTCACAACTATCTCAAAGGATTGGAAGTATAACGAATTGGAGAGTCGAGTAAGGTCCTGTCGAGGTTTCGGTTTGCGGCTCTGTCATTACATCAAAAATGAAAATTACAAGTTAAAAACATAATTTAAATTACAAAAGTCTTATCTATGCATCTATCCTTGGCTCTTGACTTGTTATTTCATCACCCTATTTTTCAGGCGGGCTCCTGACTTGCAATTTCCTTACTCTGTTCTCCAGGCGAGCTCCCGACTTGCGATTTCATCACCTTGTTGCTTGGCTTTTAATTTCTTCACCTTGTTCTCCAGGCGGGCTCCTGACTTGCTATTTCTTCAATCTGATGACTTTCAATTTCTTCACCTTGTTTTTTGACTTTCAACTTCACCTTGTTGCTTAACTTTCTATTTATTCACCCTGTTCTTTAGGCGGGCTCCTGAAATCACATTAAAACTAGAAAAAAAATTATCCCAAACAAAGGTTATGATAGAGATCTCACTTTTCAAAAATAAACTCCCATTTTCAAGAGGGTCCTAAAATGATGCTTCCAATAAATTAAATTCTTGCCCTAGTTTATCATCAGAAACTTTTGCAAATGTCAAATCCAATCATAACTACTTGCATGTTTCAATGATGAATCAAGACTCTGACCAAGAAATGCATCTCTAGAGAGTAAAATTAAATGACCAAGCCTAGAAAGTGCGTCTCCTCAGAATTAAAATGGTGTATTTCGACTAGAAAGTGCGTCTTCTAGAGATAAAGGTTTAAGTTAGGAAGTGTGCCACCTGACAAATGAAAACTGACAAGGAAGTACATCTCCTAAGGGTTAAGTGCAATGAATCGACTAGAAAGTACATTTTCTACGAGTGAAGGTTCAATGTAGGAAGTGCATCACCTAATAAATGAAACCTGAATTATTCAGATAAGGAGGTGCATCTCCTAGGGGTTGCATGGAAGGACCCGACAGAAAGTGTATTTTCTAGGAGTAAAGGCTTAAGTTAGGAAGTATGTCACCTACCAAGCCAAAACTTGATCTACCTTGACAGAAAAGTGCATCTCTTAGGGTTAAGTGGAATGACGAGATTAGAAAGTGCATTTTCTAGGAGTAAAGGCTTAAGTTAGGAAGGGAACCACCTAACAAGCGAAACTTGAATTACCCTGATAAGAAAGTGCATCTCCTAAGGGTTATCTACTCAACTAGAAAGTACATTTCATAGGAGTAAAGGCTTAAGTTAGGAAGTGAACCACCTAACAAGCGAAACTTGAATACCTTCCAAGAAAGTGTGTCTCCTAAGGGTCAAGTGAAATGACTCGACTAGAAAGAGAATTTTCTAGGAGTCAAGGCTTAAGTTAGGAAGTGCATCACCTAATAAGTAAAATTCAAATCACTCAAAAAAGGAAGTGCGTCTCCTTACAAATGCCACTTGAATTACCCAAATAAGAAAATGCATCTCCTTACAAATGCCACTTAAATTACTCAGACAAGGAAATGCCTCTCTTTACAAATGCCGCTTGAATTACCCAAACAATGAAATGCGTTTCCTTACAAATTCCACTTAGATTACCCAGACAAGGAAATGCGTATCCTTACAAATGTTGCTTGAATTACCCAAACAAGGAAATGCGTCTCCTTACAAATGCCACTTGAATTACCCATATAAGGAAATACGTCTCCTTACAAATACCACGTAAATTATCCAGAAAAGGAAATGCATCTTCTTACAAATGCCACTTGAATTTCTCAAGGAAATCCGTCTCTTTACAAATGCTACTTAAATTACCCAGACAAGGAAATGCGTCTTCTTACAAATGCCACTTGAATTACCCAAGGTAATGTGTTTCCTTACAAATACCGCTTGAATTACCCGAATAAGGAAATGCGTCTCTTTATATATGTCGCTTGAATTATCCAAACAAGAAAATGTGTCTTCTTATATATGCCGCTTGAATTACTCATACAAGAAAATGTGTCTCCTAAAGATTAAATGGAAAGACTCAACTAGAAAGTGTGATGTCTAGGAGCGAAGGTTCAATTTAGAATGTGTGTTACCTATTAAATGAACCTGAATTAACCGGACAAGGAAGTGTGTCTCCTAGAGATATTGAATTATGAGCTTTACCATGGTTTTGATTATCAAACCTGTGCAGAAACATTGCCTCTTGCATTTGTAGAAGTGAGAAATTATGGCCTTTGATGTTTAGTCTTTGAAGTCCTTGATTTGAAGGTAACATGTGTTTCTTTTTCATACAAAGAAAACTTGTGAGTTTAAAAGTACGGTGGCTGATTTGTGGGTTTATCTTTCACGACAATTGCTCTTGCCCCATAACATTTAATCTTGCTTCTAACCATTGACATATGTCATTGACTTGCTGCATCATTGACACGAACTCATATTATTAAGAATGACTCTGAAACAAAACATAGTATCTCCGCTTTACAATGCTCCTCAGATAAACCCTTTGAACCTTGGTATTTTCAAAAGTTCCCAGACTTGTCTGTTGAAAAACTTTCTACATGCCTTATTTTGGCTCACAATCATGTCTCTTTTATGTGCTGGTCTTTTGTCTTGATTTATGCAATTGAAGAATTTGGTAGCGAGTTTTGAACCTTTTCTCACTTGCTTTGATATTGACTTGACTCAAAGACACAAGAAAAATGACTTTCCATTTGAATAACTGACTAAAAAAAATACAAATAAAAATACAAAGAAGAAAGAACAAATAATGAATATGCCTATTCAAACAGAGAAAAGAAAAATTTATCTAAGTGACAATCAACTCGAATGATTATAACATCATTTTGGATTCAGCCGCCTAATCTTTCCATACAAACTTTCACCAATTGTGATTGAGTTAATGGCCCTAAAATTTAGTTACTTCCTAGGGCTTTAGGGACAATCGCATTCAGAGACCTCATTATATAGTTACTCCTTGAAGGGTTTTCGCCAACAAACCTCTCTCATTTTCTTTCTCTCAGCTCGCCATTGCCCTATGCTGTCCGTGAGGGTTTTATCCAATGAGATTCTCTTATTTTTATTTATCTCAACTCAAAATCATTTTACGGTGCCTATGAGGGTTTTCACCAATAAGACTCTCATTTTATCTCTCTCAACTTACCATTGCCTTAACGGTGCCAGTGAGGGTTTTCACCGATAGGACTCTCTCATTTTATTTCTCTTCTGATTTCTTATGTTGAGAAAGATAAGTAGTTCCCAAAATGCATTATCATATGCATTGCATGCTTAGCCTTATCATTCTCAAAGATTGATCTGAAGGTCTTTCTTTGGTTGTAACTTAGATTTTGGATAAGGTTAGAAAGAAGGGATGGCATGAGGCCCAAACAACACTTGAAGTGGGTGGGACTTACAACTTTTGGAATCGACTCAAACAATAAAGATTAACTCATGCCCTAGTTTCTTTTGAAGAGGAAATGCTAAATTGTTCATTTGGTTGGACCGAGCACAAAGTAAGGCTGCCTACGTATCTCATACTCGAAAGAGGAAAGTCAGGTCACACATAGTTTTGAAAACTTGTTCAGTTGCTTGACTTTGACTTCTCTTGTTTCTTTTTTATTGACTCTTTTCTCGTTGGAACTTTTTCTGACTCTATTTTCTTGACACTCATCTCTTTTCTTCCTTTTTGACACATTTTTTTTCTTTTTTGACTCTATTTTTACTCTACACTTTTTCTTAAACTTTGCTGACTCTTTCTTGATTCCATAAGAGGGGTATGAATGAAAATAAAACTAAAGCTCAAACGGGATAAACAAAGGAAGAAACAATATTTGGATAGCAGAATGAAATGCCTTCGTCATATTAATCCTTGAAAATGCAAGTACATATTATGCAATATGACAGTGAAAGATGAAAATCATTTGTGACATTTTTGTATAGAACTAACTTCAACTGAGCCTGTACGTCACTACTTCTTCTGCGCTTGTCCAGTATACAACTCCACTTTTGTTGTACATCCCTTACATAGAATAACTCATGCTTTTGTGGAGCTGATTTTCTTTATATCTCTCTTGATATAGGATCACGCGTCCACTATTGTGTAAAAAATAAAAACAAATAACTTGTAATAAGACAAAGTGAAAAGGGACACCACATCTCATTGAAAAGAAAAATAGAAGGGTTTACACAAAGACAACAGAGAAATAAAACAAGATAGATTTCGAACTACAATCCTGAAATAATTTGAAAAACAGAAATGAAAACAAAACAAACTACCAACAATCCTTCTAAGTAACAAGAGTAGTGACTTCCCAATTGCTGATCTTGACATCTTAGCCAATGATTTTCACATAATCATAACTAGAGCTTTCACCACTATTAGACACATTCCGTGTAAAATTATCCTTTGACTTTCTCCTTTTTGCAAACTTCGGCCTCAGTTAAAATTTGGACTTAGAAGTTCCTTGGTAAATATGTGGGGGTCAAGGATGACGTTGAGGGACCGGTGCATGCCATTGTGGATAGGAAGATGGATGAGTATACTATTGTGCATTGTTCAAAGGATATTGAGAAAGTGCAATGAAATATCTTGGATTTTGCAAAGAGAAACCTTATTGCAGGTGAGCATGTGGATTTGATGTACAGATTCGGGGTTGAGGATGACGTTATTATTGAGTTAACCCTTTCTAGCTCCATTGTGGCCCTGACATAACAATATCTATATTCTCCATTCTTTTTTCCTTCAGTCCCCCTCAATTGATGGCAATATCATCCCAAGTATTTTATAGTATCCTCATACCCATCATGCTCCTCAAATTCTGATACCTCAAAGTTAGGACGGAGGTTAACACTTGAAGACATGCCCCAGTCCTTATATGCAACATCTTCGCAATTCTCAAGTCCCATAGAATTTTTCATAGCCTTTTTTCCAGTCTTCATTCTCCTAACCATTTTCTCTGGCTCTTCTAGCATGCTAGGCTTCTTATTAAGAAATTTTGGTGTTCTAATTAACATTGATGTGAGATCAAAAGTGTAGCAATGATCATCAAGAGTATTGAACATGGGTACACTAGCAGATTGGGGTAGAACAACCATTGGATTGATAGCCAAAGTGTAAGACTCAGTAAAACGTTGAGCAACAAAAGCACAAATAGTATGTGGTGCTGTTAATGTGATATATTTATACTGAAAAGCTAGGGAATGAGTGATGGAAACATTAGGATGCTTTTGGCTTAGAATGAATTCTGAGGCATGTTATGGTGCATCAACAATATTAGGAAATGGAGCTTGCAATTTTGATAGAAAACTCTGGGTATTTGCGAGGTCAATAGTGGGGAATAAAGGAGGAGGCAACCTATTTTCCGAAGCTCGATGCATTTTCATCATTTGTTGCCTTAGTCTCCTAATATCTTTCTTTAAACTTTCATTTTCTTGACTCTTTATTTGATCCATGATGTTACTCTCTATATCCTAGTTGGACACAACTATCCCTTTCTTTGATTTGGTGTGATATGGAGGACCAACTACAATTCTATAATGCCACAAACCAACCACCTTAAACTAACTAAACAAGAGGTAACTGTAACACCCCAAGTATGTACCCCAAAAGCTACATGGTGCTCATAATCCCGAAGGACCACAAGCTAACCCATGATTGGTACCTACTGCAATAACTGAGTAACAATACTGTAATTATGCAGAAATTAGGCAGCAATCTTCCATAAGGTACAAATGTAAAATAAATACTGAATACGGTACGTTAATACACAAACTGAATATCTGTCTATAAATACTCTAGTTTGAGAAAGCCTCTACTTTCTGGACATGGAGATGATGGGACAAACACCCAACTAACTCTGACTAATAAAACTGATAAACTGAGATATTGAAATAATAATTATGTCCTCAAACTAAGAGGACTCACCACTAACACTGCTGCTAAAAGGTCTGGGTGCTAAGTGTGATCGGGAACCCGTGCGTTTGAACCTATGATATAAGACATCATAGCGTAAAAGAAAGGTATGTGTCAGTACTTTGAATGTACTGGTATGCTAAGTAAGGTAGGTTGAGATGCATGGGTTCATATGTATGAACAATAATGACTAAATGACATGAGTATACTGAATGAGAGTGCATGTAAAAATACGTAAACTGTAACTGAGATCATGATAATACTGGATACTGAGTTCTGAATACTGATTAACTGGTATATGAGTTTACTGATACTGTACTACTAATAACTAAGTAACTGTATCTGACAGTCTTTATTCTGTGGAACAGTGTTGAGTTCTATACTGAACTGAGTAATTATATCTGACAGTCCTAAATCTGTAGATCCAAACTGAGTTCTATATTGAGACTAAATCTGAAATTGAGACTGTGGGAGGTAATCATCTAATCGACATGCCTCTTTTTTAATAGATTGGGGTCTAACCTGTAACCCCAGTTGGAAGGGTGTCAGTACTATGCCACGGGTAAAGAAAAACTGTGAGTTAACCCTCTTTGACAAAAAGCTCTTTCGTCCACCCTTGCTGGTAGGAAAACTTATATGAGATGTATCAACCCTAGTCTGGCAGGAAGATATCTCAACTTACACTGGCTACGTAGTTCTGTAACACAGGGATTTCTCTAAGGGCCAAACCCTCTACTGGCAAGAATACCCCCATCCCTGGGTTCACTCGGTGCTAAATCCTACTTTCAACTGAATAAACACTGAACTGATTCCTAGTTCATACTAGGCTTGACTGAACTGTTACTGGTTATACTGTCTAACTGAACTGAAATGAGTTTATTGGGTCCCGTTGACTGATAAAATACTACTGAATTCTGTTAACTGACTGAATTTACTAAGGTTTAAACTGAATACTGAATTGGACTGATACTGAGTCTACTGAGTTTTTCCTAAGTTCTGTAAGTGACTGAGAGTACTACTGATCGTGACATGACTGAGATTTATTCTGTAACTAACAATGGCTCTAGGTAAATAGCTAAATTGTCGGGTATTAAATACTCCTAGGACTCGATAGCATGAAAAGTAAAACATCATATTACCTTGCATAGCATAGAAATGCACACTTGTTCATACTGCAACTATAGAGGCATTTTATCAAACACTTGAGTGGCATGAACTAGTGTACATGCTAACATGATATAATCTCACTATTTAATTCACATAAACAACTCATCAAACACTTGGAAGGCATTGTATATGCACATAGTACTAATCAATACATGAGCATCACAATTTCAAGGCTTTAATATGAATTCACATGGTACTAGATACATAATAATTGTTTTCACATAAATCTTGCATTTAATCATGGAATAGAAACCAAATCAACATTATAATCATGAATACACTTGAATCCAAATCATGGAAATCATGAAATCAATTTATTTAAAGTTTAAAAGAGTTTCTTGGACTCCAAGGTTGGAAAGGACCCTTGGATGAACACTTGACATACCATAAAGCTTGAATTCTGAAAGATTAATGGATTTCCTTGGAACTTGGATTCTTGAATGTGATGAACTTGGGTTTGTTCTTGAAAAATTCTAGAGAGAATGAGTAAATTTTACTTTTAAATGACTTAATTACATGTTTTGGGGGCTGATATAATATGTGAAAAGACCTATTTACCCCTTTGGATGCGGGTTTTAATTACTGAAAACTGGACTAGTGACGCGCAGACCGACGGACCGCATCATTGGCATCGACGTGATGGCCAATGCACCGCGTCGAGTTCGCATTGGTTCACTAGAATTTACACTGGGAGTTGGAGGAAAATATTCATCGACATGATGGGCGATGCATCACGTCGATCCACTGGTTTGGACTTCTAAACATGCTTGAAATGAAGTATGAAAAATCCAAAACTTATTTGGGAACACCCACTGACATACCTGATCATGATTCAACCTAAAAATCATTACTTTAAGGTCATGAGGGTCATGAAATAGAGTCACCAACTTGCGAAGGCTAAAATAACACTAAGTCTGAATACTTAGCTAAAATTTTCTAAGTCTAGGACCCCCTTAACAAGCTTTAAAGGACTGAGTTAAGCTTAGGATTTTGTAGGGTCTTACAATATCTCCCCCTTGGGAACATTCATCCTCGAATGAGGCTGACTGAGTTGAGAATATTGTTAGAATAAAATTTAGATACAGGACATGTACAACTGTAACATGATTTTATGACTGACACTACTGATATGCTAAAATTTCATACTGAACATGCATATCTGATGCATGAGTACATAGATGAACATGATTCATGAATACATAACTGGGATTACTAATATGCTATGTTTCTCATACTGAACATGCATAGCTGATTCATGAAGTCATAACAGAATATGCAATGGTAATTGGTATCAAGTCTATAAAGGAAAACCTGAGCATGGAATTGAGTAAGTTTAAAGAGAATCGTTACCTTGGGCTGAGTCTTATTTTGTGGAAAAGAGGTGGGAATACTTGGTTTGCATATCTTCTTTTGCTTCCCAAGTAGCTCCCTCAACGGACTGATTCCGCTAAAGAACTTTGACTAGAGGGACTTCTTTGTTCCTCAGTCTGCGAATCTGATAGTCAAGGATTTTGACTGGAATCTCCTTATAAGAGAGGCTGTTCCGAACGTCTATACTCCCTACAGGGACTATAACTGCTGGGTCACCTATACATTTCTTTAGCAAGGATACATGGAACACTGGATGGACTGAAGCTAAATATCAAGGCAACTCAAGCTCGTAAGCTACCTTTCCAAAACGATTGAGAATTTGGTGAGGACCGACATATCGGGGACTGAACTTCCCCTTCTTTCCAAACCTCTTCACTCCTTTCATAGGAGAGATTTTCAAATACATATAATCACTAATCCCGAACTTGTTATCCTTTCTGCACACATCTGCGTATGATTTCTGTCAGCTCTGATCTGTCTTAAGCCTTTCCCTAATTAGCTGAACCTTCTCTAAGGTGTCAAACACCAAGTCAGGCCCTACCACTATGGCCTCACCCACTTTAAACCAACCAATAGGATATCTATATCTCTTCCCATAGAGCACCTCAAATGGATCTATCTGAATGCTGGAATGATAGTTGTTGTTAGATGTAAACTCCATCAAAGGTAAGTCGTCATCCCAGCTACCTTTAAATTCTATCGCACACTCTCACAGCATATCCTTTAAAGTCTGGATGGTACTTTCTGCTTAACCATTTGTCTGAGGGTGAAAAGCTGACACTCACAACATATCCTTTAAAGTCTGAATGGTACTTTCTGCTTGACCATCTCTCTGAGGGTGAAAAGCTGTACTAAGGTATACTTGGGTACCAAGACCCTTTTGGAAGACTTTCCATAAATAAGAGGTAAACTAGGTACCTCTATCTGAGATAATAAATAATGAAACTCTGTGTAATCTGACCAACTCTCTAACGTAGAGCTTGGCATAGTCCTTGGCTAAATAAGAGGTATGAACTAGAAGTAAATGAGTTGATTTCGTCATCCTGTCTATAATGACCCATACCTAATCGTGCTGACGTCGAGTGAGAGGTAAAACTATTATAAAATCTATGTTCACCTCTTCCTACATCCAAGTGGGAATACTAAACTCTTGCATAGACCCACTAGGTTTCTGATACTCAATCTTAACCTGCTCTTATACAGAGCACTTAGCTACAAACTCTGCGATGTTTCTCTTTATCTCAATCAAATAATAGATCTCCCGCAAATCACGGTATGTCTTAGTGTCCTATGGATGAATAGAGTAACGCGCACCATGCACTTCTGCAAGAATTCATTGTCTTAGGTTATCGATACCTGTCACGCATAGCCAGCCCTGACAATGCAATAAACCATCTCCTTCTTGGGATAAAACCTCTACCTTCTGATCTCTAACTAATTGTTTCACCTTAGCTAGACTGAGATCCCTATCCTGCTTTTCCTTAACTTTGAAAACTAGGGATGATTCTAAACTACTCTGTAACCATACTCTGCCTTCTGCTGAATTGACTAAGCGAACACCTAGTCGAGTAAGATGATGAACTTCCTTAGCTAACTTCTTATTATCATTTTCCACATGAGCAACACTAACCATAGACATCCTACTAAGAGCATCAACCACTACATTGGCTTTACTCAGATGGTACAAGACGCTCATGTCGTAGTCCTTCAACAATTCGAACCACCTTCTATGATAGAGGTTTAGGTCTTTCTGAGAGAAAACATACTACAGCCTCTTATGGTCTGTGAACATATCAACGTGCACTCCATACAAATAGTTCCTTTAGATCTTTAAAGCAAATACTACTGCTACTAAATTGAGGTCATGAGTAGGATAGTTCTTTTCATGGTGTTTTATTTGTATAGAGGCATAGGCTATGACCTTACGTCTCTGCAACAAAATACACCCCAAACTAACCCAGGAAACATCACAATATACCACAAATCTATCTGAACCATCTGGTAGAGTCAAAATTAGGGCTGTAGTGAGTCGAGTCTTCAACTCCTAGAAACTCTTCTCATAAGAATCTGACCACTGGAATTTAATTTTTTTCTAAGTCAATCTAGACATAGGGGATGCAATAGTTGAAAATACCTCAACAAACCGTCGGTAATAGCCGACCAAACCCAAGAAACTTTGGATATCTGATAGAGAGATAGGTCTGGTCTAGTTTCTCACTGCTTTGGTCTTTTGGGGATCAACTCTAATGCCATCACTGGAAATGATATGGATGAGAAAAGCTATTGACCTTAGCCAAAATTAGCACTTACTGAATTTGATGAAAATCTTATGGTTTTTGAGAGTCTACAATACTATTCTGAGATGGTCTGTATGATCATGCTCACTGCGGGAGTAGACAAGAATATCATCTATGAAGACTATGACGAACAGGTCCAAGTACTGCTTGAACACGTGTTTCATCAGGTCCATGAAAGCTGATGGGGCATTGTTATGACCAAATGACATGACTAAGAATTAGAAGTGACTATACCGAGTTCTAAAAGCTATTTTTGGAATGTCACATTCTCTGACTCTAAGCTGATGATATCCTGATCTGAGATCTATCTTGGAAAACTAACTGACACTCTGAAGTTGGTCAAATAAGTCATCGATTCTGGGAAGTGGATACTTGTTCTTGACCATGAATTTATCTAACTGACGGTAGTCAATACATATTATGAGAAAACCATCTTTATTACAAATGAATAGAACTAGTGCACCCCATGGGGACACACTGGGTCTGATGAATCCCTTATCTAGGAGATCTTTCAACTGTTCTTTTAATTCTTTGAGTTCTGCTGGAGCCATTCTATATGTCGGAATAGATATGGTCTGAGTATCTGGAAGAGGGTCAATTTCAAAGTTAATTTCCCTTTCGGGAGGAACTCTTGGAAGATCTTTGGGAAACACATTAGGGAATTCACATGCTACTGATACTAATTCAAGATTCGGGGTTTCTAAACTAGAGTCTTGGACTCGAATGAGATGGTAGACACATACCTTAGATATCATTTTCCTTGCCCTAAGGTAGGAGACAAACTGGCCCCTAAGTGCTGAAGTACTACCCCTCCACTCTGGGACGGGTTTATTCGGGAACTGAAACTGGACAATTTTGTTTTTGTAGTCGACTGAGGCATAGAAGGAATAAAGCCAATCCATGCTTAGAATGACATCAAAATCGGTCATCTCTAATTCGACTATGTCTGTTGATGTGACTTTCTGAGATATCATAACCAGACAGTTCCTGTATACCCACTGGGCTAGGATAGATTTACCCACTAGGGTAGAGACTGAGAAAGGCTCTACTAGAATTTTAGGACAGACTCCGAAGTCAACAACTATATAAGGAGTTACAAAAGACAAAGAATCTCCTGGATCTAGCAAAGAATAAACATGTAAATGATAAAATTGTAACTTACCAATAACCATATTTGGAGAACTTTCTTGATCCTGTCGGGACTGAAGTGTATAGAGTTTGTTTGGGCATTCCTACTGGAAGTGCCACCCTGCTGATTCGGGTGATCTGACTAAGCTGAGGGATGGTTATGCTGACTCTGTGAGCCCACCTAAGGACACTGTCTGACTCTGTGGCCTGGCTTTCCACATATAAAACATACGTCACTGCTAGTTCTACAGACACCCTGATGGTGTCTACCACATTTCTGGCAAAGAGGATCTGTTTGGGCACTACTAACACTACCCTGAGGTTTAGGGCCTGCCACTTAATCTCTGTTTCCATCTCTGAATTTCAGCACTGGAGCACGGGCCAAGGATGGAGCTGAAGATGAGGATTTTAAGTAGAACTGAGAATGATACTCACCCTCTGACTTAGGCCGAGCGAAGTTGAAACTACCTATTCTCGCTCTCTTATTCTCCCTCTCTTTCTTTTTCTTTGTAGCTTCTTCTATCTGCTGAGCATGGACCATGAGCCTAGATATGTCCATCTCCTTAATCAACATTGCGGTCCTACACTCTTTTACCATACTACTAGACACGCTTGACATAAACTTACTCATTTAGATCTTTTATCTACCACCACATGAGGAGCGTATCTGGATAACTCAGTAAACTTGAGAGAATTTTGTTGTACCATCATGTTGCCCTGCTTCAGATTTATAAACTCAAAAACCTTCGCTTCCCTGAGCTCCAGCAGGAAGAACCTATCCAGAAAAGCAACAACAAACTCCTCCCATTCTATGGGCCCTGCATTTGCAGCCCTCTCTTCTTTCCACTATTTAAACCATGAGAGAGCCACATCCTGCAACTAATATGTAGCTAACTCAGCACTCTCACTAGTTGTCACCCCCATAATATCTGTAACTTTTTGCACCTGATCAAGAAATTCCTGAGGGTTCTCATCTGACATAGACCCAATAAAAGATAGAGGGTTCATTCGGGTGAAGTCCTAAATCCTGGATGCAGTAGTATTAGCCACTAGTTTAGCTAGAACAGTAGCTGGGAATTCATTCTGGGCTGCCACAGAATAAGCTAGGGTGGTGAAAACTGCTCTGAATTCAGTTGGGAGACGTGTTCGTCCAAGGGATCTGGATGGACGGGCTTAGGTGCTGGTTGGTCTCCCGTTCCTCTTCCCTTAGTCCTCTTTGGAGGCATATTCTATAAACGGAAGAGAAACTTGGATTATACAGAGCTTTTAGCTTTAGCTTGTGCTCACCTACATGACATGATTACTGAAACAAGGGTAACTTTTCCTAAAACATCTAACAGCCTCCTGTCCATAAGTGTGGTACGCTATACACCCATATATAAGACACTACTAGATGTGGCTTTCAGACTTTCTAGGACTATGTTGAACCTTAGGATCTGATACCAAGTTTGTAATTCCTCGAGTCTGCACTCCGAACGCTACACAGTGCTCATAATCTCGAAGGACCACAAGCTAACCCATGACTAGTACCTACTGTAATAACTGAATAACAATACTGTAATTATGCAGAAATTAGGCAGAAATCTGCCGTAAGGTTCAAATCTGAAATAAATACTTCAAATCTAAAATAAATACTTCAAATCTAAAATAAATACTAAATACAGTACATTAATACCAAAATTGAACATCTGTCTATAAATACTATAGTCTGAGAAAGCCTCTACTATCTGGATATGGAGTTGATGGGACAAGTCTCCAACTAACTTCGACTACTGAAACTGATAAATTGAGATACTAAAATAATAATCATATCCTTAAACTATGAGAACTCACCACTAACACTGCTGGTGAAAGATCTGGGCTGCTAAGTGCGATAGGGAGCCCTTGCGTCTGAACTTATGATATAAGACATCATAGCGCAAAAGAAAGGTATGCGTCAGTACTTTAAATGTACTGGTATGCTAAGTGATGTAGTCTGAGATGCATGGGTTCATATGTATGAACAATACTGAATGAATGACATGAGTATACTGAATGGGAGTACATGCAAGAATACATAAACTGTAACTAAGATCATGATACTGGATACTGAGTTCTGAATACTAATTAACTGGTATCTGAGTTTACTAATACTGTACTATTGATAACTGAGTGACTATTTCTGACAGTTCTGATTCTATGGAATAGTGCTGAGTTTTGTACTGAACTGAGTGACCGTATCTGACAGTCCTAAATCTATAGAACTAGACTGAGTTCTATACTAAGACTAAATCTAAACCTGAGACTGTGGGATGTAATCATCTAACTGACATACCCCTTTCTAAATAGATTGGGGTCTAACTTGTAACCATAACTAAAAGGGTGTCAGTACCGTGCCATGGGTAAAGACAAGCTTTGAGTTAAACCTCTCTGATAGGAAGCTCTTTTGTCAACCCTCGCTGACAGGAAAACTCATATGAGATGTATCAATCCTAGTCTGGTAGGAAGATATCTCAACCTACACTGGCTGCGTAGTGCTGTAATACAGGGATTGATACTGAGGGTCAAACTCTCTACTGGTAGGAATGCCCACATCCCTGGGTTTTCTCGATGCTGAATCCTACTCCCAACTTAATAGACATTGAACTGATTCCTAGTTCATACTAGGCTTGACTAAATTGTTACTGGTTATACTGTCTAACTGAACTAAACTGAGTTTACTGGGTCCCACTGACTAACGAAATACTACTGAATTCTTTTAACTTACTGAATTTACTAAGGTCTAAACTGAATACTGAATTGGACTGGACTAATACTGAGTCTACTGAGTTTTTCCTAAGTTCTGTAACTGACTGAGAGTACTATTAATCATGACATTACAAAGATTTATTTTGTAACTGACATTGGCTCTAGGTAAATAGCTAAATTGTCAGGTATCAAATACCCCCAGGAATCAATAGCATGAAAAGTAAAGCATCACATGACCTTGCATTGCAAAGAAATGCACACTTGTTCATAATGCATCTATTGAGGCATTTTATCAAACACTTGAATGGAATGAACTAGTATACATGCTAACATTATATAATCTCACTATTTAATTCACATGAACAACTCATCAAACACTTGGAAGGTATTGTATATGCACATAGTACTAATCAACACATGAGCAATATAATTTCATGGCTTTAACATGAATTCACATGGTACTACATACATAATAATTGTTTTTACATAAATCTTGCACTTAATCATGGAATAGAAACCCAATCAACATTATAATCATGAATACACTTGAATCCATATCATGGAAATCATGAAATCAATTTACTTAATGTTTAAAAGAGTTTCTTGGACTCCAAGGGTGGAAGGGACCCTTGAATGAACACTTAACATACCTTAAAGGTTGAATTCTGAAAGATTGATGGATTTTCTTGGAACTTAGATTCTTGAATCTGATGAACTAGGGTTTGTTCTTGAAAAACTCTAGAGAGAATAAGTAAATTTTTCCTTTTGGATGACTTAATTACATATTTTGAGGGCTGATATAAGATGTTAAAAGACCCATTTACCCCTCTGGATATGGGTTTTAATTACTAAAAACTAGACTAGCGATGCGCAGAACGACACACCGCATTGTTGGCATCGACACGATGGCCAACGCGCTGCATCGAGTCCGTGTCGGTTCACTAGAATTTGCACTGGAAGCTGGAGAAAAATATTCATCGACGCAATGGGCGATGCGGCACGTCGAGATCGCATTCGATCCACTGGTTTGGACTTCCAAACGTGCTTCAAACAAAGTTCAAAAAATCCAAAACTTGTTTGGGAACACCCACTGACATACCTGATCATGATTCAACCTAAAAATCATTACTTTAAGGTCATGAGGGTCATGAAATAGAGTTTCCTACTTACGAAGGCTAAAATAACACTAAGTTGGAATACTTAGCTAAAATTTTCTAAGTTTGGGACCCCCTTAATAAGCTTTAAAGGACTTACTTAAGCTTAGGATTTTGTGGGGTCTTACAATAACAAATGTGTTAGAGTTCAACACTTTCTCACAATCTTTTTCTTTTTTCCCTTTCTCTAGAAAATAACACCGAACCCAAGAAGGGCACCTACGTATCTCACTCCCTAGAGAGGAGAAATAGGTGTGCGTAGTTTGTAATATTTTGGCACAACATGGCCGATCAAACTCTCTTTCTTTTTCTTTTTCTTCTTTTTCTTCTTCTTCTTCTTCTTCTTCTTTTGAAATTTTGAGAAGAAAAGAAAATAACAAATTGTCAAAATAAATGGCAAAAATCTTTTTTTTTTGAATTTTTCAGTTTTAAACTCCCTATATAAAAAATGAGATCTATGATTACCAAAGAAAATCTTTTTGGAATTTTTATTTTGAATTTCATACGAATATGAAACTTGAAACTATTAAAGGAAAATCTTTTTTCTCCTTTTTCTTTTAAAGATGTATATGAAACACCTACTCTCTATGAAGAGTGAAGAAAATCTTTTTGGATTTTTAAAATAAGATCACCAAACCCTAGAGGGGATGCCTACGTATGTCACTCCCGAAAGAGGAGAATCAGGTGTCCGTACTTCGTCCAGATTAGACAATTAATAATTGAACAACAAACTAAATCTTGACTTGAGAGACACAACCAAAGACACATGGGGTAACATATTTAATGCAAAATCAGAAGCATTTATTACATTTTTTAAAGCCCATGTGCAGTTAAATTAAAACACATAAAATAAAATGATGGGGAAACTGTAACACCCCGTACTTTTGGGCTAGAATCTCGACTGTTGTTCCTATGCATATAGACTTGAACTACATGATTCCTTGTTAATATATGTGTGGTGATAAATATTATAGTGTTAGAATACCTTTGAATATGAATTGAGGTCACAAAAATCCCCTAATTCTAAGACGAGTTGTAAACATTTCTACTGAATAAGTTTTCGTGGATGTTTAAACTTGGGTCAACTTCCATCGACTATAAATTCTTGTATATAATGAACTAGAGGGATTACTATATATCAAATAAAAGGTCTCCGAATTAGCTTTCCATAAATACCAATTTTACGTAAATATGATACCCGAATGAAAAGTTATGGTTATTTTTGTGAGTGAGGCAATGAGGTCATGCGATAAGCGTGCGACGAACGCTCCAGTCCACCCCTGAAATTTTCAGCTTTCAACTCCACGTCCATAGGGGTATTTGGGTCATTTTCTCACCCTTATTTATCCCCAAAAATATGAGATTCATCCCCAACTAACCAAAATATACTCACTTTCCTTCAAATTCTCTCAAGAACAATCCCTAGGATTTCCAATCCAAGATTCAAGTCTCAAGGAATTCACCACTATTTTTCAGATCTGATAATCTAAGGTACGTGGGACTATCGTAAACCTCATGGGCATCAATTTACAGTTTTTAAACTTGATTTAACAAGTATATATTTATACATATGAAATTGGTTTCAAGATCTTGATGAATACGTATTGGAAATCCTATGATTTGATGAAGTTTTGTAGAAATTGTAAATTTGTGTTTAAAACTCGAATTAATTTTGTGTGATTATGTGATATTAGAATTGTGAAGTTAAATGAGAGAATGGGATCTGAAATTCCCTCTTTTAATATGAAAATCCCTCGAGTTGTACATGTTGTAGATTGATTTTGCGAATTGCTAAAGATTGGGGTTTGTTGATGAATTGATATGTACAATTGTACTGCTTTACGAGAAAATGAGAGGTCGTTTTTTCTTGTTTTGTAAAATATTGGGAAGTTAATGAAAGCATGAGACTTGTGGTTTCCTCTTTTACTACAAATTTAATTGAATTTACATATTGCGAATTGAATTTACAAACTCTTGAAAGCTTGGGTCTGATGATGGATTATTACGGATGAATTGTACTAGCTATTTTCATAAAGTAATGAAAAGAGTGTTTTTAGTTATATAACGATCATTATTCTTATTTAGAATGGTTTTGAAGTGATTGAAAAAGGGTGACCACCGCAGAATAAATATTGAGAATGGTTTGATTTTTTAACTATTTTGAATTATGAACTTTTGTTCAAATAGTAGATCTTTTGGGTGGTCAATAAACATATTTTGAAAAAAGATAAGGGTAGTAGAGATGTCTGACATGACTTGCTGTAACGCCCCAAAATCTAGTTATTGGGACGCCACACGGTGCACCAAACTACAAGTACTCCTGAGCTAACACTAGCTCCTTTCTACTAATCAAAGTCTCATGACGGGGTAAATATAAGCATGAAATCATAATGAATGCAGAAATCTACCCGAATTATCTAGACATATCTCAAAGTACAAATCTCAATATTCTGATAAAACAAATCCTGAAAATATTTGAATATTACATCTGAAGTCCAAATCTGAATCTAGTAGTACGACAAGCCTCTAATGACTAAATATATAGAGTCACTGGGACATACACCAGCTGACTCAACTGTCTGAAATAAATGAATGATAAAACATCTACTAATGAAACAGGAAATCAGAATAGCATAAGTCCCCAAAATATGAGGACTCACCAACTGCAGAAATGTAGATGAGGTACTCGAAAAGCCACTCTCACTGCTGGGACTGAGTACCTGAACCTACATTATGAGACAATGTAGCACACAGACGTATATGTGGATCAACACTTAGGGAATGTACTAAGTATATGGGGATGCATGCAACATGTAAAATAATATCATCATAGTTTATAAAATCGTGCATGCTAAATCTAAATGGCTCACATAGCTTGAGTAATCTGAAATATGAATATGTAGATAATGAATAGTAAAACATATAATCTGAACTTCATGAGCCATTACACTTAGTTCTTAAGTTCGGATTCACTTCTTGTTCTCAAATCATGTAAGCAAGATGAAATTTGAAACTCACTCTGCATAGTAAATATTTTTATCTGAATAAACTATTTTAAGAGTGGGGGACTTCTATTTGGGAGGTTCTTCTAACCGACATGTACACCATGTGAGCATCCATAGTGTCCCATGACTAGTCCCCGTAAGGTTAGGGCTGTTTTACCCTTGCCATCGAAATAGAATAATCTCATCTCAGTGATTACAATCTCAGTCATCCACGTAGAAGTGGGAATATATGTCTCAACCTACGATGGAACGTAGTTCTAGGGTATGAAACCATAGTAACCTACCCAACTCGGTGCTAAATACTACTCCTAATCTTATGCTCAAAATCTCAAGAAAATCCACTTTAAAAGTAATCTCATGATTTATAATGAAACCAACTATAAAATCTAAAATCTCATTCTGCAAAGTGGATTTCAACTCTATTATGACAAAAAGGTCAAATCTTTCTAAATTATTTCAAAATAGTTTAATCATGGGGTGCATGTAGCGCAACAAATTCTCAAAAATAACCATCTTAAATAAGGCTTAAAGACCCATACATCAATATCATGATAAAACATATCAAAGTTCATGCTTGATAACATAAACATACATAAATCATCTTAAAATCTTGAAATTTCAGCAATATGCATAAAAATATAATCATACTCATGTAGTTCAACTTCTAAAACACTCAAAATCTCATAATCTCATGAGCAATAACATAGGGTATAAATCCGTACTTCAAATTCATAGGAAAACATGTAAAATCATATATTTTTGTAAACTAATACAAGTTTTGGGCACAAGGACGAAAGAATTGTCCTTGTTCAAACCCCACATACCTTAGATTATGAACTTTGGATGAATACTTGCTTTTAGGACTCTATTCGCGATTTTGAACGGATATTCTTGATGCTCTTGATTTGGGGATTCTAATTCTTGACTCAATTTTGAAAAGTAACGGTGGAATCTTGAGATTTCTTGAATTTTAGGATGTAACCCTAGGATGTGTTCTTGAGAGAATTGAGTAGAATGACTATATTTTGGTGTTTTGGGGGGCTTAATCTTGTGTTATGACTGAATAAAGGTGGGGAAACGACTTAATTTCCCCCTTGGACGCGAATTTTTAAAGACTGAAATTAAAATACGCCCTGTAACGCGCAGGTCTACGCACCGTGTCGATGGTGTTGACGCGATACTCAACGTGTCGCACCAAGTTAGCGTCGACTCACTGAAATTGATGTTGATAACTGAGGAAAATATTAACCAACGCGATGGGCGATGTGGCGCGCGAAGATCGCATTGGTCCACTGATTTGGGATTCCAAACATGGTCTAAACGGGGTTTGAAAAATCCAAAACTCACCCGAGATGTTCTATCAACTTGCCCACCATGAATCAACAAAGAAATCAATCATCATAAGTCAGGAAGGTCATCAAATAAATCCTTAAAGTTTGAACGTCTTAAAAATGGCTAAGTCCAAACACTTAGCCAAATTTGTAAGTGTGAGACCTCTCTTGACATGCTCTAAAGGCTTAGACAATTAGGAAATTTGGTGGGGTCTTACAATATCTCCCTCTTGGAAACATTCATCCTCGAATGTATTTAGTTAGGCTAAGAATATAGAGAAAACTAAGGATGCACAGCTAAAATAAATTGCTAAACTGACTCTACATCATTCTAAACTTTAGAGTACTTCTGTGAGTGCATGAACTCATAACAAGAATAACTAGATAGTTGAATCTTTGATTAGAAAGGGGCTAAATTTAAAGAAAAACAGTACCTTTTGCTAAATTTGAGTTTGCGGAGAAGAGATGGGAGTACTTGGCTCCATATCTGCTTCTGCTTCCCAAGTAGCGCTCTCAATTGACTGATTCCACCACAAAACTTTGACCAAGGGAACTTCTTTGCTCCTTAGTCTACGGATCTGATAGTCTAAAATCTCAACTAGATTCTCTTCATATGAATGACTGTTCTGAATATCTGAGTTCTCTAAAGGATCTACTACCATGGAATCACCAATGCACTTCTTGAGAATGGAAACGTGAAAGATAGGATGAACAACCGACAATTTTGTAGACAACTCAATCTTATAAGCTACTTTCCCAACACGTCTCAAAATTCTATAAGGGCCAACATAATGGGGACTAAGCTTTCCTTTTTTGCCAAACCTTTTCAACCCCTTCATGGGTGAAATTTTTAGATATACCAGGTCATAACCTTCAAACTCAAGGTCTCTCCTCCTGACACCTGCTTATGATTTCTGACGACTCTGAGCTATATTCAACCTTTCTCTAATCAACTTTACTTTGTCTATAGCCATAAACACTACATCAGGCCTAAACAAAGCGGCCTCACCCACTTCAAACCAATCTATGGGTAATCTACATCTCCTCCCATACAAGGCCTTAAACGGGGCCATCTGAATGCTAGAATGAAAACTATTATTATATGCGAATTCAATCAATGGCAAATGATCATCCCAAATACCCTTGAAATCAAGAGCACATGCCCTCAACATATCTTTCAAAGTTTTGATGGTCCTCTCTGCCTGGCCATCTGTCAGCGGATGAAAACTAGAACAAAGGTGAACTTGGGTACCAAGACCCTTTTGAAAAGCTCTCCAAAATTGGAAAGTAAACTGAATACCCCTATTTGAGATGATAGACAAAGAAACTTCATGCAATCTGACTAACTATTGGATATACAACTTAGCATAATCCTTAGCTGTATAAGATGTATGCACATGCAGGAAATGTGCTGAATTAGTCAACCTGTCTACAACAACCGAAATCGAATCATGACAACAATGCGAAAGAGGTAAACCAGTCACAAAATCCATATTCACCCCTTCCCACTTCCAAGTGGGGATACCAAACTCTTGCAAAGTACCACCAGGATTTTGGTGCTCTACCTTAACCTGTTGACATGTTGCACACTTTGCCACAAACTCTGCTATATCCTTCTTCATACCATTCCACCAATAGATTTACCGCAAGTTGCAGTACATCTTGGTAGCGCCGGTATGAATAGAATATCGCGTACCATGTGCCTCAACCATAATTCTCCATCTCAAATCATCAACACAAGGAATACACAGTCTATTTTGAAATATCAACACACCATATCCCCCTTGGGAGAAAACCTCTACCTTTTGGTCTTTAATATTTTGAAATCTCAACACACCATATCCCCCTTGGGAGAAAACCTCTACTTTTTGGTGTTTAACTGAATTCTTCAGTTTGACCAAACTATAATCTATGTCTTGCTTTTCCTTCACCTCTGAAACTAAAGACGAATCGAAACTACGCTGAACCCAAAAATTCCCCTCAGTTGAATCAAGCACCCTAACACCCAATCTAGCTAAATAATGTACTTCACGGGCTAATTCTTTCTTATCTTTCTCCATATAAGCCACACTACCCATAGACAACCTACTAAGGGCGTCTGCCACTACATTGGCCTTGCCCGAATGATACAACACACTCATATCATAATCTTGTAGAAAATTTAACCATCTCCTCAGACGAAGATTTAACTTTCTCTGAGTAAACACATACTATAAGCTTTTATGGTCCATAAATACATCAACATGGATACCATACAGATAGTGTCTCCAGATTTTTAAAGCAAAGACCATAGCAGCTAATTCAAGATCATGGGTTGGATAATTCTTTTCATGCGACTTCAACTGTCTAGAGGAATAGGCTATAACCTTACCTCTCTGCATTAACTCACAACCCAAACCAACTCTAGAGGCATCACAATACACCACAAAACCATCAGTACCATCAGGTAAAGATAACAATGGGGCTGATGTAAGTCGAGTCTTCAACTCGTGAAAACTCTTCTCATGGGAATATGACCACAGGAACTTAACTTTCTTTTGGGTCAGTCTCGACATAAGAGACGCAATAGACTAGAAACCTTCAACAAAATGGTGGTAATAGCTGTCTAGACCTAAGAAACTCCTAATGTCTGACAGAGAGATAGGTCTAAGACAATTCTTAACATCTTTTGTCTTTTGGGTATCAACTCTAATGGCCCCGGCGATACAATATGAACAAGAAAATAGACCGATCTTAGCCAAAATTCATACTTACTAAATTTGGCGAACAATTGATGATCTCTAAGAGTTTCCATGAGAATTGTAAGATGATCTTCATGGTCGTTCTCACTACGGGGGTACACAAGAATATCATCTATGAACACTATGACAAATATATCTAGATATTGTTTGAACACTTGATTCATAAGGTCCATGAAGGCTGCTGGAGAATTGGTTAGCCCGAAAGACATGACTAGAAACTCAAAATAACCATAATGGGTTCTGAAGGCTGTCTTGGAAATATCACACTCCCTTACTTTGAGCTGATGATAGCCGGATCTAAGGTCTATCTTTGAGAAATAACTTGCACCTTGGAGTTGATCAAATAAATCATCAATTCTAGGAAGAGTGTATTTATTCTTGACCGTGACCTTATTCAGCTGACAAAAGTCAATGCACATACACAAAGAACCATCTTTATTTAGTACGAATAGGACGGGTGTGCCCCATGAAGAAACACTAGGCCTTATTAATCCTTTATCTAGAAGATCTTTGAGTTTCTCTTTCAACTCCTTAATCTCTTCGGGAACCATGCAATATGGGGGAATGGAAATAGGTTGTGTATCGGGAAAAAGGTCAATTCCAAATTCTATCTCTCTATCGGGAGGTACCCCTGGGAGATCTTCTGGAAAAACATCAGGAAACTCATTAACTATATTGACTGACTGAATAGTTGGAACCTCAGACTTAGTGTCTTTAAATTGAACTAGATGATAGATACAACCTTTAGATATCGACTTCCTAGCTTTAAGATAGGATATGAAATGACTCTTGGAAGATACTGAATTGCCTGACCACTCAAAAACTGGTTTATCTAGAAACTGAAATTTCACCACACAGGTGCGACAATCTATACAAGCATAAAAAGAATGGAGCCAATCTATACCAAGGATAAGATCAAAGTCGACCGTCTCTAACTCTATCAAATCTGCAAATATGACCTTATGAAGAATAGTAATAGGACACTTTTTGTAAACTTGCTTAGCAACAATTGACTCAACTACTGGGGTAGAAACCAGGATAGGCTCAGGGATATTTTCAGAACTTATCTCAAAATTCACAACGACCAATGGGGTCACATAAGAGAAACCTGACCCAGGGTACAACAACATATAAACATCAAAGTGAAATACACAAAGCATACTAACAACATCTGGAGAGTCCTTCTTCTCCTGGTGGAATGGTAGAGCATAGAACCTATTCTGGAGCTGACCGCCACCAGTACTAGATGAGGCACCCAGAGGAGGGGCTGGATGGGTTAAAGGAGTTGGGGCACTGTTAACCTGAGTCTGGGGATGGACATATCTATTTCCCTGTCTAGCATGCGAGCTATATCTAATACTGTGACCCTTCTTTCCACAAACATAACAACCTTTCTGACCCTACAAACATCTACCTCCATAATCCTTACCACACTTGGCGTATGGGGGACGATTAGGCTTCCCACTTGCATTGTTCTAAGATTTGGACATAGAAGACTTACCCCATTGATCCTGTCTATTTTTTAGTGCGGGAGAACTGGATGATGAAGGTACGAGAATAGATGACTGATTCTGAAACTACAAATGATTTCATCCTTCAGACCTGTTCTGACCATAACTAAACTGCCCTGTTCTAGCCTTCTTGTTGTCTCTCTCTCTTTTCTTTGCCTTTTCTACCTCAATCTGCTAAGTGCATCATCAATCTAGAAAGGTCCATATCTTAGTTGAGCATAGTAGTCCTACTCTTCTTAATCGCCAACCCAGACACACAAGTCACAAACTTACTTATGCTTTCCCTAGAGTCAGCCATCTGATCAGGGGAATACTTAGACAACTAATTGAACTTGAGGTAATACTCCTTCACTGTCATAGAGCCTTGCCTCAGGTTCATGAACTCCTCTATCTTATTTTCCCTCATTTGAAGTGGGAAAAACTTGTCTAATAATGCATCCTAAAATACCTGCCAAGTCATGGGAGCTACATTCTCCCCTCTATTCTTCCTCTACATCACTACCCAATCATAAGAAATATATTTTAGCCCATAAAATGCCAACTATACACTCTCTTCTTCAGAAACATGAATAATTTGGGTGATCTTCTTCACCTCCTCCAGATACAACTTTGGGTCCTCACCTACTTTTGACCTAAAGAATTCAGGCGGGTTCATCCTTACAAAGTCACGAAGTCTGGCTGCGGCCGTATCACACCCTTGCTGATACAAAACATCAACATGATTATTGGCTTGCACAGTAGCAGTCACAACATGGGCTAACATCTGAAAAGCAACCCAAAATTCAGCATGCAACATATTCTCATTTAAGGAGTCTGCGGCCTGAGGTGGCTAGTTATTATTTCTATGGGAATTGGCTCTGCGAGTAGAAATATTCTATCATAAAACATCATGAGTTAATAGTATATAAAGATAACTATAAGCACAATAGATCATGAAAAAAAAAGAATTGTTCCTAACACGCTTCATAGCCCCTTGTTCATAGATGTGGCGCGCTTCACACCGATGATCAAGACTCTACGTAACATGGCTTGTCAGACTCCCTAGGACTCTCTATACCTTAGGCTCTGATTTCAAGTTTGTAACGCCTCAAATCAAGTTCTCGGGATGCAACACGGTACCTCGAACTACAAGTAGTCATGAGCTAACATTGACTGCTTTCTACAAATCAAAGTCTCATTAAGGGGTAAATATAAGCATAAAATCATAATGAATATGGAAATCTACCCAAATTATCTAGACATGTCTCAAAGTACAAAACTCAATAGTTTGATAAAACAAATACTGAAAATATCTGACTATGACATCTGAAGTCCAAGTCTGAATCTAGTAGTCCGACAAGCCTCTAATGACTAAATATAGAGAGTTACTGGGACATACCCCAATTGACTCAACTGTCTGAAATAAATGAATGATAAAACATCTATAAATGAAACTACAAATTGGAATAGCATAAGTCCCAAAAATATGAGGACTCATCAACTGCAAGAATGTAGATGAGGTACTCAAAAAGTCACTATCACTGCTGGGACTGAGCACCTGAATGTACATTATGAGATAATGTCGCACACAAACTTATATGAGGATCAACACTTTGGGAATGTATTGAGTATATGGGGATGCATGCAATATGTAAAATACTATCATCATAGTTTATAAAATCATGCATGCTAAATCTAAATGGCTCACATAGCTTGAGTAATCTAAAATCTGAATATTTAGGTAATGAATAGTAAAACATATATTCAGAACTTCATGAGCCATTACACTTAGTTCTTAAGTTTGGATTCACTTCTTGTTATCAAATCATGTTAGCAAGATGAAATCTGAAACTCACTCTGCATAGTAAATATTTTTATCTCAATAAACTATTTTAAGAGTGGGGGACTTCTATTTGGGAGGTTATTCTAACCGACATGTACACCATGTGAGCATCCATAATGTCCCATGACTAGCCCCCGTAAGGTTAGGGTTGTTCTACCCTTGCCATCGGAATAGAATAATCTCATCATAGTGATCACAATCTCAGTCATCCACATAGAAGTGGGAATAAATATATCAACCTACGGTGGCACGTAGTTTTGGGGTATGAAACCGTAATAACCTACCCCACTCGGTGTTAAATACTACTCCCAATCTTATGCTCAAAATCTCAAGAAAATCCACTTTAAAAGTAATCTCATGATTTATAATTAAACCAACTATAAAATCTAAAATCTTATTCTGTAAAGTGGATTTCAACTCTATTATGACCAAAAGGTCAAACCTTTCTAAATTATTTCAAAATAGTCTAATCATGGGGTGCATGTAGCATAATAAATTCTCAAAAATAACCATTTTAAATAACCCTTAAAGACCCATATATCAATATCATGATAAAACATATCAAAGTTCATGCTTGATAACATAAACATACATAAATCATCTTAAAATCTAGAAATTTCAGCAATATGCATAAAAATATAATCATACTCATGTAGTTCAACTTATAAAACATTCAAAATCTCATAATCTCATGAACAATAACATAGGGTATAAATATGTACTTTAAATTCATAGGAAAATATGTAATATCATATATTTTTGTAAACTAATACTAGTTTTGGGCACAAGGACAAAAGAATTGTCCTTGTTCAAACCCCACATACCTTAGATTATGAACTTTGGATGAACACTTGCTTTTGGGACTCTATTCATGATTTTGAACGGATATTCTTGATTCTCTTATTTTGGAAATTCTAATTCTTGACTCAATTTTTAAAAGTAACGGTGAAATCTTGAGATTTCTTGAATTTTGGGTTGAAATCCTAGGATGTGTTCTTCAGAGAATTGAGTGGAGTGACTATATTTTTGTGTTTTGGTGGCTTAATCTCGTGTTGTGACTGAATAAAGGTGGGGCGAAATGACTTAATTTCCCCCTTGGACACGGATTTTTAAAGACTAAAATTAAAATATGCCTAGCGACCGTAGGTTGACACGCCGTGTCGATAGTGTCGATGCAATACTCGACGCATCGCGCCAAGTTAGTGTCAACTTACTGGAATTGAAACTGATAACTGGGTATAATATTAACCAACGCGATGGGCGACTCGGTGCGCCAAGATTGCATTGGTCTACTGTTTTGGCACTCCAAACATGGTCTAAACGGGGTTCAAAAATCCAAAACTCACCCGAGATGTACTATGAACTTGACCCATCACAAATCAATAAAGAAATCAGTCATCGAAGGTCAATAAGGTCATAAAATAAATACTCAAAGTTAAAAGGTCTTAAAAATGACTAAGTCCCAACACTTAGCCAAATTTCTAAGTGTGAGACCTCCCTTGACATGCTCTAAAAGCTTAGACAACGAGGAAATTTTGTGGGGTATTACACTTGCAAGTCTAGGTATGACAATACCCTATTTTTTATGTTCTCGAAATTATTAAGAAATAAATAACTTTTTGAAGAAGATGTTGTTTAAAGAATCTTAAACTAAGCTTAAGAGAGTTAGATGGTTACCCGAAGAAGGCATGAGTCAGATAACTCATTGCCCAAAATTGTGATTTACCGACACAAGTTTATATTACCCAAAAGGGAGATTGTATGATGACAACAGCCCTGTGGCGTAGTAGATAAATAAATACTCCAAACCTTGCGGCAAACTTAGGTTAGGGGCTTGGCCGCCGAGTTAAGGATGGATTCCATATAGCCCGTGGATTTGAAGATTTGTAGGGTGTACCATCTATCTCACAAGTAAGATAAAGAGTAGAGTCATGAATTGCAGAATGTGTTTTGAAGGTCTCATATTATGCCCATGTGTTTTCAACTATTTCAAGATGATATATGATTTATGAAATGCTCTCACCTATGTTTTATAAAAATACATGTTTTGTTTTTTGATTATTCTTAGTACCAGTATATATGTATTAACCCCCTTCCTCTCAGGATCTGAGGCACAACCCCGAGGTTCTGTTTCAGTAATAGACTCGAGTGTGTTCAAAGTTGCAGTGGTGAGCGTTCTCTATTTTGGAAGGCCTAATTTCCTTCAGAGTTTGTTGTTTTCTTCTATTTTATGGTCTACTGGGAACCTAGTCCCAATGTTATCTCAGACTTATGATGGTCATTGTAATCTTAGAAATTTCACAGACGGTTGTCACATATTTAGAATATTTAGAATTTCTCTTTTAAATTGTTCAAGTTTATGAGATTGACCATGTTTCCATAATGATTTATATTTCCGCATATTTTTATTATTATATGAGCATTGTGCATGATTACCAGAAGTAGATGGGCGCCCGACCCTCCATGGTTTGGGATGCTTTTTATGGCCAGGGCCCCAGCTCGGGTCATCACAAACTTGGTATCAGAGCACGGTTCATCACAAACTTGGTATCAGAGCACGGTTCATGGTCCCAGGATATTTGTAAAATCATTTCTAGTAGAGTCTTGCTTATGGGTGTGTTGTGCACCACACTTATAATCAAGAGGCTACCGAGCATTTAGGAGTTGTTTTCCATTCTTTCATACTCTAGTTCGTGCTATAGAGTCATCCATAAGAAAGTTATCCAAGTTAATTCCTCTTTCTAATTTCATGGGTCATGCCTTATTGTCGAGGTGATACAAGCCTAAGAGTCTAGCTCACCCAGCTATGTGGTTCTCCCTGATTGAGTAATCCAAAAAAGTTATGAGATAGCATAAGGACTTAAGACCAGTCCAGTAGTGCTTCAGGGTGTATTCATTCGGGAGTATACCTTTATCTTGATTAAAATATGCTTTCCAGCCTGAGGTACGAAGTGTATTCAGTCTCCTTTAATAAAAATTCTTGTTCGGGATGTGATATTTAAGGATAATGATGTGTAACAGAATGCTGGAATTGTATTTCCACCCGAATAGTAGTATATGTTAAAGTTTCATGACCTATTGTTAGTGAGATGGTCTAGAAGTTGGTGACATGAAGTCACAAGGTTAGCAGTCAGAGTGAGGGTGACATTTGCATAAATAAATAGTTTTAGTTGTATAGTCGTGGATTGAGGAGTAGGTTGGCATTGTATAGTGATAGACTAATATGGTATAATGATAGACTAATGTGCAACAATATTTGTAGATTGTATGGTAGTCTGTGAAGGAAGATACATGATATGATTATTATTTATTCAGAATAGGGAAGGATCACAGAATGGATGGTTATGGTGGTTGTAGAAATCATTTATAAGATATGAATGAAAAGGGGTAGATTAGTTAATAAGTTGTAAGTAGAGACTCATTAGTTTTATTGAATTGAAGATTTAAATGGGTTATATTTCAAGATTAAGATCAACTAAACCAATCAGGTGACTTTACCCCTTTGATGGTCTTTTATTTAGTAGTGGATTTTGAGTTGTAATAGTGGGGTTATGGCGGGGTTGTGATTGCAGGTAGTAGCTAAGTGAAGTGAAGTATTTGGGTTGATTTCCCAATTTGATGGACTAGTGTAGTGTAACGCCCCAAAAATCTGTCCCAAGACGTCACACGGTGCTTAGGGTCCCAAGTGATCCCAAGCTAACCCTTCTACTGGCATACTTACAAACAATTGAATAAAATACATACATCTGAACAAAATCAGAGGAAACATAAATACTCTTCTGAACTAGATCAATACAAATCTGATTTTATAAGATTACAACTTTGCTATTACAAACAAAACAGAAATAAAATACATTAACACTACTAACTGTCTATGAAGTCTCTACTAGTACTGACTATAGGTAGCCGGGTCATGACTCCCAACTATCCCAATTCAATACGACTGAATAAATAAAATACAATACTTCTCAAATTGTATAACTGACTCGAGCCCTTGAATCAAAAGGACTCATCACCTGCTGACTGGGAGCTGCAAGCTGTCTGAATATGTTATGTGTGCTACAGTTGAACTGGTACCTACATTATGAGACAATATAGCACATAGTCATATATGTGGATCAGTACTTTGAGGATGTACTGAGTATATGGGGGCGAATGCATTAGTAAAACATATATCATAATCATCATTTATAAAATAATACCTCATAGTTTATAAATCATGCATGCTAAAGGTAAATGACTCACATGGATCGAGTAAATCTGAAATCTGAAATCATGAATAATAAAGAACATATTCTAAATCTTGTGAGTCATTACACTTAGTTCTAAAATCTATATTCTGCTCTGATCTCATAACACTTATGCTAAGTGAAAAGGACTCACCTTTTTAAGTCTGAAAAACAAAAAGCTAAAATCTGTAACTAAAATCTCAAGAAAAGTAATATCTGAATAATATGCAACCCTTTACACTTTGTTTCAGAAAACTTTTGGACTTAGGGACTTGGGTTTTGGGAACTTGGAAAAATCTTAAAACAATAACTTTCAAAACATATACCTTTATATTAAGGAGAACATGGGACTTCTTTTAAAACATAGGGATTATAGAACTTTGGGAATTTGGACACACAAAGACTTGGGTTTGGGAACTTTAAGACTATAAAACTTTGGAGACTTGGAAACTCGGGATACTTTGGAGTTTCTGCTGACCGACATAAACCATGTGAGCTGACAAGGAGTCCGACTTCTTTCCCATGTTGAGGAGAGTTGTTCTACCCATGCCATCGGAATAGAACCTTAAATTTAGTGATACCTTTCTTAACCCACTTGGGGTAAATAATAATCCTATGGTGGCTCGTAGTTCTTGGGCATAAGATCTCAAAATCATACCCAACTCGGTGCTAAATACTACTCCCATACCTAAGCTCAGAACTTTAGGAAAATCTACTTTAAATAATACAAGAATATATAATGGAAGCCAACTATGCTTCACTTAGCTTTAAATCATAACTCATGAATCTTGTGAATTTCTAACTTAGCTTGGGATCAAAGAGCATTCTTTCAAAACATCAAAAGGCTTGTTTATTAAATCATGCTAATAGCACAAGCTTCATGAAACATCAAATTCATACTTGACTCTCAAGCTTATATATAAATGTACTCAAATGACCACAATCTCATAGTAAAGCTTAAATCTTGACATTAATCTTAGAAGGACACTTGGAATTATCAATTCATTGTAGGAATGTGCAAGTAATAGAATAAACTCTCAAATTCAAACATAATTAAGTGAAATAACATGCAATTTCAAGGCTTGAGCAACTTAGAAATTCATAAACTTGAATTAGAGTAAAATTGGGCAAAACACTACTTGTAAACATGAAATTCTTTAATAAAATCAATTCTTTGGGAACAAGAATGGAAGGATTGTTCTTGTTCAAACACCACATACCTTAATAGACTTGGTTGGACGTAGATAATTTGACTTTGAAACCCTAGGAGATGATCTTGAATGTTTTCTTGAGATTCTTGAATTGTTAAAAGATTGGACTTGTAAGCTTGATTGAAAGAATCCTTTTAGAGAACTTTGAATTTGGAACTTAAATTCTTGATTCTTGAGAGATGACACTTGGATTTTGTTCTTGGGAAGAGGGGAAGGGTTTTGATTTTTTTACTGACTTCATAGGGTTAAGAAAGAGGAGTTTATGTGATTAATATATCATTAAAATGTTTAGAAGTGATTAGGGATGGTTTAGGGGTGTCAAATGACTTAGTTTCCATTGGAATAACTCAAAAAAGAAATGTACAGGTCATTGTTCCATGGGGTTTGTGTCGCACAAGCTATGGCAAACTTTAAGGTTTGCATCGCACTCCCTATGGCAAACTTTACAGTTTGCGTCGCACTCCCTATGGCAAACCCTTTCTAGTGAATGTTTGCGATTTGTTAGGCGATGCACACCCCTTTGCAAAGCCATAACTTTTCACTCGGGTATCGTATTGTGGAAAAATTGGTATCATTGGAAAGCTAATTCAATTATCTACAATTTTTTGGGTCTTGAGATGAAAAATTCCATATATATAAAAAGTTATACAAGTTTAAAGTCGACCCTTGTAGAATCGAATATCAAATATAGGATGAATCAAATGATCTTAGATCAACTTAGCTCTAAGTGATTCCTATGAATATTTTTAACTTTAAGAGCACTTCAAGCATGAGGTTACAGATCATGAAACTTGTATTCACATGGGAGTCACTAGTATTATAGCTTATACACATAAGAATGATGGTTCATAGACTAGCCCGAAAATGTGGGGTATTACATGTAGTATGCAGCATGCTTTACCGGTGGTATATATAATTGAGGATAGACAACAGGATTGAACTTTAGACGTGGATTTTAGGTGTGGAGTGTAGTGGTGAGAATAATAACTTAAGATTAATGATGCATGTTTTGTGGAGTAATTAGCAGGCTTGATGTGATGTGCAAAATGGCCTAGGATGATAATTTATGAAAAGTTTAATTAGTAATCATAAGGTATATGTGTACATGAGGACTAGTGTTAAAATGATGAATTATGGTTGAATCATTAAGTGAATAAGAACATTAGTATTTGGAAATAAGTTGAACCCCTGGTAGCAGGTTGCTAAATAAAGTTTTATGTGTATAAGTTTTTTGTGTACCTAGATCTATTCTTGAATCTTGTAGTATGGAAAAGTCTGAGAAGTTTTTGTATGGTGCTCTTTAGATTTGAATTGAGAAAAAAAATATAGGTAGGCAATATGCGCCCTTGGTATAGTCTTACAGATTTTGTGAGGTTGTAGGTTATGTGATTAGAGGTGTAATAATAGCATTCCAAGGAAATTAAAGATAGTACATTAAGTATTCCAAAGTGTGGGTGTCTATGCCCATGAAAATGTTAGTCATAAGTTGATGACTTTGTGAGTTAGAAGATATTAAAATTAGTATCCCTGAAAGGGGATGTCCTAGAAAAAATTTAATGTTTTTGTATTAAAGATTAATTAGAGAAGTTTGTGTTCATAATACTGATACCTCCTTTTATGATAAAGAGCGCGAATACATACGCTCATGAGAGTTAGAGTTGTAGGGTGATGACTATAGAGGCTAGCAAAAGCTAAGAGTAGAATTTATGAAAAACAAGGCCTTCAGAGTATAGTTGTTTAGAGAGAATTTAGAGTTTAAGTTTGTGGTGATGTCTCTTTTATGTTGAGAGTTGTGGCTATAGATTTGATAAGGGGATATTTTCATAAGTCTAGGATTGTGACTTTTATCTAAGGGGGAGATGGTAAATTAAGAAAGTTCCTGAATGTTCTTGGTGTGGCAAGTTACGGGGAGGAACCATGATAAACCTAATTCTACTCAAGTATAATCCTCCTACTTCAATTTAGGAGATTATTCTGCTAATGTCCTACGTCGTGTGTTCAAGTGATTTCTATGCCTATGGTTCGAGTTCTCTATGGACTTATGTTTATGATTTGACCTCCAAACTAGAAGCAATAATGTCTCTCAGTAATCCAATCTTTTATGTATTCTAGTTATATGTTCGTTGCTCATGATCCATGAAAATCTATGTCTGTCATCATGCTTGGTCCTAAGAAAATATGTTTCTATATGTCACCAATTCATCCTATATTGGGTTTATCCAAAGTTATAAAGTTTATGCAAACATATGGCAAATCTCAATTTCTTGAATGAGGAGCAACCGCTTCAAGCGGCAATCTTTGTCTTAGTTGTAATGTAATATCCTGTAGAATTATCAACTCACTACAACTCTTGGTTAGATGTGTGGAGAGTGTACAATCTAATTTTTTTCTAATTGTTAAAAGACTTAGTCACATTCTGATCTCCTAATCTTTGATGATTTTATTTTCAACCTTCTTGTCCTTAGAATGTCGATTTGTAAGTTGATTCATGATCGGGGGTGTCAAGGATACATCTCGAGTAAGTTTCGGAAATTTCAGACAAGCATAAGGGCATGTTTGGAAGTCCAAAGTAGTAGCTGCATGAGATTAGCGCGTGACGCACACTCCAATCCACACCTGGGGTAGCATGTGATTGAGCATGTGGCGCATGCTCCATTTCAAAATTCCAGAGAGTGCAATGCACACTCCTCAAAAACTTTCAGCTTCCAGTTATGTTTTCCAGGGCATTTGTGTCAATTCCACCCACTTTAATTCCACTTTTGTTCCCCGATATGGTATGTCCTAAGTACTCATACTATGTTGTGTTTATGCTAGAGATTCTCTTTACTTGCAATACAGATACTTGAATATGAAGTAATTCTTGTCTATTCTATCATGTCTTCACCTTATGTCCCTTCTTGAGTAGTGCAATAAGTATAAGTTATGGTTTGACATGATGTGTGTGCTCGGGTCCATCAATGACCCTCCGTATGTTAGAGTGATGGTGGTTGTGGAAGCATAGTAATGTGTTAGGTAAGGGAGTAAATGTTCTTGAAGGTGAAAATTTGATGTGATTCTCGATCTAAGGTTATAGGTGAAAGGGAAAAGAAGGAGATGAACTTTTGTTGTGTGACATAGCTAAGAAGGAGAAATATGGCGAAAATAATTTTTAGAGTGATTGAATTTGTTGGTTTTAGTAGGGGAATCCATGTGGTGGTTGTAGTAAGTATTAGGCTTGAATGTTTTGATTGATGAAAACACAAACCTATGTACCATGTGGTTAGTATTCTTTGAATTAAGACTTGAGGTTGTTGGATTATAGTGTTGAGGTGAGGTGATTTCTTAATGTGATGTAGAGTGCAGGGTCCCGTAGTTTAAATTAGCACCTCTTTTCTCCGAGTTAGGCTTAAACATAGAAGTATTTTACGATGGGACATAAATACTTGGGGTTAGATGTGTTACGGTGGAATTGTAAGTTGGAAATGATGATGTTGATTAATGTTGGGGTATAGAAAAGTAGTGTCTCTAAGTTTAAGTCTTTTCATTGTATTTTGTAAGATGAAGAATGTTAATATTCTTATATCCCGCTAGAATCTTATCTCATGTCTTGTACCAATCTTCGTTGGGCTGAGAACTCTTAGGAAAGATTCATGTCTTACAATGTTTTGATCATGTGCCATAAAACACATGCCAAGATCATGCTGATGTCAGGTTTCGTTATCTCAGGTTTTGTACTTATTCACTTCCGTAGGGGTTATCATGAAGATCGTGTGATTACTTTGCATATTTTTGTTGAGGAAAAATGTTCAAATTAATATTACGTTCTTTATTCTACACTTTTAGAGCTTCAAGAAGTCCCTACCCATCTTTTACGGAGGAGTGATCCCAAGGGGGAGATAATGTAACACCTCGTACTTTCGGGCTAGAATCTAGACCTTCATTCCTACGCATATAGACCCGAACTAGATGATTCCTTGTTAATATATGTGTGGTGATAAATACTATAGTGTTAGAATACCTTTGAATATGAATTGAGATCACCAAAATCCCCTAACTCTAAGACGAGTTGAAAACATTTCTACTGAATAAGTTTTAGTGGATGTTTAAACTTGGGTCAACTTCCATCGATCATAACATCTTGTATATAATTAATTAGAGGGCGTACTATCTATAAAATGAAAGGTGTTCGAATCAGATTTCCAATGATACCAATTTGTCGTAAATCCGATACCCGAGCGAAAGGTTATAGTTATTTTTGTGAGTGAGGCGGTGAGGTCATGCAATAAGCATGCGACGCACTCTCTAGTCCACCCCTGAAAATTTCAGCTTTCAACTCCGCGTCCAAAGGGGTATTTGGGTCATTTTCCACCCCTATTTAGCTCCAAAAACATGAGATTCAGCCCCAAATAACCAAAATATTCTCACTTTCCCTCAAATTCTCTCAAGAACAAGCCCTAGGATTTCCAATCCAAGATTCAAGTCTCAATGAATTCACCACAATTTTTTAGATCTGAAAATCTAAGGTACGTGGTACTATCCTAAACCTCATGGGCATCAATTTACAGTTTTTAAACTTGATTTAACAAGTATATATGTATACATACGAAATTGGTTTCAAAATCTTGATGAATACGTATTGGAAATCCTATGATTTGATGAAGTTTTGTAGAAATTGTAAATTTATGTTTAAAACTCGAATTAATTTTGTGTGATTATATGATATTAGAATTGTGAAGTTAAATGAGAGCATGGGATCTGAAATTACCTCTTTTAATATGAAAAATCCTTGAATTGTACATGTCGTAGATTGATTTTGCGAATTGCTAAAGGTTGGGGTCTGTTGGTGAATTGATATGTACAATTGTACCGCTTTATGAGAAAATGAGAGGTTGTTTTTTTTTTTTTTTAAATATTGGGAATTTAATGAGAGCATGAGACTTGTGATTTTCTCTTTTACTACAAATTTCATTGGATTTACATATTGCGAATTGAATTTACAAACTGTTGAAAGCTTGGGTCTGATGATAGATTATTTCGGATGAATTGTACTGGTTGTTTTCATAAAGTAATGAAAAGAGTGTTTTTAGTTATATAACGATCATGATTCTTATTTAGAATGGTTTTGAAGTGATTGAAAAAGGGTGACCACCGCAGAATAAATATTGAGAATGGTTTGATTTTTCAACTGTTTTGAAATATGAACTTTTGTTCAAATAGTAGATCTTTTGGGTGGTCTATAAACATCTTTTGAAATAAGATGAGGGCAGTAGACATGTCTAACATGACTTGCAAGTTTGGGTATGACGATACCCTATATTTGATGTGCTCGAAAATATTAAGAAAGAAATAACTTTTCGAAGAAGATATGATTTAATGAATCTAAAACTGGGCTTAAGAGAGTTAGATGGTTACCCAAAGAAAGCACGAGTCAGATGACTCATTGCTCGAAATCGTGATTTGCCGACACGGGTTTATATTACCCAAAAGGGAGATTGTACGCTGGCGATGGCCCTGTGGCGTAGTACATAAATAGATACTCCAACCCTTGTGAAAAACTTGGGTTGGGGGCTTGGTCACTGAGTTAAGGTCGGATTCCATATAGCCTGTGGAATCGCAGATTTGTAGAGTGTACCATATAGCTCAGAAGTAAGATAAAGAGTAGAGTCATGAATTGCAGAATGTGTTTTGAAGGTCTCATATTATGCCCATGTGTTTTCAATATTTCAAGATGATATGTGATTTATGAAATTCTCTCACCTATGTTTTATAAAAATAAATATTTTTTTTTGGATTGTTCTGTGTACCAGTACATATGTATTAACCCCCTTCCTCTCAGGATCTGAGGCACATCCCTCGGGTCCCGTTTCAGCAATAGACTCGAGTGCGTCCAAAGTTGCAGTAGTGAGCCTTCTCTATTTTGGAAGGCCTGATTTCCTTCAGAGTTTGTTGTTTTATGATATTTTAAAGTCTACTGGGACCTTGTCCCAGTGTAGTCTCAGACTTAAGATGGTCATTGTAATGTTAGAGATTTCGCAGACGGTTGTCACATGTTTAGAATATTTAGAATTTTCCTTTTAAATTGTTCAAGTTTATAAGATTGACCATGATTCCGTAATGATTTATATTTCCGCATCTTTTCATTATTATATGAGTATTATGCATGATTACTAGAAGTAGAAGGTAGCTCGACCCTCCATGGTTTGGGATGCTCGTTACGGCCAAGGCCCCAGCTCAAATCGTGACAGTAACATGATTTTCTGAGAAATAGAAATGGAAAATGGTAAATTTAATATTATTGCTTAATAACACTTATTTCAAATACAACCTTTCAATCTCCTTACAAATATCATCACAATATTTCGCCAGATATGGCCGTTTTAAAATATAATAATAACTAATTTTCAATCTCCTTATTCATTCTAATATTTCAACAAAAAGTTTTCATTTTAATTAACTTGAACTTAAAATTGTTTGATCTAACATCCCAGTACAATCCAATCTCATCACCAATTTTCAATCCAGGATTTGCAAACAAATTCTTACAGATAATTGCACACTCCTTACTAGGCTTCATCATCTGAATATAAGCGGTTCCCCTATTTTTAGGTTTTGCCGCTTCGGTGATATCCCATAGTTCTACATATTACTTGTTTCCTTTCTTTACACGTTCAACCATATCTTTCATCCAGTGCTTAAAAATGTGCTTTTTAATATCCCCAAACGAAAGCACCAATCTCTGAACAGACTTTTCAAAGTCCGTGATGACTTTGTTTGTGGTCCATGGATTTTATACATTCAGGATTGGGGCGGGATTGACGTCTTGTACTACTTCTTCTGTTTTTTATTGGGATGAAATTGTCCATGAAAGTCTTCTTCCTGATAATAATAATAATAGAAAAAAGTGTTTGATGATTTTTTACAATGTTAAGCAAAGATGAATAGAAATTTATAGGGATATTTTGGTATTAAATTTGGAAAGTGTATGACACTATAAATTACTTTCTTAATAAAGTTTTTGTATAAGATTACATAATTTAGATCAAATTCTTTATTTGTATAAATTTGTACACCAATTTAAAGAAATATTACTAGAAACCAATTTAATGTCTTTCCAATTCTGATCAGTCATATTTTAAAGTTTTCTGGACAGTCAAATTTTAGTTTGTCATATTAGAAATTAATTTAATGTCTTTTCAAATTCTAGTCAGTCATATCTTGAATTTTTCTGGCTAGTCAAATTATGGTCTGTCATATTAGCAATTAATTTATTATCTTTCCAATTCTGGCCAGTCATATTTTGAATTTTGCTTGTCACTTTTATACTACTACTACTACTTTATTTGATATATTACGTCCACAAGTAATTTTATATAATTGAATTTATAGTATATAATAATTAATTGATTATAATAAATTAGATTACACTAATGATTAATAATATGACTAAATAATAGGAAATACATCAGTATAGGAGCTAATTACTCCCTCAAACATTAGTTTTCAAAATTACACTTTCTACCACTTAAAAAGTGAGCCGGGGGTCTATCGGAAACAACCTCTCTACTTCTTCGGAGGTAGCGGTATGGACTGCATACATTTTACCCTCCCCAGACCTCACTATGTGGGAATATACTGGGTTGTTGTTGTTGTACCACTTAAAAAGTGTCTAGATACATTTGTCACGACCCAAAATCCAAGAATCATGATGACACTTGTCTCGGCAAACCTTGACAAGTAAGCCTATCACCCAAACCAACACACAGGGAGGGAAAGACAATAATAACCCCAACGTAAGACTTCTAGAACAAAGATGAACTACACAAGTATAATAAATGCGGAAAGAAACATAACAATGCAGCCATAACTCCCAAAATCATGAGTTAATAGTATAAGAATGTATCTAATACAACCAGAAACCGTTGAAGTACATAAGATATCCAAATACAAGAGAAACTTTGTCTCTGGAATGAAAGTAAATATATAGTCCATAGATAAAGGTAGTAGAAGAGATTCAGACGCATAAAAATCATCAAATACCTTAAAAGCTCCAATTGTTGCCCGAGTCAAGCAGCGTGGGGCGCACCCAAACCCGGATTTACATCGAAAGGGTACAGTATAAGTGAGTATGCCTTGTTTATACTTAGTAGGAATCATAGGCCGAACGAGTAATGTAGAAATTAAAGTACACAAAATACACACTAAGGCACGTCACCTGCAATTAAAAAATGTCCCACAATGGTAAACCACTTGCACTAAAATTTTAATATATCATAAATGCAACAACAACACAGTAAGTATAACATTATTATACACTATATCACATACAAGTATAAATAGAGGAGAACATGTATATACATGATAGTCAAGTATCAATAAAAGGATGCAGAGCAAGTATACATATAACCAATCAATATGAAATTTCAATCACAATATCAACACAATAAAGTAAATGCAATGTATAGGATAATGACGCTGATGATAATGAGGTTAGCACACATCTTGGGATTGGCATACAACTTGAGATTGGCACACAACCTATGGAACACAGCCCAAGATTGACTCACAACCTAAAAATTAGCACATGGCCTAAAAATTGGCACATAGCCTGAAAATTGGCACACAACTTCCCCTTATACCTCCAATATCCACTCATCTTCCCCGACATAATTCTTCGAAGAAGTTCCATAATATCCAACATCCACCACCATCATTCAGTATTTCCAGTGTTACAAAAGAACATACATAGCATAAGACATAAATCAAGTACACATACATGGCAACAAGTAAATAATAAGCTGATGTGTGAGCAGATACTAACACATTTGAGGATTTTAACTTAGAATAATTGCAAATTTTTAAGCAACTTTTGTCATTTTTGATTTTTTTCTATTTGATATTGCAGTAAAAGTCAAGATGCAAGAGAACCAACAATAATGAAAGTAAAAGAGTTAATTTCTGAGCAAGTAGAGAGGGAAGTATAGCTGACGACTTGTCTGATAAGTCGTCATCCTTGTAATAAGCTATCAGAGTTGTCGTCAGCCTTATACAGAGAATGAGCTTTAGCTGGAATTCGTGATGACATCTGTGATAGACCATCAGAAGTGTGATAAGCCGCCAGGCTCGTCGTTAGGCTTAGGTAGGGAATGGGATTTGAAGTGAAGAAGCGACGACAATTCTGATAAGTCGTCACATGTTTGATAAGCTATCACGTCTCATCGTTAACCTAAGGCAGAGATTTTCAAAAGTGAAGAGGAGCTGCCGATATTCCTGATAAGTCGTCAGACTCCTGATAAGCCGTCACACACATCGTCGCCTGTCTGAGAAAATATTGTGATCTATGATTTTGTTTCCATAATTAGGCTGAAGTATTTAAAGCATATGTTAGGGTTTTATAATGGAGGGCGAAACTTCTTGAACTTATTAAAAAGGAAAAGACACCTCATTTTGGGGCTAAAAAACTTAGAATTCAATTTTCAACTCTTTGATTTGGTTGTGGGAATTTTCTCTTGAACTTAGAAGATAATCAACTTCAGACGTCATCTTTTGTAAGTTTAATTACTTTGAATGATGAATATAATTGTTGGTATCTCTTTTTTTCTCATATGGAACTAAAACCCACAACTAGGGTTGTAGGATCTATGATTATTCCTCCATGGATTTAATAATTGGCTAGGGTTTGAGTGATCATAGAGACAACTTGATAATTCCTTTGTTATGATTGTTATTTATTAGTTGCAAACAATAGATCCCTCCCTATGTTGATTTGGTCGAACTAAGAAATAAACTAAAGGTAGCGAATTATCAACAAGGATTTGGGAAGGTTAAGTTCCCATCTAATGATTAATGTTGTAACAAGATTGATCAACATGAGATAAAATTAGTATGAATAGAATGATTTCCTAAGTTCGAGAGAATTAGGGAGTTCAATATCTAAGTAGGTTGAGAAACACTTAGATGGACTGTCGAAACTGATAATTTGGTGTTTCCCATAAGTCTTGAGAACCCAATACTACAGTTATTATTTAATGGGGATTAATAATCATAGTGATCACAACCCTAGTTCCTTTCTATCACTGATTTGAACCTTTGAAATTTTAGTTTTGAGCTCTGAAGCAAGTTAAAACTTTAACATTTGTTTGATCATCAAAAACTCCCATTTTATCTTTTCATATCATTTGTTTGGATTCAACTTATAGCTATAGTTTCAAATTAGTTTAATCATCACTCACATTGTTCCTCGTGGATTCGACCCCGACTCCAAAGTTGGGGAAATATATTGACGACGACCGCCTTGCCCTAAATTGACGTGTAAGTTGAGCATTATCAAAAATGGCGCCGTTGCTGGGGAACAATTTGGTATATTGTGTTGTTTTGGAATTTTAGCCTACTTGCTTGAATTCAAACTTGTAAATATTTATTTTTAGTTTTCTTTTATTTCTTGTATTAGGTAGATTTTTATTTTAGTTTACTTATTACTATGGCATCGTGGAATGAACATGAAATTGGTGGTTGAAAATCTTATCTTGATGATCCATGTCCATATTGTGATGGACCTCACTTTTGGAAAGATTGTAGATATACTCTCCGGAGAGAGATATGTGCACCATCTCCATCTTACCGGGAGTATGATTGTTCTTTATGTGGTGATCAAGATGGACATTGGAGTGATTGCCCAAATGCCCCTTCCCCCTATTGTGCTAACCCAAATTCTAGTTCTTCTTATGTGTTTGATAGGTCTTATAGTCAAGAAAAGAAATAACGAAGCAGCGGGAAAAGTGGAATTCAAGCTATGTTTCAAAGAATGTTGGATCTCCAAAAAGAAATGTATGACATCGTATGTGATATATGTCAATACATGAAGCCAATAATTAATGAGGAGATAGATATAGAGGTCAATCATTCAAATCATTCTTCTATATTATGTTTAGATAATATCTTGTCTGTGGAATCATTTAAAATAATGAAAGAGTGTGAAGATGACGGTAAGAACCCTATATTGATATTGAGCTTGATGATGAGAAACCCTTGGTAATTTCCTAACCAACCAAACCAACCATGAGAGATGATGCCAAGATTGAGGAAATGGTGCTAGAGGCAAAAGAAGAAATCAAGACAATCTCTTATAAAGACTCTAGCCCAATTCGGGGTGAAGAGGTTGAGAAGGATGCAACTCCAAAATTAGGGAGAAAACCTCACTGGAATCACTTTTCAACATTATGCTTGGTGGATGTGATAAAAGTCGAATCACCCAAGAAAATGATGAACTTTGGAAATGAGGAGGAAAATTCCTACATTTTGGAGTTTGTCTTTCCGAAAGGGTATAATACAACCCCAATCTTAAAGGCCAAGAATCTTAAAGATCGATGTCCATTTAATGGTTTTTTAAGATTCTCACCGTTGCCAAATGAGACCACACGAAAGTTCGATGCAAAATTGGGCAAGCGGTTCAAGTATTCAAAGTGGCATGATGGAACTTTCCTTATCATGCCCTCACATTTGCCCAATGCACCTAAAAGATGAAAAGATCGAAAGATGGACCAAAGATTTAAATTGTCTAAGTGGAGGGATAAATGATGAAGCACATTTAAGGTATCTTGATGAATTTTGAGTAGTCAAGATAACCTAGTCATGCTGTGAGATTAAATCAGGAACTGCTTGGGAGGCAACCCAAGGTATTTTGTTGTTTTTATTCGTATTATGTGATTGACATCAGATCTTCACACCCATGGTGCCACAGGTGTGTTTATAACTCTCTTGTTTTGGTTTGATGCATTAGGGACATTGCATGATTTTAAGTTTAGGGTGGGGATACTTATGGGTGTTGATGTCATCTTGGGGATTTTTTTGCCGTGCCTCTTTTCCCCGGAGTCTTGTTCCTAGTAGAGCCGGCATGTTTAAGCGTATTGTGATTTGTTGTAAAATGTTGTAGTTGACTAGGAGAAATACAAGTACCTTAGGCATTTAACATATTTTTGTTGATTTTTGAACACCTCTCCAATGGTCTGTTTTATAACTGTGTGATATGCATTTATGTGTGACCACTGTGCATCTTGTTATGGCATTAGTATTAGTGACATGATAACCATTGCTAAACAATTTCATGAACCGAATGGGTAGTAACTTGTGATGTATCTTTGTGCCATGTGCGTGTGAGATACTACCTAGTTCCCATTGTATATTAAATCCAGAACTTGCCCGATTGGTCTTGCCTTGGTTGTAGGATAGAGGTTAGGAGAGGATCATAGTCCGTTGTTGATATTAGTCCACTTTTAGCCTAAATGAACTTCCATGTGTGAATAATATCCCTTGATCCTGATTTTGAGCCTGGATGCCTATTATTTTTATTATACCTATCACCTTCCCATTTGTATCACAATTACCCTGTTTTGGCCCTGGTCCTCTTTGGTTATTGTGCACTTTGACTTAGGCAAATAGCCTAAGTTGAGGGTGGTTATCATAGGGGTGCGTGGTGTAAAGTGAGTATGAAAAAGGGTAAAAAAAATATGCAAGGCTGGGTGTGGTAGAAAAAGAATGAAAAAAAAGTTGTTGAAGAAAAAGAAAATGAATGAATAAAAACTACACCCATCTTGAATGTGCTTTAATCAAGAAAGGGAGAAATAAGGTAAATATTGATAAGTGAAACCCCAAAAATAGTGTGGTGCCAAGGAGGCTTAGTTACTTTAAATATCCTTATGTATCATACCAGCCCCAAGCCTATATTACAAGATGAAGAGAAGACCTATAGTGATCCTAGCTGACCTGTCTGAAAATCTTGGTAATGAAAATAAGGGCAAGCTATGGTATTTGGCATACATTGATTGGAACATCATTCTTAGAGTGAGTGTCTATTGATTGTCCCTATGGTTACATATATGATGTTTTATATAACCGGAGTGGGACTTCTTTGTTACGTTAATAGTTGCTAACTTGTTTGGATAGTGTAATCTTGGTACATGCATGGTTGTTGTTGCTGAATTGATGCCATATTTTGATTCTTGAGTATCGCATTGTTGTTCTTTAATAATATGCACAGTTGTTGTTTTTAAATTAATTGACCTTAGATATGGTGAAGATGTTTTGAAATAATATGGATGGTTGACTGCCGAATGTACTCTGTATCCTCTTGGTTGTGTTTTAGTTGCTTGAGGACAAACAATTGTTTTAAGTTGAGGGTGTTGATGTGTGAGCAGATGCTAAAACATTTGAGGCTTTTAACTAAGAATAATTGCAAAGTCTTAATCAAATTTTTTCGTTTTTGATTGTTTTCTATTTGATATTGCAGTAAAAGTCAAGATGCAAGAGAACCAGCAATAATGGAAGTAAAAGAGTTGATTTTTTAGCAAGTAGAGAGGGAAGTATAGCTGACGACTTGTCTGATAAGTCGTCATCCTTGTGATAGGCTATCAGAGTTACCGTCAGCCTTAGACAAAGAATGAGCTTCAGCTGGAATTTATGACGACATCTATGATAGGCCATCAGAAGTGTGATAAGCCATCAGGCTCGTCGTTAGGCTTAGGCAGGGAATGGGATTTGAAGTGAAGAAGTGGCGACAATTTTGATAAGTCGTCAGATGTATTATAAGTCATCACGTCTCATCGTCAACCTAAGGCAGAGATTGTCAAAAGTGAAGAGGAGCTGACGACATTCCTGATAAGTTGTCAGACTCCTGATAAGCCGCCACACACGTCGTCGCCTGTCCGAGAAAATACTGTGATCTATGATTTTGTTTCCATAATTATGCTGAAGTATTTAAAGCATATGTTAGGGTTTTCTAATGGAGGGAGGAACATCTTGAACTTATTAAAAAGGAAAAGATACCTCTTTTTGGGGCTAAAAAACTTAGAATTCAATTTTCAACTCTTTGATTTGGTTGTGGGAATTTTCTCTTGAACTTAGAAGATAATCAACTTCAGACTTCATCTTTTGTAAGTTTAATTACTTTGAATGATGAATATAATTGTTGGTATCTATTTCTTTCTCATGTGGAACTAAAACCCACAAATAAGGTTGTAGGATCTATGATTATTCCTCCATGGATTTAATAGTTGGCTAGGGTTTGAGTGATTGTGGAAACATCTTGATAATTCCTTTGTTATGATTGTTATTTATTGGTTACAAACAATAGATCCCTCCTTATGTTGATTTGCTCGAACTGAGAAATAAACTAAAGGTAGTGAATTATCAACGAGGATTTGGGAAGGTTAAGTTCCCATCTAATGATTAATGTTGTAACAAGATTGATCAACTTGAGATAAAATCAGTATGAATAGAATGATTTCCTAAGTTCGAGAGAATTAGGGAGTTCAACATCTAAGTAGGTTGAGAAACACTTAGATGGACTATCGAAACTGATAATTTGGTGTTTCCCACAAGTCATGAGAATCCAATACTACAGTTATTATTTAATGGGGATTAATAATCATAGTGATCACAACCCTAGTTTCTCTCTATCACTGATTTGAACCATCGAGATTTTAGTTTTGAGCTCTGAAGCAAGTTAAAACTTTAATATTTGTTTGATCATCAAAAACTCTCATTTTATCTTTTTGTATCATTTGTTTGAATTCAATTTATAGCTATAGTTTCAAATTAGTTTAATCATCACTCACATTGTTCCTCGTGGATTCGACCCCGACTCCAAAGTTGGGTAAATATATTGACGATGATCGCCTTGCACTAAATTGACGTGTAAGTTGAGCGTTATCAGAAACATTAAAACAAACAAGTGAAATGATGCGTATGATGACATGAGAATGATGATGCAATGTTCACAATCATTCAAAATGAGTATTTTCACCACCAATTCATATGATAGATTTCCACAATCAACCACAATGTTACAATTACACAACCACGTGGGCCAATATTCACTCATTATTCCACTATCCAAGAATATTTTGCATGATTCATATGCCCACAAATTATGTATGTATCACAATATGCCAATGGCACCATATTAGGCATTTCTAACAATACAATAGAATTAGTCACATGTATTTTAGGCTATCAACATCACATAAGACCCCACACGGTCACACATATCGGATGATATCTCAAATTTAATAATTACAACACTTTTAGACACATGGTCACAACATATAGATAGACATATTTCATGATTAGCTTCCACCTTTAACATGAATTTTCATATACAAAATAACTACCCAGCCCTCTCTGAAGCGTTAAGCCATAACCTACCTGGAATTCCGAAATCGGTCCACTGCACTTTGAACCCATGACCTTACTTTTCATGAACGATCTCAAAATCAACTAAAATCAAGATATATAGAATATACACGTCAAAACAAAGCCAACGATATCCATATTGCCTACTTTTGATTCGGGCTCAAAACGGTCCCTCGAAATTGGTTTTTGAAAAAGAAAGATAAAATCATAAATTTACTTCAAAAATATATTTCCCATATTTTTGGAAATCTACAGCTGAAAGCCCAAGTCAAATCAAGTCAAAATGAGGTTCAAATCGAAGAAAAAACAGTTTGAGCTTTACCGAGTAAAATCTTTAAAATCTGTATTAAAATTAAGAATCGGAGTTATTTGAAGATGAGATGGATGAAAAACTGGTAATTTATAGAATTAAGAACATTATTCAAGTGAAAAGGAGTAAAATTGGAATTTATGATCAAGTCCTAAGATTTTTGGAATTTTGAACAATTAATCAATAATTTGAGTAAGAAAGGGATGAAATGTCACCTTAAATCCGCAATAAAATTAAGAAATATATGTTAATATAGATTTTCAAGCACCCACAAGCTTCACTTTTAAGATCTCACACTAATTTAGGGTTTAACTCTCAAGAGGCATGGTGAAAAATGAGCTAAAATTGAGTAAAAGGGACCTTTTTATACTGCTCCAGGTTACCTGGCACAAAAAGGGCATAAATCATACTTGCCAAATGTGTTTTATATTTAAGGCATAAAATGCATTCACCACATGCGTTTTACTGGTGCACCAGATTTTTAAGTCCTAAACGGACGTCGACGGGGTGCCCGAGATTCTTTCGGAATCCAATTTATGCAAATGAACTATGTAACCCCACTAAATTCAATGTTATGGACGCATTAGAAAATTCGTATTTTCAAAAGGATATCATTTTCACAGAGTTGACCCACAAAATTCAATATCATAAATTTTCAAATCGAGGGTCGAAATGATATTTAAAATTCATAAAATCCAACCAAACATGTTACCACTCTAAAATCGACATTTCGGATCTTCTGGTGCTGTCTATTCAGACATCCATCATACGGATCAAAAGATAACCACATAAGTGCAAAATAAGGCTCTCAAAGCCGCCAAAAACCACAATATCACATAAATAGTACAAAAATGCATCGAGAATGTGTCAACCACCCCCACACCCCAAAAATACTATAATACAACTATGGGGAGAGGTAAAACAGTGAAATTCCATGAAAATACACATTTCACATATTTTATGAAAAAACTGGCTATTACAACATTGTTGTGTCACGCAGGTCCATGTATCATGTACATGCATAAGTATTTTGGTAACTGAAGATATTTTGTGTAACAAAATATCTTAATATAAAGCGAAAATGAAGACATTAAAAGAAACATATATCTTGGTTATGTAAGTTGATTAATTTCATTTTATTACTTTTTAAAATAATAAATTCATAAATGATGATTAATTCCATAGTTTTGAAAATTTTGAAATGAATGAGGATTTTTTTTGGAAAATTTTCAGTTAGGTATAGATTTGATTTTTGTATATTAAGACATGTTAGATCCAATAATAGGTACATATGACTTGACTTTGATGATATGACAATTTCTAACCCCGGCAATGTATAATAATTTGATCTCTTAGTGAAAACTTGCTACTTCCTCTCTTTATTTCCATCGATATCTCTTTTCTTTTATTTGATATGATATTTTTTTCTTCTTGATCTTATTAAAAAAGTTGTGCATTTTCGTATTCGTAATTCTCTAAATTTGAACTTTTTGGGTTAACCCTTAATGAAATAATGTGTCCTAGTATGTTTAAAATTATAAATTCTACGAACACCTTTTGTATGTGAAAAAATCTAACTTTCTTAGATGTATCCTTGTTAATAAAATCGAGAGAGTGTAATTTATCTTAATTGGAAGGTTTTCTTTCACGATTTTGCGTACCATTCTGTGCTAATTTGTTTGTCTGATTTTGACTTACATTAAATTTAAGAAAGTAAGGATTTGGTATTAAATTAAACATGTTTCGAAAGTACCAAAATTTTCTTTAATCTTGTGATCGGGGTAGGAAAAAACTGAATTAATCGATAAATCAAACCGAAAGAACTTGGTCAAATTGCCTTTTGATTTTAAGTGTACTTGTAAATTTAGTATGTCGTATTGTATCCTGAGAGATAGTATGAATTTGATAAAATGTATATAATATGGTTATGGAAGATCGGGCATCATGCCGGTGTGAATATAGATACTGATATTACTTATTTATCGAGTTTTGGATATCACGCTAGTACTAATATGGATATTGATATATTCCATTTATGGAGGATCGGGTACCACACCAGTATTGTACATGGACTTAGATTGTCCCCTAGAGGTCATGACTAGTTGGACAAAAATAAGTCCCTTAGAATGTGTGTACAAATTAGTGTTGATTCTGAATGATCGTGCAGTTTAATAAGATGTTAAGAAACTAACAGTGTTTTAATTGCGAGGTTTAGAAGGACATAGTTGTTACTTATGAAAATATTATTAGGAATATGTCTGATGTTAAATTTTGGTATTGCTACTTTAATGATTTCTCAATCAATGTGGTCGACGTTAAATTTTGATATTGCTGTGAGATGTGATTGGATCAGATGCCACGAGCCGGCATGGTGATAATAATAATAATACTAAAGGAATTGATAATGAAGTGATCCTGTAACACTCTCAATTTTTTTGGGTATTTTATTTTTTGTCTTTCCGAGCGTGAAATATCAATTTTTTACTCAAATCATGTTCGAGGATGTTAAAAATGTAACCCAAAAGAATTTGAGAATTTTTTGATAGGGTTTGGGAAAGTTTTAGAATACGGTGGCAGTAAGCCTCCGCGATAGCCCCACGTTGCAGAAGCTGGTGTCCATGATAGGGTCTACAGCGTGGAGGATAGCCTCCATGATAGCTCTCGTGCCACAGAGGTCGTGTTTTCCTGTGATTTTATTTAAAGTCCAAGTAGGGATTTTTGGTCTTTTCCTACTAAACCCATTCCCCAAGATTTAAAACATCCCATAAATGTTATATCAACTCTAAAAATTCTTAAACAATCATTCCATAACAAGAGAGGAGAAAACTACCTAGGGTTGGAAATTTTAAGCTTCAAGGGTCAAATTTCCCTACAGTTTCATCATTATCAAGGTATGTGGGACTACCCTAAATCTCATGGGTATAGGTTTACCGTTTTAACATGTTTTAAAGATCTACAATTATGTATATGGAAAGGGTTGGGAATGTCACACCCCTTTTCCGCCCGAAGGGATTGAGGTCGAAGGGTTTTTCCAATTAAAGTGACGATTTTGAATAGGGATTATTTGTTTACAGAGTCGCCACTTGGAATTGAGTTTTGGTGTTCCAAGTCACCTTTTTGAATCCCTAGTCAAAAGGAAATGACTCTTTTTATTAGTCTGCGAAAACAAAAGACTGGGTAAGGAATTCTATTGACCGATGGGAAGGTATGAGGTACCCCTCGAGTCCCGTGGTTCAATCACGGTCGCTTTATTGACTTATACTAACTTAAATTATTTTGATAAATTATGTTAAGGCAAAAAACCGCTCATTTTTATTATACTGAAAACTTGTCTATTGTCTTATATTTAAATAAATCGATAAAAAATAATTTTAGAAAAATATTTGTTAAGGTGCATTATTGCATCCTTGAATTTTAATGTCTTAGAAAAATGCGTATGCCGCATTCTTAACTGAGACGAATTTTTTAATCGTGATTAAAATATTTTCAATACTTGAAGACGTTGATTTATCATTTAAAAATTCACAAATAATTTATTTATCCATTTTTTTACTTATAATTATATATTATCTGAATTCTTATAATAAATCAACACAATAAACTACGGTAAGAGAATATATTAAACAACATAGTTAAATTGTTTTACAATCGGACTTGTCATGAAGGAGAAAACTATCAAATACTTTATATTCTAAAATAATTTAAATAAAATTAATTAAACATTATAAAAATCTCATCCGAAATTACATATTATCTTTTTGATCTTAAACTAATATTTTTCTTTTTGAGATTTTAATTTATAAAATCCAAGAAAATAATTTAAACAGTAATTAAAATGCACTTTTAATTATGCACATTGTCATTTTTGTTTAATAAAAAATACTCCATTATTTCTTAAATATTTATAGTCAACTATCATCAAATATTAAATTATTCTAAACAAACTTGTATAAAAATTAACACATACAGATATAAAAAAAATAACAGAACCCAATCCTTCAAAAAGCCATTGAAACTCTTAATTCTGACCAGATCTGGCCTGTAAATGGTATGGCGACAGTGGGGATTTTTTTGGCGACGTGGTCGTCGCCGGCAGGTGTGCGTTCAAGGTGTGTGTGTGTATTTGTCGGTGGATTTGTACGTAGATCTATGTATGCGGGCTGTAGGTTTGTCGGCCAGTGGTGCAAAACCAGTGAAGGATTGGCCAGATCTGAGAGTAAGGATGATGGATGGCAATTTAGTCGGCGTTTTTACCGTTGACGGTGTCGCTGGCGGCGCTAGCGGCTTCACCGGTGTTTTTTGAACTTTTCGACGGGGAAGAAAAAAAAAGCAGCGTCGGCGGTACTAGTGGTAGCCGGAAAAGGAAGAAAGAGAGACGGCATCACTGGTTTGGGTTTTTACGGCGACTAATCGCCTTAACCGTGACGAAATAGTGAATATAAGTGTTTTTCGGCAGCGAATCCAATGAGGATTTCACCAGAAAACATTTTCTTACCGGCATCTCCTTCGATCTATATCTTTCTTTTTCTATCTAATTCATCCGAATTTTACTAATTTTTCTCTCCTTTCATTCGGATTTTCTCACAATTTTTATATACGTTGTGTGTATTATTGTACGTCTATTTTTTCAATGAATACAAATGTTGATGTATGAAATATGTAGTGTATGTAAGTTGAAAAATAGTGTGTGTGATCATGTGTACATCAAAAATCCTGTCAATTTTCTTTTCATCTATTTCTCTTTTCGGTTCAAATTTTTAACTTTAACAGAATTAACACACAGATTTTTAATACTAAAAAAAAACATAAATAAATATGTTATAACTTAATTAAATAACATGCAATAATAAGAAACTCACATAATCAATTAACTATGTTTAATAATACATAAAGCAACTTAAACATCTTTATTCATGCATTTATAAATAAATTCATAATGTGACTGATACAGGATCGAATAAAAAACCTGTAATAAATTCAATGGACTAATGAACAAAGAAATCTGTCACCAGAACCTTCAACGAAACCTTCAACTTCCTTCTTTTCTCTCTTTTGTCTGATGTTTTTCTCTCTTCTCTGATTTTTTACTTTTTTTCTTTGAATTTTGATATTCTTGCTCACTGATTTTTAGTTTTTCTCACTTTAGTTTTTGCTCTCTCATGTTCACTGTCTGGTTTCTGGTAGTGTAAAAATACGTAAAAAAAAAATGTCTGATGGTGAATGTATATATGTTGTTCTGGGGTGAGAGAGTCCCTTTAGTAGAGGGAATTTTGGGGGGAACGGTTGTTTTTTAGGGGGATTCCTTCATCAACAGATAAGGGGGAGGGAATATTTAAAATTCAAATTATTTTTTTTATTATTTTTTTTAATAGAAAATAATAATAATAATAATAAATAAAGATATTAATAATAAATAAATAATAAAATAATAATAATAAATAAATAATAATTAATTTTATATTTAACAAAACATAATAACAAATTGTAAATAGACAAAAATAAATATAATAAAATAGTATTAAACTACTAATTTATTTATTAAAATTTAGAATGAATAATATATATATATTATATATTTTTTAAAATTAAGATAAAAAATATCTCAAAAATTAAATTTATTTAATTATTAATTTTTTAACTAAAATTTTATAAAAATAAAATAATAAATTAAATAATATTATGCCAAATATAAATATTTAAAATAAAAATAAGTTAAAATTTGAGGAGGATCAAAAATCACGTGTCTACATTTTTGTCTCTCTTTGTGTGAAATCTCGAAGAGTTTTCATACAAAGAAGTAGACAAGATATGATTTTTGAACCTCCAATTATTTGGAAGGTAAACATAAAAATAAAAATAAAAATAAAAGAAAAAATGTGATAGAGTCCTGTTTTTGGACGTCCTACCTATCCCGGGTTATAAAGAAATCAGATCACGAGTAGTTCAAAGGTAATTTGGTGAGAGAAAATGTTAGAGTCGAGTGAGATTTCGTCAAGATTCCGTTTAACAACTTCTGCCTTTTACATTCAAATGACTAAGAAAATAAAAAAGATGAAATGAAAATTACAATCTCTAGAACCTCGATTCAAATCTTCATGCCTTGAACTTGAAAATTCATCTTGTTCTTCAAACAGATCTCTGACTTGTTATTTTTTTCACCCTGTTTTTCAGGCGGGCTCCTGACTTCCAATTTTTTCACCCTGTTTTTCAGGCGGGCTCCTGGATTTGCAATTTCTTCACCCTGTACTTCAGGCGGGCTCCTGGACTTGCTATTTCTTCACCCTGTTCTTCAGGAGGGCTCCTGACTTCCAATTTCTTCACCGTGTTCTTCAGTCGGGCTCTTGGATTTGCAATTTCTTCACCCTGTTGTTTGATTCTCATGATACTCTCAATACTGAAGACGTTGATTTATCATTTAAAAATTCACAAATAATTTATTTATCCATTTTTTACTTATAATTATATATTATCTGAATTCTTATAATAAATCAACACAATAAACTACGGTAAGAGAATATATTAAATAACATAGTTAAATTGTTTTACAATCGGACTTGTCATGAAGGAGAAAACTATCAAATACTTTATATTCTAAAATAATTTAAATAAAATTAATTAAACATCATAAAAATCTCATCCAAAATTACATATTATCTTTTTGAACTTAAACAATTTTTTTTTTTTGAGATTTTAATTTATAAAATCCAAGAAAATAATTTAAACAGTAATTAAAATGCACTTTTAAATATGCACATTGTCATTTTTGTTTAATCAAATATACTCCATTATTTCTTAAATAATTATAGTCAACTATCATCAAATATTAAATTATTCTAAACAAACTTGTATAAAAATTAACACATACAGATATAAAAAAAATAACAGAACCCAATCCTTCAAAAAGCCATTGAAACTCTTAATTCTGACCAGATATGGCGTGCAAGGTGCGTGTGTATTTTTTGGTGGATTTGTGCGTAGATCGATGTATGCGGGCTGTAGGTTTGTCGGCCAGTGGTGCAAATCCGGTGAGGGATTAGCCAGATCTGAGAGTAAGGATGATGGATGGCAATTTAGTCGGCATTTTTTCCGTTGACGGTGTCGCTGGCGGCGCTAACGGCTTCACCGGTGTTTTTTGAACTTTTCGACGGGGAGGAAGCAAAAAAAGCAGCATCGGCAGTTCTAGTGGTAGCCGGAAAAGGAAGAAAGAGATACGACATCACTGGTTTGGGTTTTTCCGGCGACTAATCGCCTTAACCGTGACGAAACAGTGAATATAAGTGTTTTTCGGCAGCGAATCCAATGAGGATATTTCACTAGAAAATATTTTCTTACCAGCATCTCCTTTGATCGATATCTTTCTTATGTTATCTAATTTATCCGAATTTTACTAATTTTTCTCTCCTTTCATCCGGATTTTCTCACAATTTTTATATACGTTGTGTTTATTATTGTACGTCTATTTTTTGAATGAATTTAAATGTTGATGTATGAAATTTGTAGTGTATGTAAGTTGAAAAATAGTGTGTGTGATCTTGTGTACATCAAAAAGCCTGTCAATTTTCTTTTAATCTATTTCTCTTTTCAGTTCAAATTTTTAACTTTAACAGAATTAACACACAAATTTTTAATACTAAAAAAAAACATAAATAAATATGTTATAACTTAATTAAATAACATGCAATAATAAGAAACTCACATAATCAATTAACTATGTTTAATAATACTTAAAGCAACTTAACCATCTTTATTCATGAATTTATAAATAAATTCATAACGTGAGTGATACAGGATCGAATAAAAAACCTATAATAAATTCAATGGACTAATGAACAAAGAAATCTGTCACCAGAACCTTCAACGGAACCTTCAACTTCCTTCTTTTCTCTCTTTTGTCTGATGTTTTTCTCTCTTCTCTGATTTTTCACTTTTTTTTCTTTGTATTTTGATATTCTTTCTCACTGATTTTTAGTTTTTCTCCCTTTGGTTTTTGCTCTCTGATGTTCATTGTCTGGTTTCTGATAGTGTAAAAATATGTAAAAAAAAATGTCTGATGGTGAATGTATATATGTTGTTCTTGGGTGAGAGAGTCCCTTTTGTAGAGGGAATTTTGGGGGGGAACGGTTGTTTTTCAGGGGGATTCCTTCATCAGCAGATAAGGGGGAGGGAATATTTAAAATTCAAATTAATTAATTAATTAATTTTTTTTATGTTTTTAAATAGAAAATAATAATAATAATAAATAAAAAAAATAATAATAATAAATAAAATAATTGTTAATTTTATATTTAACAAAACATAATAAGAATTTATAAATAGACAAAAATAGCACTAATAAATAAAATAATAATTAATTTTATATTTAACAAAATATAATAACAAATTGTAAATAGACAAAAATAAATATAATAAAATAGAATTAAACTACTAATTTATTTATTAAAATTTAGAATGAATAATATATATATATTATATATTTTTTAAAATTAAGATAAAAAATAAAAAATAAAAAAAATAAAATATCTCAAAAATTAAATTTATTTAATTATTAATTTTTTAACTAAAATTTTATAAAAATAAAATAAGAAATTAAATAATATTATGCCAAATATAAATATTTTATATAAAAATAAGTTAAAATTTGAGGAGGATCAAAAATCACGTGTCTACAGGGAATTAGTTTGAAGAACGCGTATCATGAAACCATTTTGATAAAAGTGTGTAATTATTATGATGTTATTCTATAAATTTGAGTCATAATCATGTGAATATATGAAGTGTGTTTTGAAAAGTGAATTATGACATGGTTTATGAAATTTCCCCTTGCATAATGAGATTTATTGTCTTAACATGTATGGGTTGTAAAAATGCGTGACTAAAAGTTGAGTTTAAATGTTTTACTATCATTATGGGTTGACATTATGTAATGATCAAATGAGAGCGTGCTTTATTGATTATAAAGGTTCAGTATATAATTATAAATGCTAATTATAAATGCTCATTATGTTAAATGAGAGTTTGCTTTATTAATTAGTATGCAATATGCAGGCACGTATGAGGAAGTTTGCATATGGTCTCTCGGATGTTTTGGTGTTAGAATGTAATGGGGTTATGATTAACAAGAACAAGAATATATTCAAGCTAATAGTGTATATGCAGTAAGTAGAAGAGGTGAAGAAGAGGCAGACAGAGGTAGAGGAAAAAGAAAGGCAGTCTAAGAGGGCTAAGTCTGCAGGTTGGAATGTCAGTCAACATCAAGGTGAAATTGGGATAAGAAATGGTCTAAGAAGAAATTTTGTAGCAATGCACAGTCATTAGCTAGAGCCCCATCACCCAGAACTTAAGTCAATCAAAAGTTCCAAAATTTTAATCTAACAACGGGCCATGAGTTTAGGGCACTCAATCTCAGGGAAGTGTGGCTTAGTCGTACAGACAATACCCACGTTGTGACACATGTGGAAAGAGTCATCTGGGAATATGATATTTAGAAAGTAACTTGCACTACAAGTGTGGCCAAGCATGCCATACCCAGAAAAAATTGCCCCTCAGCTAGAGGAAACTTGGGAGCTGCTAAGTCCCAAGTTGTTTCCATAGCTCTACCACCTAAGGATACTCTTATGCTACTGGAGGTGGTAAAAATTGGTTATATACTTTATCTACTCGCCAGGACTCAAAGGCCTTGCCAGATGTTGTTACGAGTATGTTACAGATTTTCTCCCATGATGTGTATGTGTTACTTGATCTCGAGTCTACTTTGTCTTATGTGACCCCTTGTGTGGCAGTCGGTTTTGATTTTGAGCTCAAAAATATTTTTGAACCATTCTCTGTCTCCACCCCTGTTGTAACTCTATTGTGGCTAGGAGAGCTTATGGAAATTATGTGGTGTCTGTTTTCCATTGAGATATAGTGGCTGATCATATAGAACTTGACATGGTTGATTTTTATCAGTTTTCGGGAATGGATTGGCTCCATTCATTTTATGGTACGTTAGACTATAGAACTAGAAAGTTCACCTTCTCTTTTCCTACTGAGACAGTAATAGAGTTGGAGGGGTATTCTCTTGCCCCTAGAGAAAAGTACTTATCTTATCTTAGAGCTCGTAAGCTTATATCCAGAGGTTTTTTGTACTATATTGTTCGGGTCAAGGATTCTAGCACTGAAAGTCCCTTCCTGTTATTAATGAATTCCTAGAAGTCTTTCTTGACGATCTTTATAGGATACTTCCAGATAAGGAGATAGATTTTGGCATTGACCTATTGCCAGACACCTGACCTATTTCTATTGATCCAGATAGAATGGCTTCTGCTGAATTGAAAGAGTTGAAAGAGCAGTTAAAGGACCTTCTTTGCGAAGGCTTTATTCATTCTAGTTTCTCACCATTTGGTTCTTCAATACTCTTTGTGTCACCACCCGAACTAGGGCCTGGTCGTGACGGACATCCCGAACCATGAAGGTCCGGATGTCCTAATCTATCTAATCTGTTAATCATGCAAAACATTCATATAATAAAAGAAAAAGAGGAATTATAATCTAATGCAGAAACATGGTTATACTATGGATTCAGTTTAACCATACAGAATGAAATCCGAAATCAACTAAACAACTTCTGGAACAGTCTGTGAAATCTCTACTATATGATCTAAAGATAACTGTCTGAAAAGTTGGGACAAGGCCCCCAGTAGACCAAAACAAAGGAATAACATAATATAAAATGACAGGCCTTCTGGAAAAAAGAAGGCTCACCACTGCACGGATCACTTCTCCCTGGATACTCTAGTGATTAGCTGGACCCCTAGACTGAGCCTCCGAACTTGGGAGGTACGGGTCAATACAATTGTACTGGTACGCAGAGCAAATCCAAAATAATAATTTATAGTCAACATATATGAGAGCAATTTAAAAGATTTCATAAACATATCATATAGTAAGAAATCTCATGGGCATTTCTGAAAGACTCTGTAAAATCATCTGAACTCTATGACACTTTTTGTTTTAATTCTGCACTAGGTGGTATACCCTACAACTCTGAAATTCCATGGGCTATATGGAATTCACCCTTAACTCCACGGGGAAGCCCCCAACGCAAGTGTGCTGCAAGGGTTGGAGTCTCTGACTCTTCTATGCCACACGGCCGTCGCCAGCGTAAAATAATATACCAGAATCGGCAAATAACGATTTTAGGTTAAGAGTTACTTCGGGTAACCACCTAACCCTCTTTAATCCCAGTTTTAACTCTTTAAAACATGCATTCTCTGAAATCAAACTCTGAAAAACATACTCTGTTATGGCATACATACTTATGGTATCATCATACCATTGACTTGTAAGTCACATCTCTGAGCCATTATTGGAATATTACACTCTCTGTTTCCAAAACATAAATTGAAGACCACCATATCAATAAATCATTTCAAAGAACTCTTTCTTTAAAACTCATGTAAACACATATATGCAACTATCTTTGTCAAACTTTAAATGATGCAAGGTGGCCATGTCAAAGCTCTTGATCTCATGCAAATCTTTCTCTTTTAATAAAATATATTTACATCAAGAAACTCCCTCTTATAAATCTCTAAATCATGCTCAAAATACTATGGTATTTGAGTAAACTATTTTCAAGTCGTAAATCATGCATTTCAACCAATCACTATAAGATCTTAAACATAAGGTTATCATAAGAGAGAGATTTTCATTTTTTGTGCTCTCAAACAAATCTTCAATTTCAAGTTTCATACATATACTTATATGTGTAAATAAATTTAAGGGGATAAGTCCTAAAGGACAAAACAACAATATCCTTAAACATGTATAAAGCATAATAAAATCATGGATCTCAAAACCCCTTTAACAAATTCATGCTTGATGATTTTTTAAAATCACAATTGGGTGTTTTCAACAGGCCCATGTAGTTTTAGGATAAACCCCACGTACCTCAATTTAGAAATTTGATGGATGATTCTTGAAGCCTACGGTTTGGGGATTCCAAATCTTCACTCAGTTTTGAAAACCCACGGTTAAATCTTGAGTTAATTGGGTTTCTAGTTTAAAACCCTAGAGAGTGTTCTTGTGAATTTTTGAAGAAAGTATGAATAATGTGGTCACTTGAGAGTATAATGTCGTGTTTAAGCTGATAAGGGGGGTAGAAAATACCTAATATACCCTTAATGAGACGGAATAAAATATAACTAGGAGCCTAATTTTATGGGCTACCGCGACCCGCCACAATCGTGGTGGCTCACTGGAAATTGATGAATGGGATTCTTAGGGTCACCGCGATGTGGAGCCATCATGTTGTACCACTGGTTGGGACCTGGAACTTCAGTGCGATGTGCCAAAATTGCGGTAGGCTACTGGAATTTGACAATTGTTAAATAGACCCCCTCCGCGATGCGCCAAACATTAAAATAACGGTGTTTTTTTACTAGGACTTAAATTAGCCATAAGTTTTTGCTCGGGTATCGGATTCGGGAGAATCTTAAATCAACAAAAAGCTTATCAAATTTCCCATGAGATGTAAAGTCGAAATTAGGAAAATTATATACATAGTTTAAACTTTACTCACTTTGAAAGTAAAAAAAATGAGACTAAGTCTCTCTGACACTAAAAAAAAATCTTTAACTCTAAGAGAATATTACCACGAGCTAATGCATGGACGATGCGGGGTGTTACACTTCATGGATAATAAAGATGGCTCCCTCCTCATGTGTATAGATTATCATCTGCTGAACAAAGTCACCGATAAGAACAAATACCCTCTTTTAAAAATAAATGATCTCTTTGACTAACTCCAGTGTGCTAATGTTTCTCCAAAATAGTCCTTTGTTCAGGGTATTATCAATTGAAGTTTAGGGAGGATGACATCCCCAAAATAACTTTTAAAACCCGATATGGTCACTATGAATTCCTGGTCATGTCCTTCGGGCTGACTAATGCCCCTACAACATTTATAGATCTCATAAACAAAGTGTTTTATCAGTTTCTATATCTATTCGTCATAGTCTTTATTGATGATAACCTTATTTACTCTAAGAGTGAGGAGGAACATACTAATCACCTCTGAATTATTCTTCAGACTCTTAAAAACCATTAGTTGTATGCAAAGTTTTCTAAGTATGAATATTGGTTTAGTGCAATAGCTTTTCTGGGGCATATTATTTCAAGTGAGGGAATTAAAGTGGATCCCAAAAAGGTTAAAGTAGTGAGAAAATAGCCTAGACCAACGACTCCAATTGACATCCGGAGCTTCTTAGGTTTGGCAGGATATTACAGTAGATTTATATAGAGTTTTTCATTCATAGCTGCTCCACTTACCAAATTGACTCTGAAAAAGGTTAAATTCTTGTGGCCTGACTCTTGTGAGAACAATTTTGAAAAATTGAAAGACAAGCTGACTATTGCGCTTGTTTTGACCCTTCCTAAGGGAACAGAGGGTTTTTTTGTGTATTGTGATGCTTCCCTAATAGGACTTGGGTGTGTACTTATGTATCATGGTAAGGTAGTGGTTTATGCATCTAGACAATTGAAGGTGCATGAGAAGAACTATCCTACCCATGATCTAGTATTGACGGCTGTAGTGTTTACACTCAAGATTTGGTATCATTATCTTTACAGGGTGTATGTTGACATCTTTACTGATCACAAAAGTTTGCAGTATGTGATCATACAGAAAGAGTTGAATCTCAAGCAAAGGCAGTGGTTAGAGTTGTTGAAGGATTACGACATAAGCCTACACTCTCATCCAGGTAAGGCCAATATGGTTGCTGATGCCCTTAGTAGGTTTTCCATAGGTAATCTTTCTTATGTAGAGGAAGGAAAGAGGAATTTTGTTAAGGATATTCATCGGCTTGCTAATATATAGGTCTTACTCCTAGACTTTGAGGAAGGAGGTTTGTTCGTCCAATAGGTAGCTAAATCTTCCCTATGTGCAGAAGTTAAAAAAAGATATATAGATAACCCATCTTGATACAGATCAAGGAGGATATTAGTCAACAAAAAGTAATGTCCTTTGAAATTAGGAGAGATGGTATTTTGAGATACCAAGGTAGGTTGTGTGTGCCAAATGTGGATCAACTGTGAGAGATCTCATACCTCTAGGTAAACCTTAGCACTGCGTTCCACCCTTAAATGGATGGGCAGGTAGAGCATACCATTCAGACATTAGAAGATATTTTGAGGGCTTACGTGATTGACTTTAAGGGTAGTTTGGTGGATTACTTGCCATTGATAGAATTTTCCTATAAAAATATCAATGACTCTAGCATCCAAGTGTCTCCTTTTGAGGCTCTTTATGGGAGATGGTGTAGGTCGCTAATAGATTGGTATGAAGTGGGTAAAACCCATTTGTTTGGGACTGACCTTGTTTATCAGGCGATGGAGAAAGTGAAAGTCATTACAAGCATCTTAAGATAGCCTAAAGTCACCAGAAGTCCTATGCTGATGTTAAAAGAAGGGAGTTAGAGTTTGAGGTTAATGATTGAGTTTTCCTAAAGATCTTCCCTGTGAAGAGAGTTATGAGATTCAGGAAGAAAAGAAAGCTCAGTCCTCACTACATAGGTCCCTACTATATTATGAGAAGGGTTGGTGGAGTTGCTTATGAGTTAGAGTTATCAAAAGTTTAGCTTCAGTTCATCATGTTTTTCTGGCGTCAATGCTTAAGAAGTGTATTGGAGATCATTCAATTGTGTTGCCTGTAGAGGAGATTGGTCTAAGAGATTCTCTATCATATGAGGAAAAACCCATAAATCTTTTAGATCGTCATGTTTGGAAGTTGATAAGTAAAGAAATAGCTTTTATTAAAGTGATGAGGAAGAATCATAAAGTTGAGGAAGCTACTTAGGAGTCGGAGAATGATATGAGTACAAGATATCCATCACTTTCTGAATCTGTAGATGATGATATGGAAGGTATTGACCTTATCTTACTCATTTTAGTTCTTGTAACACCTTAAATTGTGCTTAATGGGGTCCAAATCTTCATTTAAGGATGAATGATCCCCAATGGGGGGGATAATGTTTTGACTCAAATTATGTATGGGGATGCTAAAAGGGTAACCCGAAAGAATTTTTGAATTTTTGAATGGGTTCAGGGTAGTTTTGGAATATAGAGGTAGTAAGCCTCCGCGATATCCCCACATATCATAGAGGCTAATGTTGCGATAGGGCCCGCGACACGGAGGATAGCCTCCTCAATAGCCCCCGCGCCATGGAGGCTGTGTTTTCCTGTGATTTTATTTAAAGTCCAAGGGGAGATTTTTGTTTTTTCCCCATTAAACCCATTCCCCACAACTTAAAACATCTCAAAAACATTACATCAACTCTAAAAATCTCTAAACAATTATTTTATAACAAGAGAGGAGAAAACTACCTAGGGTTGAGAATTTTAAGCTTCAAGGGTCAAATTTCCCTACGTTTTCATCGTTATCAAGGTATGTGGGACTGTCCTAATTCTCATAGGCATAGGTTTACAACTGTAACAAGTTTTAAAGGTCTATAATTATGTCTATGTAAAGAGTTTTTAAAATCGTTGAAGAACACATATTGTGAAACCATTTTGATAAAAGTGTGTAATTATTATGATGTTTTTTCATAAATTTTAGTCATAATCATGTGCATATATTTAGTGGGTTCCGAAAAGTGAATGATAAACATGGTTTATGAAATTTCCCCTTGCATGATGAGATTTATTGTCTTAACATGTATGGGTTGTTCAAATACGTGAATAAAAGTTGAGTTTAAATGTTTTACTATCATTATGGGTTGACATTGTTTAATGATCAAAAGAGAGCACATTTTATTAATTATAAATGCTTATTATGTTAAATGAAAGAGTTGCATGCATTTTTATGTAAGATCTGGTCACCACATGTTAAGTCTTGAAAAGAGAGTGTTTTGCATAAGCTCCGTAGGTTATTTGAAATGAGAACTCTCTTATGATGTTGAACCTTTTTTGTGATCATTAACATGATTTTTAATGAAAGGGCTAAGAATTTGATGATTTAAGACATGACTTGCAAGTTTAGGTATGATGATATCTATTATGGAATACCCTTAACATGAAAGAAAAGAATGTCTTAAGTAAGATGCATGTTTTAAAAGGATAAAAATGGGCTCCAAGAGAGTTAGATGGTTACCTAAAGAATGCATGAGTTCAGATAACTCATTTTCCGAAATCGTATTTTGCTGGCGTGTGTTTATTATGTCCTGGAATATGGATTATTTGCTGGCGACAACCCTTTGGTGTATTATGTACCCCAATTCTTGCGACACTCGAATTAGGGGATTGGACTCCAAGTTAAGGGCAAATTTCATATAGCCCATGGATTGGTACGAATGTAGGGTGTCCATCTAGCTCAGAAGTAAAACAAAGAGTGTTGTCTCTGTGTTGTCACATGGGTGATTTGAAATTCTTTAATTATACGCATGTTTATATATATATATATATATGCATATTATGGTAGACTGTTTTCCCAGTGCTCTCAATTATGTTACATGAAATTATATGTCATATTTTTGGATTGCCCTACATACAAGTAATTTACAACTATTGACCCCTTTAACTAGAGGTTTCGAGGCTCAGTCTCGTGGCCCAATTCAATATTAGACTATTCTCAGACTTCCAGAGTTAGTGAGCCTCCCATACTTCAGAAGTAATCTTATCCATATGTTAGTCTCAGTGTTTTATGGTCCGGCCGGGGGCCTTGTCCCGGCCTAGACATACTAGTGTTTTCAATTCAGTAGATGCTTCGTAGATTTTTTTAGATTGGATTTGATTTTCTTATAGATTGTTGTCGTGAAGTTTTAAGCTTGATCATGGGATTCTCATTTTTTCAATTTATCTTCCATTCTTTTATTTCAAGTGAATTGTTCTTATGATCACATGCTAAGGGATCTCTCTGCCTTCATGGTTTGAGATACCGTCATGGTCAGGGCCTCAGTTCGGATCGTGACAGATCCAAACTGATGAATCCAATGACTAATCCTAAAAAAATGATCTCAAAGTTTCAATAATTAAATTAATCCTTTTCAAGAGTATGTATAAAGTTAGCTAATGAGACTTGAGTTCTCTAGTGTGTGTTATTGAGATAAAAGTTAACTTGTATTTCCTACTTGATGTATCCTTGTGCTGGGAAAAGTGAAACTCTGTACTTACTTTCTATATGTTGGTCAACTTGCTTTATTTATACTTGCTGTAATCGTAGCTTACCCGATTAGCTAGTTGTTATTCTTTACTGTTATAATAAAGTATTTGGTTGTTAGCTCGAGAGCTTAGTATGAGTTGTTTATGATTACTGGGTTGATCCTATAGATGTGGGTAATGGAAAAGGTAATAGAAATAAAGAGGTGATATTGATGGTTTATTGTTGCATTGTGGTGGATTGTGTGAATTAATGAAGCTAGACCATGCTAGAAGTAAATATAATAGAGATGAAAAGTTGTAAATTATATAGTAAAAGTGTTATAATGCTATTACATCCTTAGTTGAATTATATTTTATTTAATAAGTCATTATTTCTTTTCTTTGATTCTATTTTATGACTATGTGGACTAACACTGATCGGCCGATGATGGCTACCAGTACATGTATTTGTACTGGCCCTACTCTTCTACATTCCTTTATGGGGTGTAGATTGGATGCGGAGGTTGCAGTTACCAGATGAATGGTGATATTCAACACTAACTCCTGCAACTCCTTCCTGGCAGATGTGGGAGTCTTTGTGTTATTTATTTTATTGTTAGTTTATTCTGTAATAGGTAGCTCTTGTATATGTCTGACCAGGTCTTGGGGTAGTGAAAGACAGTTGTAAGAAGTTTTTTAAAAAAATATTTATTGGTATTTAATTTACATTGTTATATTTAATTCAGTATTATCCTAAAAGCACAAAAGTCTTTACATATTTTTGGTTGGGTAATAAGGGTTCTCCTAGCTACGTAGGATAGTGTTGGTGCCTGCAAGGTTCGTTAATTTGGATCGTAAAAGTAAGTATTACTAAAACTCTATTATAACGTGTTGAGGTGCTAAGTATTCCTACATAAGTGGGATATTTTATATTCTATAAAAACCTGTATATTTATAATCATGTTTTGAACTAACTGTGCATTGCGTCACTTTTTGATCAGTCATATTTTCAAAAAAATCTTGTCACTTTTCTGTTACTACTACTTGATTTGATGTATTCCGCACAAGTAAGTTATTTAATGTAACTACAAGTAATTTTATTTAATAGAATTTATAATAAACAATAATTAATTGATTACAATAAATTAAATTACACTAATGATTAATTATATGACTAAACAACACAAAATCCACTAATATAGGAGCCAATTACTCCCTCTAACTACTAGTTAACTACACTTTCTACCATTAAAAAGTGTCGGGATACATCATTTTATCGCGCAAGTCCATCTATCTCATATATATTCACAACTATTTTGGTAACTGAAGATATTTTTGTTAACAAAATCTCTTAATATAAACAAAATTTAAGGAATTAATGGAAACATGTATCTTGATTGTGTAAGTTAATTAATTTTATTTTATTATTTTTTAAAATAATGAATTCCTTAATTAGATGCATCTATCATCAATTTTATACGATGTATCCAAATAAATGTATTTGGTATCAGATATACATGTATCTAGTATTAAAGATGCATGGATACATTGATCAAATTTCATCTAATGTATATGTTTATATGTATCTAGTATTAATATCATGTACCTAGTATAAATTTAATGTATCCAGTTTTAATTCATAAATTATATCCAAATCTAGTATCAAAAAAACTATAATTTTCTGTATAAAGTAGGTGGCTTATTTTGTTAGATTATTTACAAAGTTGTCATACTGCAAATCATATGATCTTTCATTAGCCCACCATTTCCACATAATGGTGCCATTGCTGAGTCTAATTAATTGGACTTGCAAAGTATGACACAATTTTTCCAGCTATATCCCCATCAACCAAAAATTGCTGGATAGTCTCACTTCGAGTCTTTGTACAATCCGTAGCTACTAGCTACACAGATCTTTCTAAAAGCAGTGTCACGTTTTAAAAAGTACATAAATGTGCATAAATGGAAATTTTACAAAGGAGGATGAATATCTTTTAAAAAATAAATATTTTAAACTCGGTGAAGTTATGTTTTTTTTTCATATCATTTAATTAACTTTTTTTCATTTAAGAAGATTTTAATAGTTAGATCTCATCAATCTAGAGGCTAAATCACTAAGCCATTAGAGGCTAATGGTAAAACAGTGTCATTTTTATCCTCTCTATATTTAATCGTGTATAAATCTCCAAATTTAGCATAGACATATAATATTGACCGAGCAAATTATTGTGTGGTTGTAAAAAATTTCTAATGAAGTAATGTCATGTGACATCCCTTCGCTCAAGGTAAATCCACCCGTCGCTACAACAGTTACATTGGACACAATATTTCTAAGTATCAATCTTGCTCTTTTTTTATCTATTGCGTTCTCCAGCAGAAGCCAAGTAAATTTACCATCCTTAGGATTAGTGTGTAACAAACATAGAGGACAAGTCAGAGGCTCCTAGGCGCAGCACCAGGGGTAAGAAATGGCCCAAGCACCAGGAACAATATGTGGTCCTAAATCCCAAAAGAAATTCTTGTCTACCAAGTTACTAGAAGAAAGGACAAGAAGCATCCTTGCACCAGATGGCATAAATAGACCAAGAACGAGCTAGAATAGACATGGAAGAACTTGCTCTTTATTTTTCTTAGTCATTTTATAGACCTGGAACCTCCCTTTTCTATCTTTTTTTCCTTTATTTTTTCTTCTTTCTCTAAAAATTTTGAGAGATATTGCATTGTAATTTCTCAATTTTGCATTGTAATTTCTCGAATTGGTTGAATATCAATTCATTTCTATACATTTGGTGCTTTCATTGTCCCTTCCGCTATCAATAGGTGATGGTACTCACAATACCCATTTGAAGTCCCTTGATGAAGCTGTCAAACATCTCCAGGAACAATCTGCAGCTCATTCTAAAATTTTTGAGGAACACTCCAGATCCTTTGAAAATGTTAATGTTACCCTCAAGGATGTTTCTACTCAACTAGCATTATTGCGTGCTTCCTCATCACCACAACCGCCGCCACCACCACCGCCGCCGCCGACTACCACTAGCCCTTCCTCCTCTGTTTTGGGTCAGTCCTCCACCCCAATATCCCAAACCTTTTACCATCAACCTTTTTCACCTCAATCACCTAACCTTAATATTACCCAACCGCCTCAACCCCACCCACTTGTAGTTCCTTCAAACACGCTTAACCAATTTCGCCGTGATAAACCTACTCCGATCGACCTACCAAAGTTCAATGGCCAGAATACTGAGAGTTGGACTTTTCAAGCTCATCAGTATTTTGAAACTTATAATGTCTCCAATAAGCATTGCATTAACCTCTGTTCTTTTTTCTAGAAGAAGATGCACGCGAATGGTACCAGTGGATGTGTCATAATCACCAACTATGTGGATGGGAACATTTTCTTAATACTGTGATAACTCATTTTGGGTCTCAATATTTGGAGACTCCGGAGAGTTTTCTTCCTAAGTTGCAGATGAAATCTTCTGTTCAAGAATATCTGTCTCGCTTTGAGAAACTGGCCAATCGAACAATGGGTATCTCTCCTCCATTAATGAAGCACCTCTTTACTTCTGGGCTCCTTCCTAATATTAAGGCTGATGTGCTCTCTTTTAAGTCGGTGGACATCCACGATACTATTGGACTCGTATTTTTACATGAGCAAAAGAGTTTGGGCCAGTCCAAACATGTAAATAAATCCACTTTATTTTCTAAATTTACAAACCCCTATGTTCCTTCACCCTTTAATTCAAGTCCTAAAATTCTGACGACTCTCTCCCGTTCCTCTTTACCTTCATCGGCCTCGTTTCCTGGAATTGATAAAATAACTTTTAAGAAGTTGTCCCCGACTGAAATCCAACGGAAGCGTGAGCTTAATCTATGTTTTAATTGTGATGAAAAATACCAAAAAGGCCATCAGTGTTCTGTTTCTCCACAATTGTTCCTCCTCCTCAATGATGAGGAATCGTCTGATGGTCCACAGTTTGATTCATCGCCACCTCCATTTGATTTTTCTCCACCCATTTTATCTTCAGAAGATCTATCTTTGCTCACTATTAGTCAACATGCTCTTACTGGCGGTTTGCATCCTAGTACCCTCAGGTTCACAGGTTACATCACAGGCCTCCCTGCTCAGATTCTCATAGATGGGGGCAGCACTTATAATTTTATTAATCCTCGAGGTGCCGTAAGCTTAAGTTGTCGATTGAACCTTCTAAGGGTTTTTTTGTTATGGTAGGCAATGGCCAAGGGTTAGTTTGTCTTGGGGTTATTACAGGGGTCCCCATTACAATTCAGGGGTTCTCTTTTGTTATAGATTTTTTTGTCACTGATCTTCATGGTTCTAATTTGGTGTTGGGTGTGGACTGGTTAGCCATATTTGGTCCTAGCATCACAGATTATGTCAATTTTTTGTTTGAATTTGATTTTGTTGGGAAGCACATTCGTTGGGTGGGTGATCCTTGCCCTGTCCCAACTCAGATTAATGTTTCCACTCTTCGTCACTTTTCCCAAATGAACTCTATTGCTTACCTTCTGCGATTGGACTTTATTTCCATAACTACTAATTCTATCCCATCATACCATCTTGAGCTATCATCCCTTTTGGACACTTATTTGGATGTCTTTCAAAACCCCACAGCTCTTCCACCTTTTTGTTTGTAGGATCATTGCATTCCCCTTTTATTGGGTACCTCTCCAATTAATGTGCTCCCATACCGATATCCATACTTTCAGAAGGCCGAAATTGAACGTCAAGTTGGTGAAATACTTAGTTCGGGGCTCATTTGTCCTATTTCCAGTCCTTACTCCTCTCCAGTTTTGTTGGCTCGCAAAAAAGATGGGACTTGGCATTTTTGTGTTGATTATCGAGCCTTAAACTCCATCACTATCAAAGATCATTTTCCGATCCCAACAGTTGATGAACTATTTGATGAGTTGAATCAAGCTATATTTTTCTCAAAATTGGTCCTCTTGGCTGGTTACCATCAAATTCGTCTTTATCCCCCGGACATTGAGAAAACCATTTTTCGTACACATGAAGGACATTATGATTTCACAGTAATGCCATTCGGGCTCTCCAACGCCCTATGTACTTTTCAGTTCACTAAGAATTCAATTTTTAAGCCCCTTCTTCGGCGTTTTGTCTTGGTTTTCTTTGACGATATACCTGTCTATAGTAAATCATGGACTGATCACTTTAATCATCTTCGCGAGGTGTTTGATCTCTTGCGCCAAATTTTCCTAGTTGTTAAACATTCTAAATGCGTTTTTGGACAGTCTTCCATTGCTTATTTGGGTCATATTCTCTCGCCAAAGGGCCTTCAAGTTGACCCTAAAAAGATCACAGTTGTTCTTGCCTGGCCCACTCCTACTTCGCTTAAAGATGTGCGTGGATTTTCGGGCTTGACTGGCTATTACCGCCGCTTTGTCAAAGGCTATGCTAATTTGGCTTCTCCTCTTACTGATCTACTAAAGAAAGATTCTTTTGCTTGGTCTGAGATTGACTTGGCTGCCTTTATTCAACTTAAGCAGTCTCTAAGCTCCGTCCCTGTTTTAGCACTCCCAGATTTTCGAAGCTATTCTCGGTTGAGACCGATGCTTCTGGGATTGGAATAGGTTCTGTCCTATCCCAAGAGGGTCATCCCATTGCTTTTTTTTTTAGCCAAAAGTTATCTTCTCGAATGCAAGCTTCTTCAACTTATAATAGTGAGATGTTTGCTATTACCCAAGCTGTCCAAAAATGGTGCCAATACTTGTTGGGTCGTAGATTTATTATCATCACTGATCAGCAACCTTTAAAATCCTTAACCGGCCAAGTTATTCAAACTCTCGAGAAACAACGATATCTTAGCAAACTCATTGGTTATGACTTTGACATTCGCTATCGCCCTGGGAAGATTAATGCCGCAGTGGATGCCCTGTCTCGAATTCATTCGCTGCATATATTAGATTTGACTATCACAGAGCTCACTTTGATTAGCCAGTTGCACAACTTGAATAATACTGATAGGACCCTACTGGAGCTCCAATCCTAGTTGCAGAATAATTCGGAGTCCTTGACTTATTTTTCCTTTCAAGGAGGACTTTTACTATTTCGGAATCAGATAGTGGTCCCTACTGATGGCAAACTTCGCACCTTGTTACTGGAAGAATTTCACTCTTCTAAAGTTGGAGGCCATGCTGGCATATCACGCATATTTCAACATCTGTCCTCTAATTTTTATTGGGCTGGTATGCGTGCGGATGTGAAGAAATTTGTTTCAGAGTGCCAAATTTGTCAACAAATGAAAGATTCAAATTTGAAACCTGCTGTACTACTCTGTCCCTTACCAATTCAAGATGCTATTTTTGAGGATATTTCAATGGATTTTATCACAGGTCTTCTAACATCCCATGGGTGCACTGTTATTTGGGTAATTGTGGACCAATTGTCCAAATTTGGTCACTTTATTGGCTTGCCTACCAATTTTACTAGCCAAAAGATTGCTGAGGTATTTGTTAAGGAGTTTATTCGGCTTCATGGTTTTCCTGTTACTATTGGGTCTGATCGTGACCCGTTGTTCCTATCGGACTTTTGGAAGGAACTTCATAAACTCCAGGGTGAACAACTTGCCATGAGTTCAGCCTATCATCCTCAATTCGACGGTCAGACTGAGGCGCTAAACAAATATTTAGAGATGTATCTCCATTGTTTTGCGACTGACAAACCATCTACTTGGTTTTCTCTATTACCATGGGCTAAATTTTGGTATAATACTTCATACCAACATAGCTCCAAGATGACACCTTTTGAGTTAGTTTATGGCCACCCTCCACCTACTTTGGTGAGGTATCTTAAGGATGGGACTTCTAACTCTGCCGTTTCTACTTCTTTGTTTCAACGTGATGAAACTTTAGCTATTTTAAAGGCCAATTTGTTACTAGCTCAGGAGAGAATGAAAGGTACCACAGACAAAGATCGTCGAGAAGTTTCATTTTCCATTGGTGATTGGGTATATGTTCGACTTCGACCCTACCGTCAGTTATTTTTATGCTTGCAGCGTCACATAAAGCTTAGTAAAAGGTATTTTGGCCCTTTCCAGATTATCCAAAGAGTTGGTGAAGTGGCTTACATGTTGGTACTTCCCCCATCTTCCAAAATTCAACCTGTATTTCTCGTTTCCATGCTTCGTAAATGTTTGGGTTTTGCTTCTCATCAGATTACTCCACTTGAGATTCTCGATCAATCATCTTCTTTGGTTCTTCTCCCTGAAGATGTAATCCAAACTAGGACCATTTCAAGAAGTGGTCACCAAGTTCATCAATGCCTTATCAAGTGGACGGGTCTTCCATCAACAGATGCATCTTGGGAGGATACTCATACATTGATGCAACGATTTCCAGATCAGAACCTTGAGGACAAGGTTCGTCTCCATGGGGGAGGCATTGTAACAAATATAGAGGACAAGTCAGAATCTCCTACGCGCAGCACCAGGGGTAAGAAATGGCCCAAACACCTGGAAAAATATGTGGTCCCAAATCCCAAAAGAAATTCTTGTCTGTCAAGTTACTAGAAGAAAGGACAAGAAGCATCCTTGCACCAGATAGCATAAATAGACCAATAACAAGCTAGAATAGACATGGAAGAACTTTCTCTTTATTTTTCTTAGTCATTTTATAGATCTGGAACCTCCCTTTTCTATCTTTTTTCCTTTATTTTTTCTGCTTTCTCTAAAAAGTTTGAAAGATATTGCATTGTAATTTCTCAATTTTGCATTGTAATTTCTCGAATTAGTTGAATATCAGTTCATTTCTCTACATAGTGCAAGGTAGATATTTTCAATGTGATTTTGGAGGTTGTGGGGAACGGTTTCCATCTACACGATGGTGTTTGTATGTTTATTGGTGGGCTTAGCCAGTCTAAAGACACAGGTCATTGAAGTTCACTGTATTCCACTTATCACAACTTTTGAGTATTTTATGGTAACTTAAGTCAAAAAAAAAAAATCACAGTATGCCACTCAATACATAGTTTGAGTATTCTTGAAGCTTATATTTTTTGTCATACCCCCTTTTTTACCAAAAAAGATAGGATTTTAAGTTTGAACATAGTTTTATTATTAAGTGACAAAAGAAAACAATTGTTTCGAAAAGAATTTTTTTATTTGAACTCAAAGTCGCCACTTGATATAAATATGGCATGCCAAGTCACCATCAAAAATCCTTTTTAAAAATGGTTTGAATCTTTAAAATTGATCCACGAACAGAGATTTCGATTAATGAATTCTGTTCACTGAGGAGAAGTTGTTAGACACCCCTCAGTCCCGTGGTTCAAGCACGGTCTCTTCTTGACTTATATCGGCTAATCTGATACTATGAAGTGAATAAACCACATAAAACACACAAAACGAACAAACAAACAAACCAGACAAAACAAGTCCAAAAAAATAGTGTCCAGTCCAATTATTACAGTCCAAAATAAAAAATACTAAAATAAACCTTCACTAACCTTGAACTAAGCTCTACCTGATGCCTCAGGCCTTCATCACGAACGTTGTTCACATACAAGATACTTTGGTGCATTTTCCGGGTAATAAATAAAAATATCCTTGGGGAATTCCCCGGGTAAATGAATACATTTTATCAATGCGAGAAAAAGAAAACCATTCAACAAATATTTCAAGCATTCAACAATCCACAATCTCTAAATTTGCTTACCCCTATCATTTGCATATCCATTTGACGGCCTGACAAATGATACTATCGATTTTGAGAAAATTAATATCCATTTCAAATCAACTCAATCAATGAACCAATCCGAGCCAATATTCATTTTTATCACTTTTCAATCCCCACCACCAACTTTATCCTTAATCAATGATTAACTTAATCCACAACCATCCATTCGAATCTTCAAAAATCTGAATCCAACATCAACCAACATTCATACTTTGAATCTTCAAAAATATGAATCCAACATCAACTAACATTCATGATCCAAACACCACAAAATCACACAAAACAAACTTCATGTTACATGAATTCACCATACAATGTATTCAAAACTTAAAATTAATCAAGAATGAGATGAGAAATGGAACTTCACATTGCTATCAATTAAAATTGCTCCTTCTGACTAAAACCACGATCGAGATCTCAAATTGACCTCAACCTATAGACAAAACCCAACTCGATATCGAATTCAACCCCGAACACATTTAAAAATCAGTTGGACAAACTCAATACAAACCTAAATTGCAGATTTCGACTTAACAATAAACCGGTCTCAATGGATCCGGAGCTGGGTTCACTCTTTCCATTTCGCCGGGGTTCTGGCGAACTCAAACAGTGACAAAAAGTGACAGGTTAGTCAGTTTCGATCGAATTTGTGGGTGTTCTCACTGGTTTCAACATTTCTGGTTGTTTGGCAGTTGTAGGGTAGTGTTTTCATGTGAGGGATGGATAATTCCGGCGAGCAATTTGCTGGCAAACTCAAGCCAGCCGACTGGGATACCTCCGTTCACCATTTTCACCTTTCTCACTTGATTTTTCTCTCTCGCGTGCCGAATTCTCTCTGTCTTCCGCCTATCTCTGTCTCTCTCATCTTTTCCCCTCCATTTTCAATAACTCACATTTTTCAATCACTTTCTCATCTATTTTCTTTCTCCTCTCTATCTTAAGGATGGCAACGGAACCGAAAAATTCTGTTCCGGTCCGCCAAGTCCGTTTCTGCTAGGTTTCCAGTTCCGATAAGCAACGGTTTTGGTTTGATCCGGTATACCGGTACCCAATGGTCTGGATAATGTTATCGGTATGGAACGTTGAAAAAATCCGGTATTTTCGGTTCCGGTACCGGTTGATCGGATTCCAGTCCGGTTGACGAGTTAATTTCTGTTGTTTTTTTAAAGTGGGATTTGGGCAACGGCTCTTTTGGCCGTTGTTTTCTAGCCATTCCCCCCCCCCCTGCCAATTACCCTACCCCCTCTCAATTACCCCACACCACCCCTTAAATTTTCATTATAAATATCCTTCTTTTCAATTGTTTTTTCACACAAATATTATCAATTCTCACAATCTCTCTTAATATCACATTCTCTCTAAATATTTATAATTGTTATATTAGTTGGAGTTGAAGATTCAATTATTATATTAGTTGGAGTTGAAGATTTTTTGAAGATATTATAACCTTCAATTATCATCTTTTAATTCTGACATTTGATATATGTCTGCTTTTACGCAGACGTTCGGTATAATCGTTCCAACTTTAAGCTCTTTTTATTTTCGTTAATATCTATATTTTTATTTTTTAGTATATAAATTTGTTTACTTACATTAATTTTGTAATTTATAATATTTGTATTGTTTGTGTTAATATTTTAATTTAAATTATGGATTTCGGAAAAAATAGTAGTGTTAAAAAACCAAGCTTTGGTAAGGTTTTTCATAGAAATAAAAAAAAGTAAGGCTAGTACTAGTTCATTACCACCTACATTTAATGAAACTTCTTTATCACAATCTAACGGTTTCGATGTTGGTATCGGTATGGAATTAGATAATGAGACCCTAAGTAGGCGTTATAATAATTTTGAGAAAGACTTACCAGAGGAAGATGATATAGAAGAAAAAGAGTTAGGTGATACCCCTACCCCTACTAGTGCGGTTACGGAATTACCGAAACACAGTGAAGAACTTCCCCATTTATCGGAATTTACTAGGGTCAAAGGTACCGAACGTACTAAAAGATCTTTAGTTTGGAGATTTATGGAGAATGATAGGGTAAAAGGTATTGCTACTTGCAATAAATGCAATAATATTTTTAAACATTTGACCGGGGGAAAAAATGGTGGGACAGGGTTGCTAACTACGCATTTGATGAAATGTAATAAAGAATTTATTCGTCTAAAAATTGAGGCTAAGGCAAAAAAAGATGGTACAACATTTGTACATGAATCTGTAGGAGGTAATATGGTTCAAACGCATTTAAACATGTTTAACCTGGTTGAACCAAGTTCATATCGACATATAGTGAAGATGTAGATAGAGAAGAACTAGTGAAAATGGTTGTTGTTATGGGTTTGTCTTTTAGTTTTCCTTCGCATCCCGATTTTATTCATTATATTCAATGAGTATATAATCCCTCTTTTAAAGTTTTTTCATGAAATACAATTAAAAATGATATTTTTAAATTTCAAGATGAACATTGTCATTTTCTTCGTTGCTTATTTGATAAATTTGATGGTAGAATATCTGTTACTTCTGATATGGGTACTAGTGTTGTTGGTAATGATTATTTTACTCTCACAGCTCATTGAATTGATCACGATTGGAACATGCAAAAAAGAATTATTGCTTATAAATATGTTGACGATTCTAAAATCGGTATGTATATAGCTAGTACAATAGCGGAGAGCATGAAATATTTTAGATTTATTGGTAACCTATGGCATGCACATTAGATAATGCTTCTAATAATTTGAAAGCTATTGACGAGTTAAAAACTAGATTATGTTTAATGTATGAAGATCATTTTCATGTTAGATTTTCTGCACATATTTTAAATTTGATAGTACATGATGATATTCATTTGTTTGGAAATGGTTGTCTTAAAGTGCGAATTGCTTGTAGTTATATGTTTAAAAATAAAAGAAAGAGTGTAATGGATGATTTTAAACATAAATATAAACAATATGACCTTCCATATAGAAAAATTCCAAAAGAAATTCCTACTAGATGAAATTCTTTATTTCAAATGTTTGAAGTTGATGTTATATATCGTAAACCTATACAATTAGTTTATAATTCTTATAATGAGGATTTTAATTTAATGCTAGATAAAGATGATTGGACTGAAGTAGAAGAACTTTGTAAATTTTTGAAAACTTTTTATCAAGCTACGAACACAGTATCTACTCAATATACTCCAACTATTTCTTCTGTTTTAGTAACTATTACTGCTATTTCTAAAGTACTTGTTGAATATAAAAAAATATGTCCTAAAAAAGAGGCAATTGAAGCTATGATTGAAAAATTTTAAAAATATTATTTTCCTATTCCAAAAATTCTTTTAACAACTAATTTATTAAACCCATTTTATAAAGAACATGATACAATGATGTTGGTTAGAAAATTATACAACAATTTAGAAATTGGACGTCATGAGAAGCCATCAGTTGAAACTTGTTGTGCTAGCATAGTATCTACAACTAGGAGTTTATATAACTTGTATCAAGTTATGGAACAAAATATTGGGTCGATCGAACCTCCTACTTCTAGACGTAGATATGATGATTTAGATGACGAGATGGGCGAAGAAATTGGTCTTCAATGTTGTAGGAGTAATGAATTTGATTCGTATATTTCGCAGGATCGGAAAAATATTAGAGATGAAATTGAAAAACAACAATTTTTATCGTGGAGGAAGACCCGTATCAGACAATTTCCAAAAATTTCAAGGATGGTTCGAGATTTGCTATCAACTCAAGCTTCTTCAGTTGCTTCAGAGCAAGCTTTCAGCGTAGGAAGATTTATAATAGGAGATCATCGGTATTCGTTAGCAATGGATATTTTGGAGATTTTGGTATTATTTATAGATTGGATCAATGCCGAACGAAGAAATTTTGGGCTCCCCAAATTACCGCCCCATATTGAAGACGAAATAGATGAAATTTTTGAGGAAAATAGTGATGATGGAATGGAAGCAATGGAGGAACAAGGAAATAGACCAATTCTGGAAGATTTATCTGCCGAAGACATATAAAAGTTACTCCACAAAAATTATAGACAATTTAGATATTAATAAGATTCTACAATCGAGATCTAATTCAAACAGAACCCTTCCTAGAAGGTGGCTGTGTAGATTAGATTTTCATTTAATATCTTTGTAATAAATGTACAACGTACAAAATTTGAATAAATATAACGGCTATTCGCCTAATTTTGTTTTAAAATTTGTCTTTTGTTAGTTGCAATTATAGAAAAAAAAATTAATACAAAACTTTATAAAGTTAGCAAATTTTTTAACTTCTTAAACTTATCAAAAATATTATATTAACTTAAACTTATATTTTTTATGTTAAAATTCTAAACTTTTTAAGATATATTAATAAATTATATAAATTATATAAGTTATTATATATATAAAACTTATATATTAATTCCATTAAGTTAAGATATAGATAATTTAAATTAAAATTGTAAAACAAAAACTGTAACCAAAAAAAGTTATGAAAAACTTTATATAAATTATATAAGTTCTTAAACGAAACTGTAGCAATTATGAAAAAAAAATTAACAAAAAATTGTATTACTGTACACTACGTAATTTATTTCCGGTAATTCTGGTATCTCTCCGGTCCACACCGGTAGCAAGCGGACCGGTGCGAACAACAAAAAAATTCCGGTAACACTGGTTTCGTCAGCAAAAATGGTAAGGAAGTTTCGGTACCGGTTCTGGTATCGGTTAAACCAGTTCGGCGTTCCGGTTCCGGTCCGTTGCCAGCCTTACTCTATATCCCTCAATTCTTCTTACTCTCTTCTTAATCTCTCCCTCCGATTTCTCTTTCTCTCAATCTTCACTCTCTATTTTCTCTCTGTTTTCTCCTTTTTTTTTTTCATTCTATTTCACTGCTTTCTCCATTCCAGTGTGTGTGTGAATTGTTAATTTATATGAGATGAATTGTGTGTGAGTGCGTATTGTTGTTCACTGTGTATGTATATTGTTGATGGTGAAATGGACCTCCCATTAATTGGTGTGCCAGTGTGTATATATATGTAGAAGTTGTTAAAGGGGAGGGGGTAAAACGTGAAGGGGGTAGGGGTGAGGTAGAGGTAGGAGTGACTTGGTTAAATTTGTTAGGATGAGGTGTCAAATTTTTTATTAGGTGGGGTCTTAATTTGTTGGAAATTTTGTTATTTTTTCATTTTGTGGAGGGATAATTACACGTGGTTGAGGTATACGGTAAAGTAAGGGTAAAATGGATAAATTGGGCTTTTGGGAGGGACAAAATTATGTGTATAAAGCATACCCCTCTTTGGATGTAAACACAAAGTGTTTTCAGACAAAGAAGTAGATAATGAGACCGAATTTTGACCCGACCATTATTCAAAAGAAAGAAAAAGTAGGACAGACGCAACTGAGTCTTTATTTTGAAAATCCTACCTACCCAAGTTATGAAAGAATCAAGTCACAGGTATCTCAAAGGGTTGGAAGGAGAAGGACTATACTGAGTTGGAGAGTCGAGTGAGGTCCTATCGGGGTTCTGGTCCGTAGCTCTGTCATTACATCAAAAATGAAAATTACAAGTTAAAAACATAAATAAAATTACAAAAGTCCTATCTTTGCAGCTTTCCTTGGCTCTTGACTTGCTATTTCATCACCTTATTCTCTAGGCGGGCTCCTGACTTGCAATTTCCTTACTCTGTTCTCCAGGCGAGCTCCTGACTTGTAATTTCATCACCTTGTTACTTGGCTTTCAATTTCTTCACCCTGTTCTCCAGGCGGGATCCTGACTTTCTATTTCTTCAATCTATTGACTTTCAATTTTTTCACCTTGTTGTTTGACTTTCAACTTCACCTTGTTCTTGACTTTTCATTTATTCGCCCTGTTCTTCTAGCGGTCTTCTAAAATCACATCAAAACCAGAAAGGAAGTTATCCCAAACTAAGGTTATGATAGAGATCTCACTTTTCAAAATTAAAGTCCCATTTTCAAGAGGGTCCTAAAATGATGCTTCCAATGAAATAAATAGTTTCCTCAGTTTATCATCATAAAACTTTTACTAATGTCAAATCCAATCATAACTACTTGCATGTTGCAATGATGAATCAAGACTCTGACCAAGAAATTCATCTCCAGAGAGTAAAACTAAATGATCAAGACTAGGAAGTGCGTCTCCTAAGAGTTAAAGTGAGGAATTCCGACTAGAAAGTGCATCTTCTAGAGATAAAGGTTTAAGTTAGGAAGTGTGCCACCTGAAAAATGAAAACTAACAAGGAAGTGCATCTCCTAAGGATTAAGTGCAATGACTCAACTAGAAAATGCGGCTTCTAGGAGTGAAGGTTTAATTTAGAAAGTGCATCACCTAATAAATAAAACCTGAATTATTCAGATAAGGAGGTGCATCTCCTAGAGGTTGCATGGAAGGACTCAACCAGAAAGTGCATTTTCTAGGAGTAAAGTCTTAAGTTAGAAAGTATGTCACCTAGCAAGCCAAAACTTAAACTACCCTGACAAAGAAGTGTGTCTCCTAAGGTTTAAGTGGAATGACTCAACTAGAAAGTGAATTTTTTAGGAGTAAAGGCTTAAGTTAGGAAGAAACCACCAAACAAACTAAACTAGAATTACCCTGACAAGAAAGCGCATCTCCTAAGGGTTAACTACTCAACTAGAAAGTACATTTTTAGGAGTAAAGGCTTGAGTTAGGAAGTGAACCACCTAACAAGAGAAACATGAATACCCACCAAGGAAGTGTTTTTCCTAAGGGTCAAGTGAAATGACCCGACTAGAAAGTGAATTTTATAGGAGTCAAGACTTAATTTAGGAAGTGCATCATCTAACAAGTAAAATTTTAATGACCCAAAGAAGAAAGTACGTCTCCTTAAAAATGCCAGTAGAATTAGCCAGGTAAGGAAATGTGTCTCCTTACAAATGTCACTTAAATTACACAGACAAGGAAATGCATCTCCTTAAAAATGTTGCTTGATTTACCCAAACAAGGAAATGTGTCTCTTTACAAATGCCACTTAAATTACCCAGACAAAGAAATTCTTCTACTTACAAGTGCCACTTAAATTACCCAGAAAAGGAGATGCGTCTCCTTACAAATACCGCTTAATTACCCAAACAAGGAAATGCATCTCCTTACAAATGTCTCTTGAACTATCCAAACAAGGAAATGCGTTACAAATACCACTTAAATTATCCAGACAAGGAAATACGTTTCCTTATAAATGACACTTGAATTACCCAAGGAAATTCGTATCCTTACAAATGCAACTTAAATTACCCAGACAAGGAAATGCGTCTTCCTACAAATTCCATTTGAATTACCCAAGGAAATGTGTCTCCTTACAAATGCTGCTTTAATTACCCGAACAAAGAAATGTGTGTCCTTACATATGTCACTTGAATTACCCAAACAAGGAAATGTGTCTCTATACATATGCCACTTGAATTACCCAAACAAGAAAATGTGTCTCCTAAATATTAAATAGAAGGATTCAACTAGAAAGTATGATTTATAGGAGTGAAAGTTCAATCTAGGAAGTCAGTCACCTAAAAAATGAACCAGAATTACCTGAAAAAGGAATTTTGTATTCTAGAGATGCTAAATTATTAGATTTACCATGGTTTTGATTACCAAACCTGTGCAACAACATTGCCTCTTGCTTTTACAAAAGTGAGAAATTACGGACTTTGATGTTTAGGCTTTGAAGTCCTTAATTTAAAGATAACATGTGTTCCTATTTCATACAAAGAAAACTTGTGAGTTTAAAAACACTGTGGCTGATTTATGGCTTTAGCTTTCGCGACAACCGCTCTTGCCCCCATCACATTTAATATTGATTCCATTAGTATATGTTATTGACTTTCTGCATCATTGACCTAAACTCAGATTATTAAGAGTGACTCTAAAACAAAACACAGTATCTCCGCTTTGCCATGCTCCTCAGATAAACCCTTTGAACCTTGGTAATTCCACGAGTTCCCAAACTTGTCTGTTGATAAAACTTTCTGCATGCCTTATTTCAGTTCACAACCATGTCTCTTTTATATGCTGGCCTTTTGTCATGCTTTATGTAAAGTTGATATCTAGATTTGAAATCTTTTCTCACTTGCTTTAACATTGATTTGACTCAAAGACACAAGAAAAATGACTTTCCATTTGAATAACTGACTCAATAAAACACAAATAAAAATATAAAGAAGAAAGAACAAGCAATGAATGTCCCCATTGAAACAGAGAAAAGAAAAATTTATTTGAAAGTGACAGTCAACTCTAATAATTATGACATGCATTTTGGATTAAGCTATCTAATCTTTCCATCCAAACTTTCACCAATATTTGTTGAGTTAATGGCCCTAAAATTGAGTTACTTTCTTGGGCCAATCACATTCAGAGAACTTATCAACTAGTGACGCCTTGAATGGTTTTTTCCAACAAGCCTCTCTTATTTTATTTCTCTCAGCTCTCCATTACCCTATGGTGTCTATGAGGATTTTCACCAATAAGACTCTTATTTTTATTTATCTCAACTCAGAATTGTTTTACAGTTCCTGTGAGAGTTTTCACTTATAAGACTCTCTCATTTTATCTCTCTCAACTTACCATTACCTTACGCTGCCCGTGGGGGTTTTCACGGATAAGACTCTCTCATTTTTGTTTCTCTCCTGATTTCTTATGCCGAGGAAGACAAATAGTTCCCAAAATGCATCATCATATGCATTTCATGCTTAGCCTTATCATTATCAAAGATTGATCCTAAGGTCTTTCTTTTGTTATATGTTGACTTTTGGATAAAGTTAGAAAGAAAGGATGACATGAGGCCCAAATGACACTTGAAGTGGGGTGACACTTACAACTTTTGGAATTGATTCAAACAATGAAGATTAACTCAGGCCCCAATTTTTTTTGACTGGGCAATTCTAAATTGTTCATTTGATTGGACTGATCCCAAAGTAAGGCTGCCTTTTTATCTCACACTCAAAAGAGGAGAATCAGGTCACACATAGTTTCAATAACTTGTTCCTTCGCTTGACTCTAACTTTTCTTTTTTTCTTTTTTCCTTCTTTGTATAGACTCTTTCTTTGAAACTTTTTCTTATTCTATTTTCTTGACACTCATCTCTTCTCTTCCCTTTTTCACATTTTCTTCTTTTTTTTAACTCTATTTTTACTCAACACTTTTTCTTGAACTTTGTTGACTCTATCTTGATTCCAAAAAAAGGGTATGAAAGAAAATAAAACTAAAGATCAAACGGGATAAACAAAGGATGACACAATATTTTGATAACAAATGAAATGTCTTTGTCATATCAATCCTTGAAAATGAAAGTACATATCATGCAATATAATAGTGAAAGATGAACATCATTTGTGACATTTTTTATAGAACTAACTTCAACTGAGACTGTGTATCACTACTTTTTCTGTTCTTGTCCAGCATACAACTCCACATTTGTTGTACATCCCTTACATCGAATGACTCATGCTTTTGTGGAGCTGATTTTCTTTCTGTTCCTCTTGATATAGGATCACACATCCACTATTTGACCTAATTGAGATATGCTTTTAAACTGATGACCAAGTTATTCTTGTGATTGTCAAAATAATTTCCTTAATTTTGAAAGAAGGCTTGAATATGGTCTCCAAATGTCTTAACACTCTACCTATTTCTTAAATGTCTCTTTTATTTTAACTTTAGCCCTCTAATTTAATGCTTCATGATTAAAGTGGATTTTAAGATCTGGCTCAAAATTCGTAAGCATGTCATAACACTAGAACAACATAAAATGTATTGTGTAAAGATGTAACACCCCAAATTTGGTACCCGAAATGCTACACGGTGCTTACGACCCCGAAGGACCACAAGCTAACCCATGACTGATATCTGTAACTGAGCACCGAATAATCTACTGAAATTATGTGGAATATAAGATGTAAGGCCATAAGGTTCAAAACTAAACTAATACTGAATATAATACAATGTCTATAATGGGGTATAACAATACCCAAAACTGAGATGAACTATCTGAAACATGCTGTAGTCTGAAAACACTCTAGTCTGAAATTTGTAGAGTTGATGGTACATGTCCCCAACTAACTCCGGGATACTAAAATAATAAAGTAATAAAATAATTATGCTATCATCGAATAATAAGGACTCACTGCTAGTCTGGCTGCTAAACGTTTGATCTACTAAGGATACTTGGGAGCTCGTGCTTCTAAACCTATGGCATAATACACCATAGCACAAATGCATAGTACGTTGAATATACTGGTATGCAAGTGAGGTAGGCTAAATGCAATGGATCATATGCATGAATAATAATAACTGACTAAATAATATGAATATGAGACTACATGCATGAATACGTAGCTGTAATTGAGATCGTGATAATGCTAACTCATGAATTCTGATAACATCGGTTTACTGATATCTGAGTACTAATACTGGGATACTGAATATGAATGATTGAATCTAATGAATACTGAGAGACTGAGTTGTATCACTAATACAGGAAAGACTGTTTCTGACAGTTCTGATTATAAAATCTGGCCTGATTGACTGTATCTGACTGTCCTGAGTCTGAATACTGATAACATGAGTGACTGTATCTGATAATCCTAATATTGATGGAACTAGCTGAGTTCCGCATTGTATTGAGTTAACTGTATCTGACAGTCCTGAATTTCTGTAGAACTGAATTGAGTTCTATTACTGAAACTAAATGACTGTATCTAACAGTCCTGATTCCGTAACTGAAAATATGGAAAGTATTTATCTAACCGACATGCCCCTAATATGCCATTATAGCTGAGTTGGGGTCCAATATGTAACCCCAATTGGAAGGGTGTCAATATCGCGCCACTAGTAAGGACAAGTTATGGGTGACCCTCATCTGATAGTATCCCCAAAAGAGAACGGTGGGTCCCTTATCTAACAGTGATTATCCACCTCCTCAACCCTCATCGGACAGTATTGATGTCTCAACCTATGCTGACAACATAGTTCTGGAATGCAAGGATGACTTCTAAGAATCACATCCTCTTCTGATAGTGTATGTTCCCATCCTTAGATTTACTCGGTGCTAATTTCTACTCCCATCTGAATAGACTCTGAACATGATTTACTGAACTGAACATGGGCTGAGTTACTAAATTCCATTGGCTGATGGAATACTACTGATATCTGACAACTGACTGAGTTCATAAGATCATGGAGATTTCCTGAGTCATAAGACTGTCTGAAGTCTAAGGATTCATAGCTTGACTATGAGTATCGTGAAAATATGATATGGCTCTAGGTACACAACTAATGTTACGGGTACGAGTACCCCCCAGGACTCGATGGAAGGAAACTGACAAAGCATAACTTACTTGAACATATAATTAACATCATAATCCATAATACATTTATAGAAGCATTTCATCAAAACATGTTATAGGCATAACTTGTACATACATGGGGATTTCATGGTATCATGCTAGTTAGGCACTTTTCTTTCATCTAGGCATTTAATCAAACATATTGTAGGCATGGTAAATGTAAACATCATTGTACAATAATTAAACATCATGGTTCAATTCTAATTTCATCATTCAAGGGTTTAGTCATAGGTTTGCATGAATCTATATCTTTAATAATTTAACCCACATAGAATTTATCACCCAACATGGAGTAGAATTCAATTTCTCATTATCCACAAGAACACGATCAGCCCAATCATGAAATTCATAAGAAAATCCATAAACTTGAATTTAGAAAAGGGATTCTTGGGCTTCATGGACGAAGGGAGTCTATGAATGAACACTATGCATACCTTAGTTCTTGATTCCATGAAGATTGATGGAGAGATTATTGAATTTGAGTCTTGCATTTGAATCCCCAATTGAAAACCCTAGCTTGTTCTTGACAGAAACCCTATATTTTGGGTGAAATATGGCTGAATCATGTGTTATTGGGTTTATATAGGGTTGAGAAATTGACCCTTTTAACCCTTGGATGTGTATTTTATTTCTGAGAAAATTTCCCAATTTGGCTGGCTGGTGCGATGTGGCGCTATCACGCCGTGTCACTGGAAATTGCCAACTGGGAACTGGGCTGATGGTGCGATGTGGAGCTATCGCATTGCCACTTTGTTTGCGACCTTAAATTTTGGCGCGACACACCACTATTGTGGAGAAACACTGGAAATTGACAATTGTCATTTAAGTTGGCTCCGTGACGCGCTGATGGCTCAAGTGATACACTGTCTCACTAAAAAGGATTTAACTCGTCGCCCTGGTGTCGGATTTGGGCGAATTTGATATTGATGGAAAGCTTATTAAATTTCCCACATGATAAGAAAATGAAAATATTGAAAATGCCACATGTATAAAAGTGGATTCATCTTTGAAACAAGTTTTTAACATTTCTGGGATGATTTTAAGCTAGGTAGAAGTATGGGGTATTACAATATCTCCCCCTTGGGAATATTCACCCTCGAAAGAGACTGAATGAGATGGGATAAATAATAAGCTGAAGTAAATACTGAACATGAACAACTGAAACATGACTACTTGACTGACATTACTGCGATTCATACTGAGCATGCATATCTGATGTATGATTTTATGACTGAGATGATGCATGACTGGGAGTATTTGATAACGCTCAAATTACACTCTTGAATGGGTGTAAGCAATCGTTGTCAATATAAAACCCAACTAGGTTGGGGTCGAATCCCACAAGGAACAATGTGAGTGACGATTAAACTAGTTTGAAACTAAAGCTACAAGTTAAATTCAAACAATCGATATAAAAAGATAAAATGGGGGTTTAAGGTTCACAGAGAGTTAATTGTCACTTTCAATATTTTAGTGTTTGAAATCAGTCTAAATGGGAAACCAGAGTTATGTTCACCATGGGTTTTGGGAATTGACAGATACTAGGTAATGCTTGGGATTCTTGAAGCAAGTAGAAACAACAGATTATCCCTGACGACGATACTGTCTAACTTATCTCTCGACCTCACTAGAAAATTTATTATCTAATTCTCTCAAACTTAGATAACTTATCTATTTCTAATAGGATGTTATCTCAGGTAGATTAATCCAGTTACGACATCAATCATTAAACAGAAGGTTGGTAGCTTCCGAGTCCCTGTTGATAATTCACGTCCTCTAGTCTATTTCTCTGTTAGAAGTAAATAAAACCTAAGTCATAATCTAATGTTTGCAAATAATAGATTTCAGTCAAAACAACAGAATTTCAAGACGTCCTACTACTCTTTGAATCCGTTAAATGCCTAGTTACCTATCAGACCCTAATCCATGGATCCCATAACTTCGGCTAATGGAATTAGACGCTCATGATTTGATCAATGAAATAACAATTTGAACTCATCATCATAAGGATAAACTTACGAATGGATCAAAAACAACAAGTAGTTTCTTCAATTTACTCACGAGATAGAAACCCAAAAATAGTTGATAAGTTCTTTTGTAAAGAAACAAGAAAAATATTTGATGGTAAATATGAAGAAATGTTACGTTCTTCTCTTTAGAAGTTCTTCTCTGATAATTAATGATCGATCCCTAAAAAACCCTAAAACAAGTCTTTAAATAGTCAACCCTAAATAAGGAAATAAAATTAAAGTTTCATTTTTCTCTTCGGATTGGACGACGATGATCTTGACGGCGTGTCAGATGTCTGATGACGTGTGCGAGATGTCGTCAAAGGTTCCAGTGAATTGTTATTTTCTGACTCTTCAGATGGCAAACCTGACAGCGTGTCAAAATTCTTGATGGCGCGTGACAATTGCCGTCATAACTTCACTGGAAATTAGTATTCTCTGCTTCTGGTTGACGGTGATTTTGATGCCATGTCACATATTTGAAGGTCCGTCCTAAACATCTTCACATTTCATATCAGTTTCTCAGGTTCTGTCTAATCTTGATGGCAACTTTGACAGCCTGTCCCATGTATGACGGTGCTTCAGAATTGACGTCAGCTATACTTCAGCTTATTTACACCAGATTTCAGCTGATTTATTCTTCTTTCCTTTGGTTTCCTCCCCGATCACTTGTATCTGCATTAACACATTAAAAGCAATCAAAAACAACAAAAGTTGCTTAAAATCTCACAATTATTCAGAGTTAAAAGCTTCAAATATGTTAGCATCGGCTCACATATCAGTACTGATAATCTAATCACGCATATCTGATGCGTTAATACATTACTGAATTGGCTCATGAACATGCGACTGAACATGCAAGGGTAAAGATACCAGGTTTGAAATGAAAACATAGCATGGTACCGAATACCACATTTGTAACTAAAATTTGAACATGAAACTAGATAAGATTAAGAAAAGCTATTACCTTGGGCTTAGCCTGAGCTTAATTACTAAATATGCATGAGTGGAAACATGAGAACGTAACTGGGTATAGAACGTGATACATAAGGTGAATATTGTGATATGAACTAAGTACCTTGAACACATGGCATACAATCGAGATTAGAGCTAGAGGGTCAACCTATGGGTACCCACTACTCCAAACTGGATTCGTTACGTGAAGAAAGAATGGGATATTTTTGTCATGAACGTTTGGGGGTTCATAGTGTATCTCCCCCTTGGGACACTATGTCCCTAGAAGAATACTGACTTGGCTGAGTCGCTGAGGAAAATGAAGTGATGCACAAGGCATCTACGAGCTGAGTCTTAAATGAATATCTGGGATCTAAAACTGAAGCATGATACATGAACTGGGATAACCTTGCATCCATCTAGTCGATTCATCTTAGAATGGTTACATTTATTAGGCTTAATATAGTACGTCTAGATGGAAGGGATGGAAACCCAAACTATGTGAACTTGTCCGTCTGACTGATAGACTGACTTTCTAGTTTTACGAACTAGCTCGTGATGAAAACTTATGGTCGACTGGAGACTTTCTTTAACACTCTTTCTATAGAGTTCTAGTGACTTTAGGGCAAAGGGAAATCTTGGCCTTGTCTAAACAAGACAGTTGAATAAGAAAATCATCACATGGCTAAATTTCGGTAAGATTGGTTGAGGCCAGCGAACACCATTTAAGATGAAATGACTAAACCTCTTGAACTGGAACTGATATTACTGAAAAGAGTCACATGGGTGCTGAACCCAAGTTCATAGATATGCTAACATATCTGATTTACTGGATGGCTGATAGTTGAATATTGGACGTATAAGACTGAACTGTACTTGGTCTGAATAGCTGAACTGAGACTATAAAGTATTATACAAAGAAGGTAATGTTGACTGGGTAACATGAGGTAACTGAGCATGAATTTTTGAAAAACTGTATTATTTGAGAACGCAAGACTAAGTGTATAACATAATTCTAGAATAGTCTGTGAACTGAGGTACTGAAATACCTATAGCTGGATAACTGATAATTGTACGATATGGTCAAGCAAACCAAAAACAGAACTAAGTTACTGATCTGATTACTAAACCAAAGTTGAACCTATAACTAAGATTGCAACTGGGACTTATACTGTAACTATGTGTCGTGTTTCGATAAATGGACATGGATAACTATGGTTTATACAGATATTGAAGTACTGAATTTTGAGACTGAACACTGATTACTGAGTTCTGAACACTAAAACTGTAACTGACATGGTAATTGAGTTTTGATAGTTATACGACGGTGGCTGACATAAGTAAAAAATTTGAATGCACACTCACACTCTGTACTTTTCCAATTTCTAAATAAAACCTCTTTCTAGCTCTTTACTGGCACACTAACATGAAATTCAAGCCTATACTCATCACTACACCCTTGTGTAAAATAAGCATGCAACAATCTTTCCTTAATTATGAAACGTTTACTCTCTCCCATCTAAGAGACTGCTTATCACCACACTTTTTTCACAAAGAGAGCTCACTGAAGGGTTAAATCAGGGGAACATAGAGAATGAATGGACACTAACTGAACTTGAGACTTGACTGAAGCCTGAGGAATAGAATATAAACATCATGGATTTACCAAGAGGTCTGAACAGAGGATATATATGACATAGTCTGAGCTTGGCCAATCACTAGGAGTGGAACATAAGTCATGTGGGCTGAACATATTATAAAACATGGCATAAGTACATGAGTCATGAGCTGCATGACCTGATTTTGGAGTTTTTTGTATTCGTGGGACATGATTTGCATTACTGAGGGGAATAGAACTGAAATCTTTATGCTGGGAACTGGAATTGTACATGATTCTATGGAAAGAGTATGAATATAAGTTGTGTTCATGGAACTGAGATGTGAAGCATGCGTACGTATCATGCTTACTGAAGTACAAAACTCTGTACTGTGATAAGAATGGGTTAGGGAATCGTCTTCCCCTTACTGCTCTTCTATACGTACTGACACTACTACTAGGATATGAGAGCCTACTTGGTCACTTGATCTATCATCTCCACCTTAGCTTTAAACCATCATCATAAGTCTGTGAGCACTTTACTAAACTCTGAACTGAACTGCAATCATCGTCACCTACTAATACTCTGTTTGACACCTGCTTACCTTACTAAACATATTATCTGGTTCTATTTCTTCATAGACTACTAATACCATATCACCTAATTCACATCCACACCTTCATACTTAGTATCAAATTAATAAACTTAAGTGCTAGCTTGCACTGTTCAAGCCTACTGATTTACTCTGGTACAACTATCCATATGAATGAATAATCTGTTCAACCTAGATAATATTATCCCAATTCTACTTATGCTAAACTCCTGAGTTCATGCTTCTAACTCTAGGTCATATGCTATCATAGGATTCTGATAAGGGGTATGGTGACATATGAGTTCTCATGATCATGAATAAGAGTCGTACAACTTTTGAACATAATTGAACTGATGGGATACTTTTGAGCTTATGGGCAATACCATACTAACTGTTTGCAGGGACTGTCTGAGAAAGCCCTATCTCTAGGACTTTAAGCTTTACTATTTCTGTTACCTTGAAATTAAGGTGAAGTTAACATGAGTGAAGCATGAGGAGAATCTATATGAGTTTCTTAGAAAGAAAGGAAACTGTTCCTAAAACATCTCATAGCCTCCTGCACATAAGTGTGGTGCACAACACACCTATGCATAAGTCTCTACTAGATACGGTTTTTCAGACTTCCTAGGAAACTGTTGAACCTTAGGCTCTGATATCAAGTTTGTAACGCCCCAAATCTGGTACCCAAAATGCTACACGGTACTCATGACCCCGAAGGACCAAAAGCTAACCCATGACTTATATCTGTAACCGAGCACTGAATAATCTATTGAAATTATGCGGAATATAAGCTGGCCATAAGGTTCAAAACTGAACTAATACTGCATATAATACAATGTATGCAATAAGGTATAACAATACCTAAAACTGAGATGAACTATCTGAAACATGTTGTAGTCTGAAAACACTCTAGTCTGAAAGCCTCTAAACTATCTGAAATATGTGAAGTTGATGGGACATGTCCCCAACTAACTTTGAGCTATTGAAATACTAAAGTAATAAAATAATTATGCTATCCTCAAATAATGAGGACTCACTGCTAGTCTGGATGCTGAACGTCTGATCTACTGAGAATGCTTGGGAGCTCGTATTTCTAAACCTATGGTATAAAACACCATAGTGAAAATACGTTAGTACATTGAATGTACTGGTATGCAAGTGAGGTAGGCTGAATGCAATGGTTCATATGCATGAACAATAATATGAACGTAAGAATACATGCATGAATACGTAACTGTAACTCAGATCGTGATAACACTGACTCATAAATTCTGATAACATGGGTTTACTGATATCTATGTAATGATACTGGGATACTGAATATGAATGACTGAATCTACTGAATACTGAGAGACTGATGTTGTATCACTAAAACAGGAAAGATTGTTTCTGACAGTTCTAATTATGAAGAACTGGTCTGATTGACTGTATCTGACAATCCTGAGTCTGAATATTAATAACATGAGTGATTGTATCTGACAGTCCTGACACTGATGAAACTAGATGAGTTCTGCACTGTACTGAGTTAACTGTATCTGACAGTCCTAAATTTTTGTAGAACTAAACTGAGTTCTATTATTGAGACTGAATGACTGTATCTGACAGTCCTGATTCTGTAACTGAGACTATGGGAAGTAGTTATCTAACCGACATACCCCTAATAAGACATTATGGCTAAGTTGGGATCCAATCTGTAACCCCAATTAGAAGGGTGTCAATACCATGCCACTAGTAAGGACAAGTTGTGGGTGACCGTCATCTGATAGTGTCCCCAAAAGAGAATGGTGAGGCCTTTATCTGACAGTGCTTATCCACATCATCAACCCTCATCGGACAGTGTTGATGTCTCAACCTATGTTGTCTTCATAGTTCTGGAATACAAGGATGACTTCGAAGAATCACACCCTCATCTGATAGTGTGTGTTCTCATCCTTGGGTTCACTCGGTGTTACTTCCTACTCCTATCTGAATAGACTCTAAACATGATTTACTGAACTGAACATGGGCTGAGTTACTGAATTCTGTTGACTGAAGGAATACTATTGATATCTGACAACTGACTGAGTTCATGAGATCATGGAGATTTTTTGAGTCATAAGACTGTCTGAAGTCTAAGGATTCATAGCTTGACTGAGAAAATCGTGAAAACGTGACATGGCTCTAGGCACACAGCTAATGTTTTGGGTACGAGTACCCCCAGGACTCGATGGAAGAAAACTGACCAAGCATAACTTACTTGAACATATAATTAACATCATAATCCATAATACATTTATAGAAGCATTTCATCAAAACATATGATAGGCATAACTTGTACATACATGGGGATTTCATGGTATCATGCTAGTTAGGAACTTTTCCTTCATCTAGGCATTTAATCAAACATATTGTAGGCATGGTACATGTAAACATCATTGTACAACAATTAAACATCATGGTTCAATTATAATTTCATCATAGAAGGGTTTAGTCATAGGTTTGCATGAATCTATATCTTTAATAATTTAACCCACATAGAATTTATCACCCAACATGGAGTAGAATTTAATTTCTCATTATCCACATAAACAAGAGCAGCCAATCATGAAATTCATAAGAAAATCCATAAACTTGAATTTAGAAAAGGGATTCTTGGGCTTCATAGATGAGAGGAGTCCATGAATGAACACTATGCATACCTTAGTTCTTAATTCTATGAAGATTGATGGAGAGATTATTGAATTTGAGTCTTGGATTTGAATCTCCAATTGAAAACCCTAGCTTGTTCTATAGAGAAACTTGAGAGAAACCCTATATTTTGGGTGAAATATGTCTGAGTCACACGTTATTGGGTTTATATAGGGTTGATAAATTGACCCTTTTAACCCTTGGATGCGTATTTTATTTCTGAGAAAATTTCCCGGTTTGGCAGGCTGGCGCGACGCGGCGCTATGTGCCGTGTCACTGGAAATTGCCAACAAGAACTGGGTTGATGGCGCGATGCAGAGCTATCGCGTTTCCACTTTGTTTGCGACCTGAAAGTTTGGTGCGATGCGCCACTATTATGGAGCAACACTGGAAATTTACAATTGTCATTTAAGCTGGCCCCACGACGCGCTGATGGCTCAAGTGATACACTGTCTCACTAAAAAGGCTCTAACTCCTTGCCCAGGTGTCGGATTTGGGCGAATTTGGTATCGATGGAAAGATTATTGAATATCCCACATGACAAAAAGTGAAAATATTGAAAATACCACATTATAAAAGTGGGTTCATCTTTGAAACAAGTTTTTAACATTTCTGGGATGATTTTAAGCTAGGTAGAAGTACGGGGTATTAAAAAAGAAGACAAACAAATAACTTGAAATAAAACAAAACTACAAGGGACACCACATTTCATTGAAAAGAAAAATAGAAGGGTTTAAACAAAGACGACAGAGAAACAAAACAAGATAGATTTCGAACTACAACCCTGAAATAATTCAAAAAATAAAAAGAAAAATAAAACAAACTACCAACAATCCTTCCAAGTAAGGAGAGGAGTGAATTTCAAATTGTTGAGCTTGACATCTTAGACACTGATTTGCACATCCCCATGGCTAGATATTTCACCGCTATTAGACAAATTTTGTGTGATATCCCATAGTTCTACATATTGCTTATTTCCTTTCTTTATATGTTCAACCATATCTTTATCCTGTGCTTAAAATGTGCTTTTTAATATCCTCAAAAGACAACACCAATCTTTGAACGTACTTTTTAAAGTGCGTGATGACTTTGCTTCTGGTCCATGGATTTTCTACATTCATGATTGGGGTGGGATTAACGTCCTCTACTTCTTCTTCTATTTTTGATGGGATGGAATTATGCATGAAAGTCTTCTTCCTAATAATAATAATAATAATAATAATAATAGAAAAAAGTATTTGATGATTTTTACAATGTTAAGCAAAGATGAATAGAAATTTATCGGGATTTGGTATTAAATTTGAAAAATGTATGACACTATAAATTACTTTCCTAATAAAGCCTTTGAATAAGATTACATAATTAAGATCAAATTCTTTCTTTGTATAAATTTGTACACCAATTTAAAGATACATTATTAGAAACTAATTTAATGTCTTTCCAAATTCTGGTCAGTCATATTTTAAATTTTTCTGGCCAATCAAATTTTAGTCTATCATATTAGAAATTAATTTAATGTCTTTCCAAATTCTGGTCAGTCATATTTTGAATTTCTCTAGCCAGTCAAATTATGGTCTATCATATTAGCAATTAATTTAATATCTTTCCAATTCTGGCCAGTCATATTTTGAATTTTTCTTGTCACTTTTCTACTACTAATACTACTACTTTATTTGATATATTACGTCCACAAACAGGATATTTAATGTAATTACAAGTAATTTTATTTAATTGAATTTATAGTATATAATAATTAATCGATTATAATAAATTAGATTACACTAATGATTAATAATATGACTAAATAATAGAAAATCCATCAGTATAGGAGCTAATTACTCCCTCAAACATTAGTTTTCAAAATTACACTTCCTACCGCTTAAAAAGTGTCTAGATACATTTGTCATGACCAGAAATCCAAGGGTCATGATGACACTTGTCTCGACAAACCTTGACAAGTAAGCCTATCACTCAAACCAACACACAAGGGGGGAAAAGACAATAATAACACTAAGGTAAGACTTCTAGAACGAAGCTGAACCACACAAGTATAATAAATGCGGAAAGAAATATAACAATGTAGCCATAATTCCAAAATCATGAGTCAATAGTATAAGAACGTATCTAATACAACCAGAAACCGATGAAGGACATAAGATATCCAAATACAAGAGAAACTTTGTCTTTGAAAAAAAAAGTAAATACATAGTCCATAGATAAAGGTAGTAGAAGACATTCGGACGCCTTAAAAACATCAACTACCTTGAAGCTCTAATAGTTTCCCGAGTCAAGCAGTGTGGGGCACACCCGGACCTGGATTGGCATTGAAAGGGTATAGTATAAGTAAGTATAGTCCACTTATACTTAGTAGGTATAATAGGCCGACCAAGTAAAGTAGAAATTAAAGTACACAAAATACGCACTAAGGGCACGTCACCTACAATAAATAAATGTCCCACAACGGTAGCCCACACCGCTTGCACTAACAGTTTTAGTATATCAGAAATGCAACAACAACATATCAAGTATAACACTACTATACATTATATCACATGCAAGTATAAACAGAGGAGAACATATATATACAGTAGAGTCAAGTATAAATAGAAGGATGTAGAGCAAGTAGACATATAACAAATCAATATGAAATTTCAATCACAATATCAACACAATAAAGCAAATGAAATGTATAAGCTAATGACGCTGATGATTATGAGGTTGGCACACAGCTTGGGATTGACATACATCTTGAGATTGGCACACATCCTATGGAACACAGCCCGAGATTGACACACAGCCTAAAAATTAGCACATGGCCTGAAAATTGGCACATAGCCTGAAATTGGCACACAACTTCCCCTTATACCTCCAATATCCACTCCTCTTCTCCTACATAATCCTCCGGAGAAGGTCCATTATAAACAACATCCACTACCAACATTCAGTATTTCCAGTGTTACCAAAGCATATACATAGCATAAGACACTAATCAAGTACACATATATGACAACAAGTAAATAATAAGCATTAAAATAAATAATTGAAATGATGTGTATGATGACATAAGCATGATGATGTAATGCTCACAATCATTCAAAATGAGTATTTCCACAACCAATTCATATGATGTATTTCCACAACTAAGAACAATGTTACAATTCCACAATCATGTGAGCCAATATTCACTCATTATTACACTATCCTTGAATTTTTTGCATAATTCATATGCCCACAAATTATGTATATATCAAAATACACCAAAGGCACTATAATAGGCATTTATAACAACACAATAGAATTATTCACATGTATTCCAGGCTATCAACATCACATAAGACTCCACACGGTCACACATATCACATGATAGCTCAAATTCAATAATTACACCACTTTTAGACCCCCATACGGTCACAACATATCGATAGACATATTTCATGATTAGATTTCACCCTTAACATGAACTTTCATATACAAATTAACTATCCAGCCCGCTTTGAAGGGTTAAGTCATAACTTACCTGGAATGCCGAAATCGGTTTTCTACACTTTGAACCCACAACCTTACTATTCATGAAAGATTTTAAAATCAACTAAAACCAAAAAATATAGAATATACGTATCAAAACAAAGCCAACGATACCCATATTGCCTACTTTTGATTCGAGGTCAAAACGGACCCTTGAAATGGATTTTTGAAAAAGAAAGAAAAAATCATAACTTTACTTCAAAAATGTGTTTTCAATATTTTTGGGAATATACAGCTAAAAGACCAAGTCAAATCGAGTCAAAATGAGGTTCAAATCAAAGAAAAATCATTTTGAGCTTTACCGAGTAAAATCTTTTAAATCTGTGTTAAAATCAAGAATCGAAGTTGTTTGAAGATGAGATAGATGAAAAATTAGTAATTATAGAATTAAGAAAACTATTCAAGTGAAAAGGAGTGAAATTGAGATTTAAAATCAAGCCCTAAGATTTTTGGAATTCTGAACAATTAATCAAGAATTAGAGTAAGAAAAAGATGAAATCTCACCTTAAATTCAAAATAGAATCAATAAATAGATGTTAATATAGTTTTCCAAGCACCCACAACCTTAACTTTTAAGATCTCACACTATTCTAGGGTTTAACTCTCAAAGGACAAGGTGAAAAATGAGCTAAAATTGGATAAAATGGGCCTTTTTATACTGCACCAGGTTACCTGGCACAAAAAGGGCGTAAATCACACTTGCCAAATATTTTTTACATTTAAGGCATAAAATGCATTCACCACATGCATTTTACTGGTGCACCAGATTATTAAGTCCCAAGCAGACTTTGATGACGTGTCCGAGATTCGTTCGGAATTCGATAAATGCAAATGAACTATGTACCCCACTTAATTCAATGTTTTTGACGCATTAGGAAAGTCGTATTTTCAAAAGGATATCATTTTCAAAAGGATATCATTTTCACAGAGTTGACCCCCAAAATTCAAAATCATAATTTTTTAAATCAAGGGTCGAAATGATATTAGTCATAAAACCCAACCAAATATGTTACTACCCTAAAATCGACGTTCCAGATGTTCTGGTGCAGTCTGTTCAAAAGATAACCACAAAAGTGCAAAATAAGGCTCTCAAAGCCGCCAAAAACTACAATATCGCATAAATAGTACCAAAATGCATAGAGAACGTGTTAATCACCTCCGCACCCCAGAAATACTATAATGCAACTACGGGAAGGGGGGGATAGTCAAATGACATGAAAATACACATTTCACATATTTCATAAAAAAACTGATTGTTTCAACTTGTTGTGTCACGTAGGTCCATGTATCATGTACATGCATAAATATTTTGGTACTGAAGATATTTTGTGTAACAAAATCTCTTAATATAAAGTGAAAATCAAGACATTAAAGAAAACATATATCTTGGTTATGTATGTTGATTAATTTCATTTTATTACTTTTAAAAATAATAAATTTATAAATGCTGATTAATTCCATAGTTTTGTAAAATTTGAAGAGAATGAGGATTTTTTTTTTTTTTTGGAAAATTTTCAGTTAGGTAGAGATTTGATTTTTGTATATTGAGACATGTTAGATGCGATAATAAAATATGACAATTTCTAACCCCGACAATGTATAATAATTTGATCTCTTAGTGAAAACTTGCTACTTCCTCTCTTTATTTCCATCGATATCTCTTTTCATTTATTTGGTATAATATTTTTTCCTTCTTGATCTTATTAAACAAGTTGTGCATTTTCGTATTTGAAATTCTCTAAATTTAAACCTTTTGGGTTAACCCTTAGTGATATAATATGTCCTAGTATGTTTAAAATTATAAATTCTACGAACACCTTTGGTATGTGCAAAAATCTAACTTTCTTAGATTTATCCTTGTTAATAAAATTGAGAGAGTGTAATTTATCTTAATTGGAAGGTTTTCTTTCAAGATTTTGTATACCACTCTGTTTTAATTTGTTTGTCTGATTTTGACTTACATTAAAATTAAGAAAATAAAGATTTGGTCATAAATTAAAGATGTTTTGAAAGTACCAAAATTTTCTTTAATCTTGTGGTAGGGGTGGGAAAAAGCCGAATTAATCGATAAATCAAACCTCAAAAATCATTATTGGTTTATCAATTTTGGGTTATTGGGTTAACAGTTTTAAAAAACTTTTAACTGAGAAATCGATTTGATTTCTGATTTTAAGGTTTTAGTTAATGGTTAAACCGATAATCCAATAAGATTATATTTAAAATTATAATCTTACTGTTGTTGTCTTACTGTTGTTCTTTTTTTTTTACAAACTTGTAGGCTTGTTGAGTTTTCACCCATTAATATAAACTATAAATTTATATTGATTTTCTTTTTTGAGAGATCGCTATTAATTGCTACTGCATTCTAGTTCGCCACTTAACTAAAAAGAAAACAAGTTTGTTTTAGTAATAATGTATTTAAATTTTCTTCTACTTGTACTTTGTATAGGCTTTTATGCATGAAGGTAGTGTACACATGAACATATGAAAATAACAAGAGAAGGTGAAAAACAATAAAGGGAGCATTTTCTCTTATCGGTTAAATCGATAAATCTAACCTTTAAGGATTAAAATCGATAAATCAAAAATTGATAACAAGCATCTTATTGATTTGGTTATTGATTTAGCATGTTGACAAATAAAAAATCGATAAACTGAAATAATAATTCTCAAAACCAAATTGAACCAATCGATGCACATCCCTATCTTGTGGTCTTGAATAGAGATGTCAAAATCAAACCCAACAGGTCCAATCCAACTGCCCATTGTTAGCTCAATCTATGCCACCTTGTTTAAATTGGATTGATATGTAACCCAAATTGATTTTTGAGAAATCTTGTTAAGTATTATAAGGACTTTATTTGATATGTTATATATATAGTCATAATAACGAAAAAATAATTTCACTCGGTACTAAAAATTTATAAAAGAACAAATAATACAACAAATAATAAGACAAAAAAATTGAAAGGAGGAATTTAATAAGACAAATAAGTTGAAATAGAGGGAGTATTTCATTTTTTTCCTTTCTTAAAGTAGCTAATCTAC